>CM053786.1:49364502-49964502 GCA_028749045.1 Cupressus sempervirens
CATAACAACAAATATCTGACATCCCTTACGGAAACTTCACTTCAATTGCATAGCAGAAATCATCCGCAGAGATATAGGCCTTGGTATCCCAACTATCTGCACATCATTCCTTTGGTCATCTTGGCACATAATAATCTTCTTCCTACAATCTATATTGGCTCTATGAGATCCAAGCTAGTCCATGCTTAAAACCACATCATAGGAACCCAGGGGTATGATTCGAAGATCCACTGCTGTATCAAAGCTTCCTGAGCTAAGCCCACACTTATGAACTATAGAATCTATGGAGACCTTAATGCCTAAGGGTAGTTCCACTTGCCAACCACGATCTTGCTTCACTGCATCCAGCTTACACTTAGAAACTATAGATGGTGAAATAAATGAATCTGTAGCTCTTGAATCAAACAATACTGAAAGAGATATACCTCTAATAGCACCTGTGGTCTCAACCACTGTTCCCTGATGATCTACCTGACGCTGATCAATTGCTGCAAAAACTCTATGAGCTCTACCTGCATCACCAATTGTAGGCTCTGAAATGGTAGGTCTAGGTCCTGAAAACTGAGGTGCTCGCTGAGGACACTAAGTTGCATAATGTCCAATCTGACCACATGAAAAAAAATTTGTATTTCTATCAAAACCTCCTCCCATAGGTGGTACATTAGATTATTGACGACTATTCCTGCTAACAAAAGACTGGCTACTCTAAGCTGGCTGATTGGACTGATTCTGTTTATTGCGTTGAGCATTTCAGTTGTTCTTGGTTGTTCTTGGTGTCTGCCCATGAGGGATCAACTCATGTAGAGAGTAGGGAAGAGCACTCTAGTAGGCAACAGGAAGAGAGCCGTAGAGAGGACCAAGCTGATTCTGAAGAGGTCAGTTTGAGATAGATGATGCAGACTATTCTAGAACATCTACCTCCTATTCAAGAATAGCCCAAAGTGCGTTAGACAGAACAAGAGCATAGACCTAGATCTAGAAGTCCTCAGAAGGAACGTCAGAGGTCCATTGTGTCCACTCAGATAAAGGAACTTTCAAGATCCAAGGTTAAGCCTTTCAATGGACAAGGTTCTGGTTATGTGGTCGAGCAGTGGCTTATTTCTCTTGGCAGGATTTTTGCCATGCAGGAGTTCGATAGCAATGTTAAGGAAAGATTTGTGATCACTAATCTAGAGAATTTTGGGGCCACTTGGTGGACGATAGAGGAGAAGAAGTTGGAAATTGATATGAGCAGTGTTACATGGGAGTTATTCCTAGAGAGTTTCTGTGAATGATTCCTACCAGAGGAATGGAAACAGCAAAGGGCTAATGAATTTCATAATCTTAGACAGTACACTTTGTCAGTGACCAAGTATGAGCGTAAGTTTTATGAGCTCATGTCTTTTTCAGGGTTCAGTGAAAATTCAGCTTAGTTGACACAACATTTTATTAGGGGATTGAATAACCGTATTATTGGGGCAGTTAAGGTATTTGAGCCAAAAACCCTCAAGGATGCAGTGCATCGAGCTATCCTTGTTGAGTAAAGTGTCAACCTTGGTCAAGGTGGTTTTGTAGGAGCACCAGCAGCATCAGGATCTAAAAGCAACTACAATTCAGGTGGTAACAAGAAGTTTTCTTTCTCTAAAGGGAAACAGTATCAGCAGTAGCCTCAGCAGATATAGCAACAGAAGGGCTCAAATTCTCAAGCTCAAGGTGGTGGCAAGGGTTCTAATACCAAAAACAACCGCAATTCTCAATGTAATAAATAGAATCAGTCCAATTAGCTAGCTCAGAGTAGCCAGTCTTTTGTTAGCAGGAACAGTCGTCAGCAATCTAATGTACCACCTATGGGAAGAGGTTCCGACAGAAATACGAAATGTTTTTAATGTGGTCAGATTGGACATTATATAGCTCAGTGTCCTCAGCGAGCACCTCAGTTTTCAGGACCTAGACCTACCATTTTAGAGCCTACAGTTGGTGATGCAGGTAGAGCTCATAGAGTTTTTGCAACAATTGATCAGTGTTAGGCAGATCATCAGGGAACAGTGGTTGAGACCACAGGTGCTATTAGAGGTATATCTCTTTCAGTATTGTTTGATTCAGGAGCTATAGATTTATTTATTTCACCATCTATAGTTTCTAAGTGTAAGCTGGATGCGGTGAAGCAAGATCGTGGTTGGCAAGTGGAACTAGCCTCAAGCATTAAGGTCTCCACAGATTCTGTAGTTCATAAGTGTAGGCTTAGCTTAGGAAGCTTTGATACAGCAGTGGATCTTCGAATCATACCCCTTGGTTCCAATGATGTGGTTCTAGGCATGGACTAGCTTGGATCTCATAGAGCCAATATAGATTGTAGGAAGAAGATTATTATGTGACAAGATGACCAAGGGAACGATGTGCAGATAGTTGGGATACCAAGGCCTATATCTTTGCGGATGATTTCTGCTATGCAATTGAAGCGAAGTTTCTGTAAGGGATGTCAGATATTTTTTATTATGGTAAATGATCTTGATGGAGAAGATCCCATGAGGAAGACTTTAGATCACTCGATTTTGCAAGAGTATGTAGATGTTTTTCCAAGTGAGATTCCAGGCATGCCTCCGAAGAGCGACATTCACTTTAGTATTGATCTGATTCCTGGAGTAGATCCTATCTCTAAAGCTCCTTATCACATGACTACTTAGGAATTGGGTGAGCTACGTCTTCAGCTAGAGGAACTTCTATCCAAAGGGATCATTCGACCTAGTGTATCACCATGGGGAGCTCCAGTGCTCTTTGTGAAGAAGAAAGACAGTTCTTTGCGCCTTTGTATCGACTAAAGACAGTTGAATAAGGTGACTATTAAGAAAAGGTATCCTTTACCTAGGATTGATGACTTATTCAATCAGATCAAGGGAGCTACAATATTCTCCAAGATTGATCTTAAGTCAGGATACCACCAGCTTCGCATTAAGGAAGCAGATATTCACAAGACTACTTTTCGAACGCGCTATGGACATTATGAGTTCACAGTGGTACCTTTTGGGTTGACTAATGCTCCATCAATTTTCATGAGTTTGATGAATGGTGTTTTTCAATCTTATCTGGACAGGTTTGTACTCGTATTTCTTGATGACATATTGATATATTCTAAGACTCAGAAGGAGCATGAGGAACACCTGCGGTTGGTTTTACAATGTTTGAGGGACAATCAGCTTTATGCTAATGCAGCTAAGTGTGAATTATTCAAATTGGAGATTCAATATTTAGGGCATGTTATTTTAGGTGATGGTATTTCAGTGGATCTTGCAAAGATTCAGGCGATAATAGATTGGCCGACACCGACTAATTTGTCAAAAATTCATAGTTTCATGGGTTTAGCTGGTTATTATCGCAAATTTGTCCCAAACTTCTCTAGGATAGCACATCCTATCACTTCTCTTCAAAGGAAAGGAAAGAAGTTCATATGGATAGAGAAATGTGACGAAGCTTTTTAGAAGCTGAAGGAGCTTTTGACCAGTTCACCGATTCTAGTTGTACCTGATTCAGAAGGTGATTTCATGGTATGTACAGATGCCTCTCTTGAAGGGGTTGGGGCAGTGTTGATGTAGAATGGATGGGTGATTGTGTATGAATCACACAAGCTCAAGGATCATGAGTTAAATTATCCTACACATGATCTTGAGTTAGCAGCAGTAGTTCATGCTTTGACAAGGTGGAGACATTTCTTGTTGGGGCACAGATTTGAGCTACATAGCGATCATCGTAGTCTTCAGTACATTTTTACTCAGCCTAATTTGAATGCTCGCTAGAGGCGATGGATGGAGTTTCTATGCGAGTATGATTTTGAGGTTAAGTACATTCAAGGTAAGGAAAATGTGGTGGCGGATGCTTTGAGTCATAGGAGACATGTGGTATCATCGATGACTCTTAGTGTGGATTTGAGGAGTCAGATTCTTCAGGCACTTCCTACGGATTCCTGGTATGAGGAAGTGTGTAGAGAGATTGATTCAGGAAGATCTTTGGAAGGTAAGTTTGCAGGTTTTGTTCGATAGTCAGATGGTCTTTTGAGACATTTGGGGAGGATTTATGTGCCATTTTCGGATGAGCTTCGCACCTTAATACTAGCAGAAGCCCATCGTACACGTTACTCAGCACATCCAAGTGTAGAGAAGATGCATGCTGATTTGAAACATTTTTTCTTTTGGTCTGGAATGAAGCAAGATATTGCTGATTTTGTGGCTAGGTGCCTTGAGTGTCAGAGAGTTAAGGCAGAACATCAGCACCCGACTGGACTTTTGCAACCAAATCTCATTCCTTCTTGGAAGTGGGATATCATCTCCATGGATTTCATTGTGGGATTACCTATGATAGTTCGACGCCATGATGCTATCATGGTCATCATTGATCGGTTGACTAAGGTGGCGCATTTTTCACCGATTAGGTCTTCCTACATAGCAACTTCTATAGCTAATGTCTTTATGTGTGATATTGTGAGATTACATGGTATTCCTAGAAAGATCATTTCTGACAGGGATCCTATATTCACATCTGCATTCTGGACATCACTGCAGCATGAGCTTGGAGCGCAGTTAAACTTCAGTTTGACATATCATCCAGAGATTGATGGTCAGACAAAGAGGGTGAATTAGGTTTTGGAGGATATGTTATGGATGTATGTAATGGATAGGCATACACATTGGGAGGATTATCTATACTTAGTGGAGTTTGCTTACAAGAACGGGTATCATAGTTCTATTGGCATGACACCATTTCAGGCATTATATGGACGTCCTTGTCATACACCATTGAGTTGGGACAGTCTTGAGGATTGCATCCTGTTGGGTCCTGAGATGCTTCGTGATATGGAGCAATAGGTAGTGCGTATCTGTGAGCACTTGACTACAGCACAGGATAGGCAGAAGAAGTATGTCGATGCTCATAGGATTGATAAGCAGTTTGTTGTGGGAGATAAGGTTTTCTTGAGAGTGCGATCGCAAAAGAGTCCAATCTGGTACGGAAAGGGTTCTAAGCTAGCACCTCGCTTTGTGGGACCATTCAAGATTCTAGAGAGGATTGGCTCAGTTGCTTACCGCCTTGCTCTACTGCCCAGCCTAGCTCGCATTCATGATATTTTCCATGTTTCAATGCTTTGACAGTATATTCTTGATATTGTACATGTTCTTGATTGGAATGCATTGCAGGTGGAGGACGGGAAGCTGGCATTGGAGCCGGTTTGTATTCTGGAGCAGCGGGAATTGACCCTCAAGGGTCAAACCATCGAGCAGGTAAGGGTCCAATGGGACCCTACTGATGATTCCTCAGCTACATGGGAGGATGCAGCTAGATTGCGAGAGTTATATCCCTACTTATTTGTAGGCTTCCAAGAGTAAGCCTAACCCAAGGGAGGGGTGGATGTAGTGCCTACCCTCATTCACATCTTTTCTGGACATTGTTGTTGTTATCAGACTATGATAGACTAGTTTTATGTTGATGGATTAGTGGTATTGTTTTGACACTATCAGACATTATGTTATGGATTCAGTGGTTATATGATGAGATCATTTAGACTTTACATTTCATGCATACATGATGATCATTATATTATTTTTAGTTATTATTGATGATTAGATGGATGGTTTATTATCTTATGTGTTTTATTATGGATACTTACCCCATACTTGCATGTGTATGGTGTGTGTGTTTTCTTATTGTATGGTGTTTCTGATGTGGTTAAGGAAGGGAGTCGTAGTCACCTGCTTAGTTGGGATCTACACGATGCACCACTTCTTGTCATTATCTGTTTAGCTTAGCATTATATATATTGTATGTACATGCATGGTTTTCTGCAAGTTGCAGGTACCGAGTATCGACTTCCCTGAATTTTCAAGATGAGCGTACCCTATTATACTATCTCAATGATAAGAGAAGGGAGATAAATTCTCAAGTCCAAATCTCAAACCTTTAAACCAATTGTCCTAGTGAGGTAGGACAAGTATCTGGATATTTTACCCACCGAATGTGTCGGATGACATAATTCTTGATTTTTAACCCTTTAGACTAATTTTGAGTGATTTTCTCTATGATGGGTTTTCATATTTTATCTTGGAGGTCTATGGTGAATTTTCTATTAATTAAGTCTTAATAAATAGATTTAATTAATAAATTAATTATTTGAAGAAATTAATATTAAATATCATGTTATTTGATATTTTGATTGTAATTAATTAAATGTGAATTATTGAGAAAAAATGAATTAAATAAAAGAAAATTAGAAATTAAAATTAATAATAGTAATAAAATAATAATAAAGTAATAAATAAATAATAATAATAAAAGTTATAAAAGTTAAAATGAAAGTTATAAGTATTTAAATAGAAATTTTATAAAAAGTGAATTGGAGTTATAAGCTTGCATGGGAGTTAGTGCACTTCTCTATTTCTCATGTGTCAACAACACGGGGGTTAGTGCATCAATTAAGCACATGGTGTCTACAACCCTATGGCTCATCTTGAAGGTTGGAAAAGACCCATGCTTAGTTGGTGACACCTTCCAGTTGTTTCTAGAAGCATTCTAGATGTTTCATGAAAGCTCTTTATATTCAGGCATTCAAAGAAGCTTAGGGATAGCGTTGGGAGTGCAATTGGAGCATTGGAGGACTCGAGAATTCTGAAGAAGGGAGGAGCTTGCTCTGCGGACTTTTTGAGGAAGAGCGATTTAGCATCAGAATCCGGGTAGATTCTTGTGATTTTATTTATGCTATTTTTGCATCACTCATTCTCTGTCTTCTGAGAAGTTTCATATTTATATGCATTCTCAATATGGGTAGATTAATTTATTGGAGAATTTTATATGCATAGATCTAAAAGATCACGGGGCTAGGGTTTGATTTATAGCCAAATCCATTAGAAAATTAATTGAGTGAATCTATATTGCAAATATTTTAAAATTCCTAAATTGTAGATATAATCTTTGTGGAAAAAAAAAATACATGCCTATATATTCAGATCTGCATACATATACATATATATATATATACATATATATATATATATATATATATTTATTTATATATATGCATATGTATACATTTATTATGAATCTATTATAAAATTCAAATATATATATATATATATATATATATATATATATATATATATATATATATATATATATATATATATATATATATATATATATATATATATATATATATATATATATATATATATATATATATATATATATATATATATGCATACATATATATATATACTGATATATATATATATACATATGTATATATATAATGCACCGAATTGAACGATTGATAAATCGCAGTGGGGAAACTTAATAAATCGCGTTGCGATTCATATCGCGTGGAAACAATGTTAAAAAAAGTATATATTAAAATGTTGTGGGCACGATTTGTACCCCATGCCTGCGGAAGGCAGAGGCCTGCCGTCGCAGGTCTGCGACGACAGGGGTACTATGTACCCGCTGTCAGTGCAATGCCTGCGACCGCAGGTACTACGTACCGCAGCAAGAGTTTGGGGGGGGGGGGGTTAATTAATGATAATGTTATGCAAAAACGTTATGTTGCAAAAAACGTTTATGTTAAAACATTTATAAACAAACGTTATACGAAATCGATTCTCATTGTTATATAATATGGTGTCAATCGAAATTGTTAAATCGATTTTATGAAACGTAATAACTATTTATATATTTACATATGTATGTATGTATATATATATATATATATATATATATATATATATATATATATATATATATATATGTATATATGTAATATGTAAATATATTATTAATATATTTAAGTTAATATTATTTGATAAATGATTTATATTGAAGGTTTATTTTCATAAAGGTGACTCTTTAATAACTTTCAACTAGTTAATAATTTAATTGTTTTAAATTATTAAATAAAGAATTGATAGTTTGGTGGGGGATGTATCAAAAAAATATTATAAATTGGAAAATGGATTTTTAGTTCTATTAAGGAAAACTTTTATCCAAAAACAATATATGTGTTCCTTCATTCATTCTTCAAACTTGGAAACTTAAACTGAGATCTCTACATTTAAATTCAAGTTGTAAACTTGGTAAAACCAAAACATGTGTTTGCATTGTGTATTCTTTATGCTATTGTTTTGGGTTTTGGGTTGACTAGTGTTGACCAATATAGGACGTCTACCAGAGGCTTGGGGGTTATGTGATTGTGGTGACATGATGATGTTTTAATCTCGATCTTTATAAACCCAACCATGGTTATGTGATGGAATGCTCTATGTATTGGTTGTGATTACTGATTGTTATAGTTGAGATTCTTATGTTTGAGACACTTGACTTAACCATTATTTTGGTCATCGATTAGTTATCCTTGATTATTTTCTAGTCACCATGATGGGGCTAAAATGTAGATTTATTCTTGATGATGTCATGATGTGACATGTTTGACTCAATCATTTTTGGAGTCTTCGATCAGTATGATTGAGATATATATTTTGGTTATTGAGAACCATTGGATACTCTGATTATCAGTGATGCTTTAGTTGCCAATAGAGAGCTGTTGTGATCATGATTTTCTATGGATGTTAGCTCATGGAGATTTGATGCTTTTATGCATATTTGATGATCTTATGGATTATCTTTTGTGATTTTGAGATTTATGATTCCATGAGCATTAGGGTAGGATATCTGCATGTAGTGACGGGAAGTGGCTTGCAATGGGGGCCGGGGCCCTAAGAGGCTGCCAAGGTAACTCATTGTAAGTTTGATTGATAAGTGATAACATTCACACCTAATACTAACTGAATGAACCTAAAAAGATAAGTGTTTTGTTCTTACCCATGCCTTGAGTGCTTGTACAGGTTAGGATGGGAGTAGTGAGACGCATGGTTGTGACCTTGGATTCCGTAGTATGCCTCATCAGTATGAGAGGATACTAGTGGCTGCATGAAATTAGTATGGACCCGTGGAGTTTAGCTAACTGCCAGGGTAACTTGTACGTGATAATTGCGATGACACTTTCCCGCTTGCATAGTAGGTTCCTACATGTCATTGTGTGCCTCTGGGATTAGATGTCAGATTTTGTGTTTGGAACCTTTGAGTTAGTATACTTTTAGGATTCCTGGACTTATAGAGATATGTGCTATGTGATTTTGATAGCCTATTTGGGACTTGAGATTATCTCTTTAGCATGGTGGGAGAGCACCACTTAGGTACCACGTGGTCAGGTGGTAGTGTATTTTCCACTCTTATCATTTTGAGATTCATTGAGACATCATGGCTGATGCATCCTTCATGATGGTCGATATGTATCCTTTTTCATTGATGATTAGCATATGTTAGATGTTGTTATCTTATGTTAGATTACTTTCTACACATGATGTTGTATATATTAGGAGTGACATTCCTACTATGTAATACCAATGATCTCTTAGATGATTTGGAATGTTATGCATGGAGGGATGGCTAGGATCCACGATGGTCTAATGATGCTATTAACGGTTGGGAGGAACCGTGCACTTAGTTTATTATGTTTGATCTTTATGATAGATGTATATGTTTTCTATGATGTTGTATCATGTGTATCATGTGATTATCTCTACTTTGATGTATCATGGATTAGAATAGGATGATGTACCTTATTCTATGTATGTATATTCTTTTGAGCTTGTCATACCCTGTGACATGTACAGTGGATGATTGAGTATTTGAAATGTAATGTATAAACATTGGACTTATCATTATTATTTCATGTGGATGCTGTACTAAATGGATTCATGTATGTAATTCAACGTTAAGGGATCTTAAAGAATGTAATCTGTTATGTATGTTATGTTTAATTTCAAATGGACATTACTATTGCTTCCATTATTTTGCATTAGTTATATGTGGTATTTACTTTCATAAAAAAAAAAATGCTACTAAACTTAGTGAAATTCTAGGTTAATTCTTTGGATCCCTTGGCGGGGCATTACAAGAAAAATATTTCAGAGATGTCTGCTTAGTTGGAAACTAGTTTGACTGATCAATTTAAGGAGGGCATGGTTGAGTTTTGAAGAAAATTATGGAGCTGAGTCTATCGATCTAGAAGCAAGTTGTCTAGATGGTTAGAAGACTTGTTTGAGAGAGAAGAGGGCATGGAAAGGTTGAGGTGGAAGTTGGTTTTGTTGATTAGTTTGTGGAGTTTGATGTGAAACTTATAGAGCAACTAGTGGATGTTGTTGAAGAGATTCCTAACCTTGTTGATGCTAGGATGAAGACTTATTTTTATGACATTTGGTTGTGTCTGACATGGAAATTACATAGCACTTGGTCATGGATAATCAGATTGTTGTAGATATGGAGTTGGATTTTCATGGTGCAGATTCACTAGTTGTTGATGTGGTTGAGGGTCTACATGATACTATGGATCTATATGTTCCTAATTTGCCTATGGTTTATTTGGCTGAGGATTTACATGTTTATTTGAGCTTACATTTTGTTGACATGGATTTCATCATGGTTTTTTGTGATCGGTTGCAGAGATTATTGGTGAAGTGTTATGTTCAATTTGTTCCTAGGAGTGAGCATGTTGATTGGGCTATATAGATTAATTTGATTTTGATGTTTGAGTGGAGATTTATTCTCTTTTCCTTGATGGATTAGAATCCTTTAGTTAAGATGAAGGTGTATGCTAAGAGCAATAATAACTAGTCTAACATTCACAAACTAAATAACTAGCAACACGAATGATTAGATGAAGGGAACACTATGGAGGAAGGAAAACCAAGAATGGTAAGCTCCTCGAGTATAACCTTGATATTTTGATTTGTACAGTGATAAGGGATGTGTGTTCATATGCACTCAAGATTCAAGTGGTGGATTTGTGATCAAGCATGGAGATGGGTGAAGGATTCAACAATGGAGGTGTGGATGGATTTTGACATGGTATGCATGCAATAGCTATGTTGTGGTGGTTAATGGAGTATTATAAGTTTGCATTAAAGTTGATCATTTGTGAGAGGGGAAGGGTTCAATTAATTATAGGCCAAGGGGTAGTGAGATGGAGGGTCAGGATGTAAGGATGGGAGATTGGTGAGTAAGGGCTAGGATGCAAGGAGGGGGAAGCACATGGATTGTGCTTCTTCAAAGCTCTATTCTTGTGACAAGTGTCACAAGGGGATTGGAAGGTAAAAGTGGAGGTTCAAAGGGAGTTATGAGGGAGGAGGAGTGTGGAAGAGGGGTGTAAGAGGTATGTAAGTATTATTAAGGCATATAAGAGCCATTAACGCTCTTGGATAGGAATGTAAAAGGGTGAGGGAAGACTTTTGACTTTGGCTTGGGTTAGAAAGTCTTAACCAGTGCTTAAATTTGTGCACATTCTTAGGTCAGTGATTAGGCTTAGCTTAGGAGGGGGGTTAGGAGGTAAGTGGCTTAGCATTGATGGGATGGGTTAATTAGTTGGCTAAGTGAGTTTAGTATGGGTGAATGGGTTGGTTTAGGGTTTTGAGATTTATTTATTAAATGCTTTATTTAATAAATGGAGATGTGGGATTAAATTAAATAGATTTTTGCATTTATTTAATTTAATAGAGGAATAGGGATTTAATTGATAAATTGATTTTGGGTTATTATTTAATTTTATTGATTAGAGTATAGTTAATTAAATGAATTTATTAACTAGGGGATGACGATTAATTAATTAAATATAAAATATTTAATGAATAATGTCCTAGGAGATGACTAAATAAGATTACTTAGCGATGTAATTAGATTTAGGTGCCTACAAAAGGTGGTTGTAGATATTTCTTTTGGCATCAAAGTGTGGGATAGACTTTTCTATCTACCTGGGGAGTCTAATGCAAGAGCATCTTGCATCAAAAAATAAAGGGGGACAAAAAAAATTCAAAAAAAAAGGAAAAAAGAAGTTACAATTTTTTTTTTTTTTTAAATATTATGGAGGTGAGAGAAAGTGACAAAAATTAGAGGAAAATAAAAATAAAAAAATTAATGTAACTTGTGGCTTGAGGGTTTATTTAATGTAACTTGCTAGGCCGACTTGTGGTTAGGTTCGATATAAGTAAAGGGTCTTGTGTTTCCATTATTCATCATCCAGCATGGAGGAAGTTAGCTAGAGAGGAGTAACTAAGAAGAGAGAAATTGAGCAGAGCTAGTAGTTGCGGCTTGGGAAACAAGAAGGTTTCTTGGTGGCTTGCGAGCACAAGTTTAGATTCTTCTTGGGGTTTCTACCAAAATGTGGATCTAGGATAGCTAGGGTTTGGATCTCGCGAGATCTTACAGAGTTACTATTGTAATTGATTATCTATTTGGTCATTACCCAGAAGGCTTTATAATCATGCATGTTGGATGTAAATCTTATGATTCTATTATGAGAATTGACATTATTGTGGATTTTAATCTATGTGTTATTGTTATTCTCCCACTATGTGGTTATTTTCTAGGGGCTAGGACATCTTGTTAGGATTAACCTTAGATAAAAATAATAGTTATATGCAAATATAACCAATATCAGAAAATAATAGATTGCACAGAAGAGAACACAAGACACCAAGATTTAACGTGGTTCACCCAATCCTTGGGCTACATCCACCAACAACAAGTCCAATATTATTATTATTCAATGATTACAATCTATAATAACTTACAGCTCAATAACATCGCAAGAAGCTATAATATCACCATTACATTATGAAATCCCTAACCCTAAGCCTTTTTATACAAGCTTTAGTCACTTACAAAATTAGGACTAGAATAAGTAATCCAATAGCAAAAATAGCAATCGTCACTTTTTATAATATAAGGGCATTTTTGGCTTTGGGGATGTTGCCCTTGAAAACCTCTATAGGGGCATTTCCCCTTGACCTTACCCTGTACTACAACAAGGAGCACACCTAGGGCACTACCCCAAGACCCTGTAGAGGTGTTGCCCCTTGACCCCATCTTGGGGCGCTACCCCTGAACCCCCGTAGAAATAATATTGGCAAAAAATCGTGCCAAATAAACCTATGAGTCTAATTAGGCTCTACATCACAACAATCTCTCATTTGGAGATTGATCAAACTCTATAACAATAACCTCCCACTTGGAGACTGATCATAGCACTACTAAACCTGTAGCTCCCACTAGAATATCAAACCACCATGGACTTTGCTATCTTTTATTCTATTAAGTCTAGAAGACCAATCAAAGCTAAAGAGAAGTTCAGCTTCTCCCTTGTCACTACATTGGTAAACATATATGCTAGATTATCATCTGTATGTATCTTCTCCAACTTTAACTATCCATCATCTAAAATTGACCAAATGAAATGGTACTGCAACTGTATGTGTTTTATCTTTGAATGCAAAGCCGAATTATTTGCATATGAATGGCACTCTAGTCATCAATAAACAAATAATTATCCTTTTGAGGGTGTCCTAATTCTTCCAAGAAGAATTGAAGCCATATCATCTCCTTGGTTGCCTTTGTAGTGCATAAAGCATTAACCTTCTACAATCGAGAAACCCAACACACTGCTATCCCACTAACAGTAAATACATAACCTATAGTACTCCACTTGGTATCAATATCCCCTACCAAATCTAACTTAACATAGCCCTATAAATTAGTAGTAGAGCCCTCAAATTGTAGACACTTACTAGATGTTCCTCTCAAATATCTGAGAATCCATTTAACAACATTCCAATGCTCAATTCTTAGATGACTCACATACCTATTAACAACTCCCACTACATGTGCAATATCTAGCCTTGTACATACCAAAACATACATCAAGCTTCCTACAACTGAAGCATAGAATACCTTGGACATCTTATCCTCCTCTTCTTGTGTCTTTGGACACATCTCCTTAGTCAACTTCAAATGACCAGGTAAAGGTGTACCGATAGCTTTAGCATTCTCCATAGAGAAATGTTGCAACACCTTCTCAATATAATCAACCTGAGATAATGGAAAATTCTTGTTCTTCCTATCTCCACAAATATTCATACCAAGGATTTGTTTTGTTGTCCGCAAATCTATCATGTCCCTGTTGGATACAATTAAGTAATTGTGTATTGTCTTTGATGTTACACAAATGCCATATCAGTTATCAGACAGAGTCTACAGAGTTCTGTCGGTCAGAAAAATAGTTTACAGAGTCTACCGAGCTCAGTCGGTCAGTAAAGCCTTTTGCAGTGTATATCGAGCATTCCTGTATGTCACACGGTGAGTTAGTGTTAACCGAGTTTGCACGGTAAGCTAAGGAAAGTTTAGTTCTTACCGAGATCACTCGGGTATCAAAGGATTTTGTAGCGGACGGTTAGTGTTAACCAAGTTCGCACGGTAAGCTAAGGAAAGCTTAGTTTTCACCGAGCTCACTCGGTAGTCGAAGACAGCTTTTATCGAGTCTAGTCGGTTTCCAAAGGAAGTGGCAGGTTTACCGAATTCTCCGGTAATTGTAGGTTTTATCGAGTTCTGCCAGTTAACATAGGAAGCAGTTTTTTTTCTATTCTGTATTGACCGAGCAACGTCGGCCAGTGAAGAATTTTGTTTTGATTGTTAGTTCAAGCCGACTTTGGAATATGTTTTGTCAAGTTGGTTGGGCCGACCTGGTATTATGTATAGTATATAAAGAGGTGCTCAAGATGCAGAAAAGTGTGGAATAGAGAGTGTATACGGATAGTGCAAGGAAGTGCAAGGAAGAGACTTATGTGTGCCTAAGCAGAGTTGAGCAGAGGAAAATCTTGGAGCTGCAAAGATATATTTAATCAGTAAGGATCTTGTGGAGCTAAACTGAGATCTGTATTCAGCAAGATAAGTTGCATGTATTTTCAGATCATTCATTGTTGCTTTCTAACCATTGTAACAGTGATTCCAAAATCTCCTAACAGAGTTGGTTTAACAGCCATTCCATAAATCCTTTAACAGGGTGGCAATTCAGTTGAATTGTTCTAAAGACCTCTTACAAGGCCACTCCTAACAGGGTGATTAAATCCTCTAACAGGGTCACACCTAACAGTGTGTTTTGTAACCTTTAACAGGGTTGGCTCCTAACAGGGCTCACTTCAGAAGAGTGAAAATTGGTGACTAGTTGCTGGTGGTTTTTCCCATATTGGGTTTCCACGTAAATCTGGTGTCTACTGTGTTCATGATTACTTTATTTTGCATGGTCGCTTATTTCAGTAAATGCTTAATAAATTAACTAAACATCTATCAAGTTTTAAGCAGTAATTTATGTGTTTACCGAGTAGCAGCAGCAACTAAGTTTAAGGCATCTTTGGGACTGTTGAATTTGTTTTTGTGGTAACTGATTCACCCCTCCCCTCTCAGTTACCCCATCTTCATTTTCCAACAGTCCCCTTTTCAAATAATTAAAAAATAATAATCTTTGCTAAGGCAGGCAGGCCCGAGAAAGTGAAGTTTCAAAAAAAAGGGGTTAATCTTTGGAAACCGTTGGACTAATAAATGAAAATTATTATTAAAATATGTTTCATTAACCTCTCTTGGACGTGAGTTATGGTTATGCCCTCTTTTAAGGGGTTTGGAGGCATTTTGGGCTGATTCCAGAACTTGATTTTTGCTCATTCTTTGTTATTCTTCAGAGGCTACCAAACCTGTGGAGAAGGAGACCCAAGAACGGGAGTTTGCAGGTTTCCATGGAGACCCAAGAATGGGATTTTGTAGGTTTCTAGGAAGGCTAAGGATGTGATTTTTAAGCCATTCCATTTGCATGCTCATACAAAGTTTGCCTTTGTGCTGAACAGTGCAGAATTGTGGGTTTTCGGGTGTGTTTTTTGTATGAGTTTGGTGTTTTCAGTTGAGTATTTCATATCAGTTTGGGTTGCTGCTGTATTTCAGACTTTAAGGTGTTAAAATAGAGCTGAATATATGTATTGGGATGTGATTAAACTTTTGAGATAGATTATTATTTTTTTGTGGTGTTTCCGGGCATTTTTCTTGTTAATTTTGGGAGCCCGATGAGCATAGTTTTTGTCCTAAATTTGAGAACTATTGTGTAAAGGCTATACGAATCTGAAAATGTCATTTTGTAGGCTGTTATGCTGCTAAATTTTTTGTAAAAATGTCCATTTTCAGATTTATTAATAATTTGTGAAGTTGTGAAGCATTTGACACTATTTTCAGCATACCCAATTTGGGGTTTCTTGAGAAATTTGGTGGATCTTTGTGATATTAGTTGTTTGATCTTAAAGATCTAATTAGAGGTTGGAAATATCATACAAAATCAGTAAAGGGACATTTTAGTGGTATCAGAGCCATGATCTTGCCAGCCTAAGGGTTTGTAGAAGTTTGCATGTCAGTTTTGACAACTACCCAGATCTTGCATGTCATAATTTATGATTTCATGTTGCTTCTAATCAGCTGCATGTCAAAATTTATAGTTGCATGCTACTTATAATCATTTGCATGTTAGTTCTTGGTGAATTTGGTGGTTGCATGTTGCTTCTAATTAGTTGCATGTCAAAATCTATGGTTGCATGCTACTTCTAATCATTTGCATGTTAGTTCTTGGTGTTTGAAGAAGTTATATGCTATTGGGGTTACACTCTGCTTTATCCAGAATGGACAGGTATAGTACAGAGTCTCAGAGGACACGATCTTGGAAAATTGATATCCAGAGTCAAAACAGTAGAAAAGATATTTATTTAGACATTCGAGATAACCTTATAAAAATAAGCCATGACATGTTTGAACAGTTGGTTGAGCACCACCGTATAATGAATGACATGTTGTCTAACCCAGCTAAGGTGGATAAGTTGACTAGATTTCTATTTGGCAAATTTTCTCATAGGGCAGATAACACAATTACCAAGAACTTGCATGAGGAGTTTGAGAAACTAGCTTATAGCTAGGCAGAGGTCTCAGATTCTACTCTGCCACAGGAGGTGGTGGGAAAGGATATTACACAGATTGATACTAACGGTCAACTTGATACTCAAATTGAGACAATTGTTTACAAGTCGTCAAATGGTGATGCCACAGGTATTCAGGATGGTATAGTTACAACAGGCAGTGACTATAGTGTAGTGGGTTCAAATGATGATTATGAGGATGTTGTTGTGCAGGATGGTGAGATACCTGGTAGAGATGAGCAGACATTGAGCATTCATGACTTTGCTGAGAAAGAGTACTAGGCACAATTAGATGCTTCATCACATGAGGTTGAGGCTGGTAGTACTTCACATGATTTTTCCAGCCAGTTGAAGGTGAACAAAGATAGTATTGTGACTTCATTATCTCATCATGACAGGTATGTGGAGTTAGTTGGTATCGGTCATATTACTCAGGTGAGGAGTTTGCTTGAGTTACCAATTGATTCTAGTTTACGGATATGGACTCAAGATTGTTATATTGGCATTTTGGATTCAGTTGACTAGAGATCTTTAACACTTTTTGGTAGCAGTGTTTGTTTGGGTTCTATCATGGATTTGATTAGCAAATTACACGGTGTTGTCTTTTATTGTGCCAGTATCTTGTCCGATGTTGGTATTAGTTTTTATACACCGATGTTGGGCTTTGTTCATATATCCAGTCGACCATACTTGCTGGAATGTGTTGATGATATTTCATATTCGGCAATGTGTATAGATGAGTCCCAGGATCATATTGGCATTGATGACATCCAGGAGGATGCAGCGGGCAGTTTTGAAGACTTAGTTTCCTCGGGTATAGAGGAGTTGGACAGAAATGCTAATATTTTTGATACTCTGTATGTTGATATGAGCTTTAGATTTGATTCACAGGATATGGATGGTAATACTCTAGATACTAGTAACTTTGAGGATACTCCTTTAGATAGTGCATCAGAGGAGGTTTGTAGGAGACAGTCAAGCCAGTGCCATCATGTGTCTAATCAGTTGAGAGTCAGTGACCGAGAAATTGCTATCATTTTCCAGCATTTCGATGCTGCTCGTCAGTTGTTAGCAGTTTATGGATGGGGTTCTCCTACTAGTGATGAGCAGGAAGGCAGTTATCTTTCCTTGATAGAGATCCACTCTTTATGGGAGGCTATTCGGATTTTGAGATAGAATTATATGCAGTTGGTAGCTGACAGAGATTATCTTATGGAGTGGGGAAGTACAGCATATGATGCATTGTTGGCCAAGGAAGATGAGGTGAGTGAGCTTACTGAGCAGCTTGAGGTGACTTCTAAGATTCTTGAGAGTACACAGTTGGTTTTCAAGGAGTCACAGTTTCATTTGGCTAAGGTGACCATGGAGTTAGAGTGACTATAGTGTTTACCTAATTCTATATAGTCACAAGCTGTGGTGTTTGGTGATCCGAGGATGTCCATGGCCAAGATTGTCAGAGATAGTGGAGATGGGGATGCATCTATCCTTGATACTAATATTGGCATATCAGGTTCATTCCCACTAGAGTCAGGTTCAGTTGAGTTGGGTGTTGTAGCAGATTGTTGTATGCCTGACATGGTGGTGGCCTCTAGTACTCATGGCACAAAGACTAGAGATGTATCAAAGATTATGTGTGATGTTGGTGAGTTAGTAGTTGGCATGGTTTTGGCTAGTAATACTACTCCCTTGGTGATGTTTTTAGAAGTAGTAGTCAGTTCCAACTTGGTTAGTGATCGATTGCAGTTAGTTACATCTAGATTGCAGTCTGAGCCACTGATTGAGATTGGTACATTATATCAGCATTACATTGTGAGGTATGCTCATCAATTTACCTTTGATGACCATGTTGATGAGATGATGATACAGAGATGTACTTTGGTTCCTAGTGGTTATCATCAGTTATGGGATAGTTTGATGCCTCAGAATGAGAGTTGTGATGGGCACAACATGGCGATAGGTTCTGCAATTGATAGCTTGATAATACATGACTTAGAGTAGGAGTTTTGGAGTGATGCTTCAGCGGGTGTTGTTATTGATTCTACTACTTTGGCTATGACATCTCCTGACTTAGCTGGTGATCAATCACAGTGGGTTGTATCACTTGTTCATGGGGTGCATGGGAGCTATGGTTATGAGACAGTGGCCGGTGATTTGCAGAGTTGTGTTGACTGCAGGAGTTGTACAGTGTGTGGATTCTCCATACTTGGTACAGTTTCATTCGAGAGCATTCACCATTGTTGTAGAGTTGGATTGTACATTTCGTATAGGCCAGTGGGATGCGTTGATGGTATTTACTGTGTTGGTAGTTTGATTTGTCCACTTTACTTGGGTTCTGATGTTCTAAGAGTTTGTGTCTCATGGGTTTTTGACTGTGGTAGTGGTGATTTTGGAGTTTGGTTGAGCTATAATTGTCAGTTTGATTATGGATTCCTCTTGGTCATATTGCAAAGGATATTGCAGGAGCCTGTGTTAATTGGTAGTAGTATAGTTCATGACTACATTTGGGATCCAGGTGGATTGATTGGTTTATTTTTCAGCCATTTCTTGAGGACAAGAAATGTTTGGGAGGGGAGGAATTTTCATGTTCCCTTTTCTAATAATTAAAAAATAATAATCTTTGCTAAGGCAGGCATGCCCAAGAAAGTGAAGTTTCGGAAAAAGGGGGTTAATCTTTGAAAACCGTTGGACTAATAAATGAAAATTATTATTAAAATATGTTTCATTAACCTCTCTTGGACGTGAGTTATGGTTATGCCCTCTTTTAAGGGGTTTGGAGGCATTTTGGGCTGATTCCAGAACTTGATTTTTGCTCATTCTTTGTTATTCTTCAGAGGCTGCCAAACCTGTGGAGAAGGAGACCCAAGAATGGGAGTTTGTAGGTTTCCAGCGAGACCCAAGAATGGGAGTTTTCAAATTTCCAAGAAGGCTAAGGATAGGAGTTTGAATCCATACCATGTGCATGCTCATACAGAGTTTGCCTTTGTGCTGAACAGTGCAGATTTGTGGATTTTTGGGTGTGTTTTTTGTATGAGTTTGGTGTTTTCAGTTGAGTATTTCATATCAGTTTGGGTTGCTGTTGTATTTTATACTTTAAGGTGTTACAATAGAGCTGAATATATGTATTGGGACATGATTAAACTTCTGAGATAGATTATTAGTGTTTTTGTGGTGTTTTCGAGCATTTTTTGTGTTAATTTTGGGAGCCCGATGAGCATAGTTTTTGTCCTAAATTTGAGAACTGTTGTGTAAAGGCTATACGGATCTGAAAATGTCATTTTGTAGGCTATTATGCTGCTGAAATTTCTGTAAAAATTTCCATTTTCAGATTTATTAATAATTTGTGAAGTTGTGAAGCTTTTGGCACTATTTTCAGCATACCCGATTTGGGGTTTCTTGAGAAATTTGGTGGATCTTTGTGATATTAGTTGTTTGATCTTAAAGATCTGATTAGAGGTTGGAAATATCATACAAAACCAGTAAAGGGACATTTCAAAATCCTTCATAGAAAATGAATGTGCTAACTATTCTTTTAACCTCTTAATGTGATCCATGTTAGACCCAACTACAAGCATATCATCAACATATAAACATAAAATAATGTATCTATCATCATCTAAGATCTTAAAATAAACACAATGATCTGAATGACACTTTCTATATCCATGTTCATGCATAAACCTGTCAAATTTCAAATACCATTGTCGAGGTGCTTGCTTCAATCCATATAAACTTTTCTTCAATCTGCACACTAAGTTCTCCTTACCTTTGACCTCAAATCCCTGTGGCTATGCCATATATATATCTTCATCCAAATCACCATGAAGGAAGGTTGTTTTAACATCAAGCTGCTCTAAATGTAATTCTTTAGTAGCCACAATACTTAAAATAGTATGAATAGAAATCATTTTAACAAGAAGAGAAAATATCTCATCAAAATCAATGCCCTTTTTCTGTGCAAATTCTTTTACCACTAACCTGGCTTTAAATCATTTCTTACCTCCATCCTCTTCTTTCAACCTATAAACCCATTTATTTTGTAAAGCCCTTTTACCTACAAATAACTTGCATAAATCTCATGTCTTATTTTTCAACAAAGATTCCATTTATTCTTTCATTGTAGACTCCCACTGAATCTTTCTATCCACCTGCACAGTGTCATCATAACATTCAGGTTCACCAGCATCAATAAGTAGAATAGAATACAAAGAGGGAGAAAATATTTTTGGAGGTCTACTTAGCCTTTTTGGCCATCTAACAATCACTTGTGTGTGTGGTATTTGTTGTTGTGGTTGTTGTAAATCATGAGAAATTTCTAGAACATCATCTTTTGGAGTATCATCCAACACTACATAATCATCTTCTTTCTTCTCATGTTGCTACAATAGATCTTTGTACAACACTTTCTCATTGAATATGACATCCCTACTTCTTACAATTTTATGATTTTCAAAATCTCAAAGACTATAACCAAATTCATCAATGTCATATCCAACAAATACACATTTCTTTGACTTAGCTTCCAGCTTGGTTCTATTTTCAAAATCTATATGACGAAATTCTTCACAACCAAAGGTTTTGAGAAAAGAATAATTCACCTTCTTACCAGTCCATGCTTCCTTTGGAATACCACAACCCAAAGGAGTAGAGGGACCTCTATTAATCAAATACATAGTAGAATTTTTGTGATGTAGAACCTAATTAGACTTAGAGGTTTATTCAATGCAATTTTCTCCCCATATTATTTCCATAGGGGTTTGGGGGTAGCACCCCTAAGATAGGGTCAAGGGACAATGCCCAAGGTGCACTCCCTGTCACAGTATAGGGTGGGGTCGAGGGGCAACACCCTCAAAGGATTTTTCGGCGACAGGACCCCCAAAGCCAAAAATGCCCTTATATTATAAAAGGTGTCGATTGCTATTTTTCCTATTGGACGACTTATTCTGGACCTAATTTTGTAAGTGGCAAAAGCTTGTATAAAAATGCTTAGGGTTAGGGATTTCATAATGTAATGGTGATATTGTAACTTCTTATGGTGGCCAATTTAGAATTTTTTGACTAGTAATTTGGCTGATAACTTAAGATTTGATACAACCTAAATCGCCATAGTTTTATAAAATTTAGTTCTAGAATATTTAAAATCGCTTAATAATTTATTTTATTGAAAATTTTTAATTCAAATATTCGCCACAATATTTGTTACATGATTTGAGTAAACTAAATATAATATATTATTGGAGAAATTAAATTGAACTGACCAGTAATTATCATAATTATTAGTTACTTTAGGGATATATCACTAATATTTAGTTTTCACCATTGATTTAAAGTATATGTAATGATCCTCATAATACTCCACGAGGTAAAAAAATATTCAATTTTGATTTGTATTATTCCATGGTGATTAATGAACTTCCTATTATTATTGAGATTCGTCAATATTTTAAACAAAACAAATATTATTAAAAAATAATCGCCAATATTAATCATATTTAGAATAAAAATTTGATAAATTCGCTAATAGAAATAATTTTGGTTTTTCAAAATAATGAAAGATTCACCAATATTTTATATCCTTTTATGGAGGCGACTTTCTTAAAGTTTACCTTGTTGAGCTGTAAGGGAATGCAGATTGTAATTACTGGATAATAATAATATTGGAATTGTTGTTGGTGTACGCAACCCAGGGATTGGTTGAACCATGTTAAATCTTGGTGTCTTGTGTTCTCTTCTATGCAATCTATTATTTTCTAATATTGGTTATATTTGCATGTAACTATTATTTCTATCTAAGGTTAATTCTAATAAGTGGTATCAGAGCTAGATGGTCATCATTTTTTTTTTGCTAACTGTCATCACTTTTTTTTAGCCAAATCGTCGTTGTTTTTTTTTTTAGCAATCCTTTGTAGGAAGGTCTTACAGTTGAGTGGGAGCTATGGTAGACGAGGGTAAGCTAAAGGTTGAGAAGTTTAATGGGTAGAACTTTCAGTTATGGAAGATGCAAATGGAGGACTATCTTTATCAGAAGAATTTATGGAAGCCATTGGAAGGAAAATCCAAGAAACATGGAACTATGACAGATGAGGATTGGGAGATTTTAGACAGAAAGGCACTTGGAAGTATTCAATTATGCCTAACACCATTAGTGACATTTAACATTACAAAAACAAAGACGATAGAAGAGTTGATGCAAACCCTAGCGAAACTATATGAAAAGCCCTCTACTTCAAACAAGGTATTTCTCATGAAGTGTTTATTTAATATGAAGATGACAGAAGGTGGATCTATTGTGGATCATTTAAATGAGTTTAATATTGTTACTAGTTAGTTATCTTCTGTGGGTATTAATTTTGATAAAATAATTATGGCTAGAATAAGTCGTCCAGTAGCAAAAATAGCAACCGACACTTTTACAATATAAGGACATTTTTGGCTTCGGGGGTGCTACTCCCAAAAACTCCCATGGGTCATTGCTCCTTGATCCCACCCTATACTGCAATAGGGAGCACACCTGGGTTGCTTCCCCCAAACCCCCGTAGAAATAATATGAGGAGAAAATCATACTAAATAAACCTCCAATCTGATTAGGCTCCACATCACAACAATCTCCCACTTGGAGACTAATCAGACTCCACAACAATAACACATCTCCTTTGGGGATTCTCCAGCCTTGCACTGCATCACTAGTATAGATTGAGGTCAAGTTGTACCTACACTACACAAAAATATGAGATATTAATGTCTGACAAAAACTGTAATCCTAGATCTGGCAATTTGATCCAAAAAATCTACAAATATGCTCCTTTACATAAGAAAGGGAAAGTTTCATTGGTGGGGAGGGAATTGCCTTAGTCAAGCCATATTTTAGGAATTAATCTTGAACTAAAATAGATATAAATGAAATAATTCTATTAAAATAATAAAGATTAGATCAAAATAATGTATTATATAGTACCAATGTTGATGCAATCATGCTTGATACATGATCAAATATGTTGACACAATAGCCTTGAGTCAACTTAAAAACTAAAAGGAAATAATGTTAGACAAAACCTCATGAATAGGATGCTTTTAATTTGCCTCAATATAAGACAAATTGAATGTACGAAGATGGATCTTCTCCTTTGATAGATATGCCACTATCTCTAATGAATAAAGAAGCTAGGTCTAAGAGAGAAAAGAACATGATGAATGTTGAAGATCCTAAGTGCTTAAATGATGGAAATGGATGCCTTGATTGATTTATTGAAAACTTCTTGAGTACACTTTCTTGATTTCTTGAGCACAAATTACTTTCATGAGTAATGGATGATCAAATGAAGTGAGTTTTCCTCCTCTTGTACTAATTTTAGGCATCAAAATTGAATGGGTTGACTACATTAGGAAAGAAAAGGTCAATATTTAGCATTAGGCTTGGGTACCAATCAAAATTTACCTCCCAGGGTATACATCAACCTCAACCTTTACTATGTTTAGATCAATGTTGACATACACCAAGAGGTGCAAATTTTAATACAAGAAGTCCCATGTCCAAGAAATATTAAAGGTTTTAGGGGAAATATGCTAAAATATGTGGAAAAATTAGTTAGGAATGAATTTAAATCCTAAAATTTGTGATTAGTGGGATGAATTGAGAGTTATGCATAGAAAATTGAGCCAACTTAGAATTTTGAGTGAGATTGGAAGAAGAAAAAAGACCTTGATTTAAGTAATTAAATACAATATGTGGTCCTAATATACCAAACACACCAAGGAGGGTAAAAATGGTCTCACAAAGAAAGTGCTTATCTTTTAATATGTTACACACAAATATGATTCAACTAAAATAAAAACCTTATTATTTTTGTCAGGGTAAAAATTGTGAAAATATGGACCCAAAATATTACAAGAGAATACATTAGATGATTTTTTAAAGTCATATGGACATCTAGGGTTTAATGAATATTCCATGCTTAATGGAAACCCAAGTTCTATTAGTATGTTTGTGTCCATAGACACATTTGTAGTTGCCTCCTCCTTCTTCTATATGATGTCATCAATCATAGTACAAATACAACAAATATTCCACTAATCAAATAGTTATAGATCTTTTGGTATCGAAGGCATAATATTTTTTAAAGTTCAAAACCCTATGCCAAGAAACACATTATATTTTTTTGAGATTTATTTTTCTTAGGGTAGGTTGTAGAAAAGCAAATAAACTTGTATCTAGTTGGTCTACATGGCCAACTATTGGTGTAAATAAGTACTTTACTATTTACACTTACTTAAGTTTACTTAGGTTAATGCATTATTTAATTATATTGCATTATTTTATTATTTTTATTATGAGACACTTAGGAGTTTGTGCAACCTTGTGAGTTGTCATGTTGACAACACAAGAGTACGCACCTCTATTTGAGCACATGGTGTCTACAACACTGTTTTGCGTGTCCCACCCTTCTAGGCTTATCCTCTCATCACCGCACTTACTTCCGTGCTTAATGGAGGATAATCCATATCTATTGGACATGTGCTTGGTTGTATGACACATAATGATGTCAACTTCTATGCATTCTAGAAGCTCTCTTGAGGCCTTTATATTTAGGCACTCCTAGTGTACTCTAAGTATTAGTTATTGAATACATTGTTATTCTTATCATACTCTCTTCATTTTTGGTCTACAGTTGTGCTTGTGTTTGAGTTCTTAGTTCTTGGGTGAATTTTTTCCTTAGGTAGATTCTTACATGGTATCAGAGCTTGGAGACTTTCTCTTCACAAGCCGTTCGAGACCTCTTACTTGCTTCATCACCTTAGCGTGAATTTGGAGTGTTGCAGAAATTGGGAGCATCTAGCACCAAATCTGACCTCTCCATTGCGTCTGAAATGTTGAACCAGTAAAAATTGACTATAAGCTTGCCTACTTTGGCCCATAGTTGACCGTGAGGCAAATTTTTTTTGCAAACTGGCACCCGAAGGCACCGATTTGCAAATTTGGGTTTTTAATTTAATTTTTGGCTTCACTAAAACCGCAGCCAAAATCCTACAAGTTCTGGCTGATTCGCTGGCCAGCCACCATCTATGGCAAACCTTCCTTATTGGCGAATAAAGCTTATCAATCCCAGCAGCCTCTTCTAGCAACTAGCAGCCCGCACAGACTTTCGCGGTGCCTTCCACTTTACCGGCAACCTCGCCCACCGGCGATTGCTATGTTTTTATTACCACTGTGGGCTTTGTTTTATAAATTTTGTAGAACTCATCACCCCACTGAATGTGGGACAAAATCCATAGTCTCTGGCGCTAACTGTTATCAACCCTCGGCAGGCAGCAACAAAAAATTGGCGTCGACTCCCATCCACCACGTGGCAAAATTTCATCTACCCAGCCATTCTACACCCAGTGTCGTGTGACGTGTTCTCATTTTCTCATTAGTGCCAATGCAGGTACAATGGCCCACGTCAGTTAGACCCATCAGCTAGTCTGTATGCCACGTCAGCACCATGTCATCGGAGGCCAAATTTTTTGTCGACATCATCATTTCACTGGGTTAAATTTGATGCCCATTTGGACGTCATCCCAGCCATTTTAAAATTACTTTGATGGCCATTTGACCGTCAAATTTAACTTCACAGTTTCTCCTCCATACCCCTCTCCAGATAGCTTTTCAATTCGGCAGCCTGACTTTGTGAGCTCATAACTTGGACATCCGAACTCCGATTTAGGTGCAATTTTTTTTTAAATCAGGTAAAATTTATTGAATTTTCCATTGGTGGTGTTGTTTTATAGTTTTGGTGCATAGTTTTTCTTGAATTTTTATTTTTTGGCAACTGTACCTACATAATCCTGCCTTTTGCAAATTCAGAAGCTCTGTACGGGCACATCTAGTCACTTTTTGAGGTTCTATTTCTTTTTGAAGTGTGTATTTTTTCATCTACTTTTTAGATCTGAAGTCAGATTCTAGGGTTGTGTGGACCAATTTTTCACTTTTAGAATTAGGCCTTCTTTGGCATTGAAAAGCTTTCATTCTTTTTCAGAATTATTGTAAAACTAAGCTATAGTGCTTAAGTGACAGATTTAAGCCACACAAGGCAGTTGTAAAAGCAAAATTAGCAAGCCCACTTTGTTCATCTTGACAAGTGGCTCATTGTAAATGCACTGCTTATAAAGTGCCAAAGCATTTTTTTTTGAGGGGTCTTTTGATTGAGTGAAAAGGGGGGGTGTGTACTGTATTTTTTGTGTCTCTCTATTGTGCTCTTTTCATTTTTGCATCATGGATTTTAAATTTCCTCCTCTAACTTCACGCAACTATTCTACTTGGAAAGATATTGCATGGAGTAGATTAATGGAAAAAGGATATAGTTTGTATGTTGATGGTACAATTACCCAACCTACTGATGCTAAAGAACTCATTGATTGGAAAAGACAAGACCAACAAGCTTTAGGTGTAATTATAAGTTGTGTACATAGCGATCTTCTCTTTCACATTAAAAATTGTTCAGAATCTAAGGAAGCTTGGGATAAACTTGAACAGTTGTATGGTAAAGTGGATGAAGAAAAGGGATTTTAAATTGAAGATGATCTACTTCTCTTAGATCCTAAGAATTATGACACAATTCAGGATTATATCATCAAAGTCAATGAGAATAGGGCACTTCTAAAAGATTGTGGAAATCCCATAAAGGATGATAGGTTGATTCATCAGATCCTGAAGCGGCTACCTTCTGAGTATGCCAACTTTGTTTCGAGCTTTAATACTCACAGGTTAACCATGGGATCTACTTACTAGAAGCCTTCCTTTGATGGATTTACAGACATGTTGATTGTTGAGCAATCTCACTTGGTGGATTTTGGACTTCTCAAGTCATCTAAGACCAAAGCCTTAGTGGCTAGTGATGCTCAAAAATCTAGTCAAGGGGGAAAAAGCAACAACAAGAAGAAGTAGTGGAAGCAGAAAACATAATCTTAGACACAACATGACTCCTCTCAATAAGGCAGTTCTTCTTCAAACAAGAAAGGAAGTAATGACAAGAAGGAAAAACTCTTTTGTGCATATTGAAAAAAGCCAAATCAGGACGAGCATCATTGCAAGACAAAAAGAATCAATGAGTTAGAAAATCTACTCAAGAAGAATAAGATTCAAGTGCCAGGTACTTCCAAGGATTCTACTCCTAACTCTTCAAAAGGTAAAGGTCAAGCACTATGGCAAATACAATTTCTTCTTTGGAATGGATACTTGACTCAGGTGCCTCTTACCATATGGGTTCTTCAAAGCAAGAGTTTTCTTCATTGAAGTAGTCACAGGTACCACACATCTTCGTCAGAGATAATGCACAAAAGGAAGTTGATGGGAAAGGACATATTGAAATGGAAGATGGGGAATTCAAAGATGTGCTCTATGTTCCAAATCTAAGCTCCAATCTCCTTTCAGTTTACCAAATCACTCACCTTGGAGATGGTCATAAGGTTGAGTTCCTTCCCGATTCAGTGATGGTGCAAAGTCTCAAAGATGATTCATTGGTAGCAGTTGGGAAAGTCAATGATAGTAGGAGGCTTTATTCCTTCTCCCATTTTGTGCCTAAGAGTTCTTCTCAAGCCTTGTTAACTCACTCTCATTCAAACATCAACTTATGGCATGAGCGGTTTGGTCACCTTGACTACCGCTATCTTCAGCAACTTTGCACATACCAAATGGTCAAAGGTCTACCTCAAATCAACTTTTCTAAGGGTAAATGTTCATCAGATTCAGTGGATATGCATCCAGAGGGGAATTTCCAAAGAGGAAAGTCTTCTAGAGTAACAAGTGTTCTTCAAATGGTTCACATGGTATTAGCAGGTCCTTTTGCATTCAGCCAGGGTCACTACATACTCACTTTTGTTGATGACTTTTCAAGGTTCACTTGGGTCTACTTTTTGCATAGTAAGAATGAAGTTTTGGACGCATTTCTAGACTTCAAGGCTCATGTAGAACGAAAATATAGAAAGGCCATCAAAGTACTCCGAATGGACAATAGAAACATGGATGTGAATAGAAGACTTAAGGACTTTTGTCGACATAAGGGAATTGATCTTCAGACTCCTTCAGCATTCAGTCCACATAAGATAGATGTTGCAGCATTGAGGATTAGAACTCTTAAGTCTATGGAAAGTTGCATGATTCATGCCAAGTCTCTCGATCCTACACTTGAAGTTGAAGCCATTAGCTGTGCTACTCACATACTTAACAGGTCTCCTCATCCAGCCTTAGATGGGAAAACTCCTTTTGAGGCATGGTGCGACAGAAAACCTATTGTGACACACTTCAGAGTCTTTGGTTGTCCTGCTTGGGCAAACAGATCTTCAAGGGGTCGCAAGGCACAAACATTTTGGCCTTGTACTTTCATTGGTTATGAAGACGGTGTGAGGGCATACAGACTTCTTGATCTAGAGACACATGAGATTTTTGTGGAGAAGGATGTTCATTTTGAGGAAAGTTCTCCTGGCTTATCCTCTACTCCTCTCCGCACTTCATACACAGTGGAAACTGATAGTGACACCAGTGATAGAGCTTCAACAGCTACAGACATGTGGAGTTCTATTGACAGTTGTAGTGAGAGGTCACATCAGTCCAGTCCATGTGCTTACATTGCCATAGTGAAAGGTCCAACACAGCATGGTACATCTCGTCTTTCAGCTCCAGCTTCATTTGACTTGGGAGATAGACTTGAGGACTTACATCTTCTCATTGATGATGATTCTTCTACAGTTGTTGTGAGGGCTCACTCTGACCCTCATGTCCATTCTCTACATGATCAATCTTTCGAGGTTGATGTGATTGTGGATCCTTATGAACAGCAATTAGTGGATGTCTCTTTGTCAGTCGAGGAGACAAATGGTTTAATGGAATAGGTTCAATAGACATTCGTGCCAAATCTGCATTTGTTCTTTTCAGCATAGTTGGAAGGGGTGAACTTCAGAATCAGTATAGGGGTACTTGAGCAGGTTTCAAGGCCAACAGACATCTTCAGGACTGTACCTTGGGCATTGTTTCTTCCTAAGGGGAGGAACACCATTCTGCATTCTTGGACCAGCTTCTTCATCGAAGCAACTTTCACTTGTTGGCATTCTTCTTTTGGGGAGGGAGCCTATTCTATTTTTCTTCCTTCTTTCATTATCTTTTGTATATACTGGATGTATGTCATAATGGGGGGGTCTTGATTACTCCATCCATCGATGCATCCTCTTCTATCTCTCTTTTTGGGGTAGGGTTTTTCCCATGAGGTTTTCCCTCTTCCCCGCTTTATGGGAGATTGCATTTTCATTATGTACATGGGTACCTTACATGGCCTCGTAGCTGGGACCCATTTTGCATCTTCATCCTAGTTCGTAAGCTTAAGGGCATTCCCCTCAGTTGCACTTAAGGGGAGGCGTTGGTGTAAATAAGTACTTTACTATTTACACTTACTTAAGTTTACTTAGGTTAATGCATTATTTAATTATATTGCATTATTTTATTATTTTTATTATGAGACACTTAGGAGTTTGTGCAACCTTGTGAGTTTTCATGTTGACAACACAGGAGTATGCACCTCTATTTGAGCACATGGTGTCTACAACACTATTTTGCATGTCCCACCCTTCTAGGCTTATCCTCTCATCACCGCACTTACTTCCATGCTTAATGGAGGATAATCCATATCTGGTGGACATGTGCTCGGTTGTATGACACATAATGATGCTAACTTCTATGCATTCTAGAAGCTCTCTTGAGGCCTTTATATTCAGGCACTCCTAGTGTACTCTAAGTATCAGTTATTGAATACATTGTTATTCTGATCATACTCTCTTCATTTTTGGTCTACAGTTGTGCTTGTGTTTGAGTTCTTAGTTCTTGGGTGAATTTTTCCCTTAGGTAGATTCTCACACCAACAATAATTCCCAAGTCTTCTTGCTTGAGGTTGCCTCTTCCCATGGGGGCTTTACCTAGTGAACCTAAACCATAACATGTGTGTTTGTGACATACTAAAAGATCCCCTTATTTTAAAAAAATATTGCCCCAAATTATTTTTTTCTCACCTTCATCTAATACCCACACCCACTTTCCTATATAAACACCCACCCCACACCCCCAAAAAGCTCCCCTCCCCTCTATTTAGGAAATACTTCCCTCTTTTTTGTCAATGTGAAATCCCAAATATGAACCCATGTGATATTTTATTTACCCTTCAATAAAGACCCAATGGCTCTTCCATAGGATCCTCTTAGTCATTGTACCACAAAGAAACATTATATAACAAGTAGAATATGGATTGGGAGAAACGATGTAGAGGAGATGAATAGGCTAGGATAATAATGTTGGAAAGTTAGCTAAGATGAATAGTTATATATTTTCATTAATGGAAACACTATTCTCAATTAAGGTCACTCAGGTTAGAGATAAAATTTTGGTATTGTATTGTGAAGAAATTGTCTAAGTATATTCAGGAATATCAATAAACAATCAAATAGTTTACGTCAACAAGCCTCACTGGAAGCATATGAAAGGCCACAATTTTGGGATATGGTAGTATATCAAGTCTACATAATGTACTTATGTATCAGTTGATATGAGTTTTGGATGAATAACTAGAAGATAATATGTTATTGTAGAGGCATAATATACAGGAAATATTAGATAATCTAGCCAAGCTATTGAATTTATTGACAATTCAAGAACTTAGTAATGTAGGGATAACATCCTAGATGTTTAACCTCATTTAGAAGATTGTGATAACAAGTTTTGGATACATGTAACTTATTTTATTATTTAGGTTGGCTAGATAGATTTTTTTTTTAAAGTATATAAGGAGAATTTTTGATATGCGAAGAAATACATGATGATGTTATGGTATGATTATGTTATGTGAGATTTATTAATGATGGAATATGCATGTTTTGATGATAAAAGAAGAGAAAAGGCTATATGGCCATGATCAAATGTATGGAACACATAAGGACTAGTTAGATATTGAAAATATCACTATAGTCAATTTTGGCAAAGTCTTTATACCACTTGTATTAGTTGTATATATTGTAAGAGCAGTGAGCTCATTTTGTAATACAAATCCTAATAGGGTTGAGGCCTCTAACAAGGCCAAGTTCAATAACTAGGAAAGATGTACTAAATATATGTAATAAACTCCTAGTAGGGTCAAAACCTCTTAGAAGGTATTTTTATTGGCGAAAAATCTTGTGGGTACCATTCTCGTCGATGTTTTTCCTTGTTTAGGGTTTCCCTAGTTAACAAAATATGGTGTTATGAGTTTCTTTGTGGGATATTCTTTATTTCTATTTAGTATATTTTTTAATACATGTATATGGATAATTTCTAAAATACAAAGTTGGGAAAAAAGTGTTGGAATACTAATTCACCCCCACCTTTGAGTATTCCTTATTTCTAACAATTGGTATCAAAACTCAATTACTCAGAATAATTCTAATTACTTGAGGGGGATCAAGATGGATTCAATAGATTTTCAAAGGAACTATACAACTTCTCTTGAAGAATTAGATCAGGCTAATGATAAAAAATAAATATTGAAGAACAAGCTTAAGGATGCACAAGATTGTATCAAGAAGCTAAAAGATCATATTGAAACTTTAAGGACTACAAGAAAAGAGCTATTTGATCAAATTAAGGATTCAAATTTTGTTATCAAATTTAAGAAGGAGAATGAAGTTCTTAAACATGAACTTGAAGTCACATAATTGAATATGATCAAGATGTCAAATGAGAACAAACCTCAAGCATATCTGAAAGATAAGATAACTAAATTAAGCACTTAACTTACCAACGTGAAGTTAGAACTTGATGATCAAATATTAAGTACAACGAACTTGAGAAATACAAAAATATTTTGAAAGGGTAAATTTTTCAAACCAAGATACATCTTGAAAAGCTATACTCAAATATAAGTAAATTTGATGAGAAGTTAATGACATATAAATCTAAGGAGATATGAGTGGCATTGGATATATTGAAGGAGATTCTTCTAAGAAGTCAGGGATAATAGTTGAGCATGAACCTAATCAACCACTAGATCAGACTAAACAACCTAGAGAATATAGAAAATATTTCAAAAGTAGATGTTATGCATGCAACAAGTATGGATACATGAAGAACAATTGCAAAGGTAACATGGATACAAAAAAAATTTACAAGATATTGTTTCAATTTCTTTCTTTATGGACATAAATCACATCAACGCAAGAAGAATAATCAAATATCTAGAGTGAGAACAAATGAAATAACTAACATGATAACAAGAAGACCTTTTGGACTGAAAAATGTTATCAATAATGGTGTCACAACTACAAATACAACAACTTTGGATACATTACCAGAGATTGTAGATTGTGCAAGTTAATTAGTTCGGACCAAGGTATGGAAATTTAGTTATTACATTTCATATTTGCAACAATTTGGGACATACAACTAGATCTATAGATTCAATGGATCTGTGAACATAGTAAGAACACCAAATGATAGAATAAATAACTATGGTGGAAGAATAAATGCTAGTACTAATAGGACACAATAAGAGAGCATTATTAAGACATTTGTAAGGGAAGAAAATATTTCTAACACAAAGGTTAGGAAAGAGAAGGGATATGACTGCATAAAGAACAAGATGTATGTAGTTCCCAATATTGAACCTTCTACCTCAACTTAAATAGCTATCATAGCTGTAGGGGGTGTACTTCGCCAGTGAATTACCAAATCCCAAAATTAATGCACTAAGGTATAAAAAGTTAGCTATAGATAATTTAGGCATTATAGATCCTATATCTAAGTTTGTAGATGTTAATGTGAACACTTGGAAGATTTTTGTAAGTTTTGGCATGTTTTGTAAGTTTCATCATCTTTATGTACTTGCAAGATATGAATTTATTGTAAAAGTGTTTTTCTAAGGATTTAAGGGTAGAATTGGAGTTATTTTTCATCATTTGAGCATCTCGAGACTATAGAGAGCACTAAGTGAAGTAGTAAAGATCTTTGGAAGTGTTTGTGAATTATTTTAGTTGACACCCTAAAAGAATCATGGTTAGGTATTTATCATTTAATAGAGTTATTTTAAGGACATAATTGAAGTTACCTTTGATGCTAGAATATCATGGGCAAGCCTCATTTGTATAATGTAAAAGAAAGGCCTTGGTATCAATTCAAAAGAAACCCATTCATCTCTATGGAGGATGGCCCTACTAGTGTATTTTTGAAAGTCCCAAAAGGATTCTTAAATGTTGAGCATATTAGGGAATAAACACATTGTAAACTAGAAAAAATTGAAAATAAGAACAAAGAACATAAGGCCAGACCTTGAGAAAAATTACAATTCAAATAAAACCCTCAAACCTGAATTTGTACAACTTCAAAACTTGAATAGTTTACAATATGTTGATTATGAGGACTTTGAAGAACCTAAATGGATTATGATTTTATTAAGAAGAATTTATGACCAGATGTTTTGGCTAGAAGAAACCTGTTATGATTACAAAAGAGCTAATGCATCTAGTGAATGGACTTGATAATAATGGTATTGTACCTATGTTAAATAAAATGGTTAAGAAAGGGGTTAAGAAAGAGGTTAAGAAGAACAATGAAACCAAATGGGATAGGAGAGCTATGCCCCTTTCAGATATTAGGAAAATTGATGTTAGGATCATTGCTAAGATCCTTGGATCATAATTCAATTTTAGTAGGAGTGATACAAATAGCATATAAGATGCTTATTAAAAAGGGAAAAAATGACATGTGTGAAATACCAAGACAATAATTGTTTGAGAATATGAGAAGGATAAAACATGACAAGCACTAACCGTTCAAATTTGGATCACTTATATAATACATGTTGACTCACACTATGCATCCACATGCATGGACATTGGATAGATGCACAATGGATTTAATTGTTGAGCACTATAATATGCAATACATAGGTGATATAACTACACATTTGTTTGGAATATTGAAAGGATTCCAAAAAGAGATGAAACAAATATTTAAAATCGTTATATAAGTTGTGGAGAAATATACACAATATGTTTTATGGTTAAAATAGACACAACTTGAATGGAGGTAAAGTAGCCAAGAGAGATATTTATCCACCCAATGGGATATGAAGTTGACAAGGAGACACTTGAAGGATATGCCAATGTGATGCTTGAATCACCAAGAGATAAGGAATGTGAGAGATGGGGCACATATTAACCAAAATCAAGCCAAGTTAGAGAACGACTCTATAAGGGTACAAGGAAGAGGAAAGTAGAGAAAATGGTTGAGAGAACTGCTATGCAAGAAGGATTAACAAAGGAAGAATTGAAAGAGATAAAGAAGTCAAGTAAAGTTTCCTCTAGGACTAAGCTTGATGGTACTAGCAAATAGCCTAAAAAATAACCTACAGAGGTAGTTCGCACATTTGATGTTGCAGATGTAGAGATTATAGTAGTAGAGGTTATCCCTAGACCTTGTAGTGAACCTAAGAGGACTCCTAGACATAAGGAAAAGGCCCAATGACTTAACCCCAAGAAGCCTCAGGTCACAGAGAGAAAGAAGGAACAAAAAGGCAAGAAAATAGTAAAAGTTGAAGAAAAACAAGCAAAACCTACTACTACAAATACACCCGAGGAACCTAAAATTTATATTGAAGCAAAGAAGAATAAATGGAAACTAGATCTAAATAAAATTGCAACTAGAATCAAGCATGATGGTAAATTGGACCAAATTTGAAAGTTTTATTGGAGGTATGATGACAAACAACAAGGTATGATTGAGACCTCTATCATTAAGTATTTATTGAATTTCAAGAGAAATTTAGTAGTGATCAAGGGTAGTATCCATAACCATTTTGTTAAAAATTTAGATGAGAAGAGATTAAGAGTATTAAAGGAGGAAAATAAAATGAGAGAAGATAATTTGTGTGAGCTCTGCACACTTATGATGAAATGCATGAAGGTTTGGATAGTGTGAAGCCTAAATTAAGGACTAATATGAGGTTAGTAAAGTTAATGGTTGACTTATATGATGAAGTGGGAGATGAGATAGAAAAGACACTAATATAAGTATTGAATGATCCCACTCTTAAGAAGTCTCATGTCAAGAGATGATCAATTATAGGTATCAATATCAATGAACCTAAAGTTAAGACTAATGATGAGGTAGATGATACCAATAAGTTCTTCAACACAATTCAACAACCAAGTTTCTTTGTGAGTGGAGTACTAATTACTCTAGATGCTACACCAAAAGAGAAAGAAAAAGATAAGGACATTTTTGAGGATAACCTGGATAATATATTTGATATTGGTGATATTACAACATAAGTAGTTGATATCGAAAGTTAGATAAGTGATAGTGATGAGGATTACAACAAGATGATATTTAGAACCAAGAAGGGGACCAAGGATAGAAGGACACAGATATTGATTAGATAATTTTGACATTTATGGAAAATAAAGATAAATCTCCATTTCCCATAGTAGATGATAGTGACAAAGTGGAAACTTAGTCTACTATGCTATATTAGAGGAAAAATAAGAAAGAAGAAACAACAATTGAAAGGGAAAAGTTAATTGCTACATGTGTCACTCCAAGCACTTCATTCCAAGCATTGTTGGAAAGTAGCATTTTGAGTGAAGATATCATTGAGTTGGTAAAAGAAGACATGGATAAAGATACATTCATTCAAATATCATTGTTTGCATATGCCAAACAAAAAGAGAAATCTAAGAAACATGTGAAGATTATTGAGAAAGATTTGGATAAATTACAAAAAACTTACCAATTCCTAGACCATTAACAGGTAAAAAAATTGCGGACAACTTGTGAAAGGTAATTAATGATTTTGACACTCATTATGCTTTACTATCATCATCATCTAGAGAGAGAATAAAGATAATTTGAGTCTGCATGGTTCCACAAAGTTTGTGCAAACATAACTAATAACATCCAAGTCAAATATATAAAGGATATAAGAGGATGCATTCAATAGGGAAAGAAGGTCCGTATTACTTGTACAAGGTCAACATAGTGTATAGAGGATGTTAACAAATTTATCAAGGGGGGTGAGGAAAAGCTAGAACAACTAGTTATTTAATTTGAGAAAAAGGATCTAAGTGTTACTAAGATGGATAAGGAAATAAATAAAACCTATGATTTCATCAGTATACTATAGAGAGATAGAGATAGAATGTTGGGGAGAGTTACCTTATTGTGAAGTATGCTAAACCCCAAATTAGATATGATGCAAAAGGAACTTGAAACTTTAGAGTCTTCAAGGAAGATTTATGAGTCATTCACACCATTAGACCTTAATGTAGTAGAGATAACAACCTATTCTATATGTTTTATTATTAAAGTAACATAAACTATGAAGAAAACATGGGACGCAAAGCACGAGACTCTTAAGGAAATTTTTTGTAGACTTAATAAAGTCAATGGATTAAGGAGTTTTGGCATTACAATTTTGACTGGTACATATATAACTTTTCCAGTGATGTCAAAGGAAGAGTAGTATATAGTGAGAACTATATTAAGGGAACAAGTAAATATGTATAAAGGGGGAGTAAGAATATAGAAAAGGAATTAGTAGGTATGCATGAGGAAGATACAATTTTTGCATGATCATATTTTGAAGTATTTGAGATTTTTGACACTTAGCCAAATTTTCACTAAGTGTTACCATCAATGACAAAGGGGGAGATTGTTTGAAAGTTGTCTAAGATGAATATTTAGATGTTGTCATTAATGGCAACATGATTATCAGTTTGCATCAGCGAGCTTCACTAGAAGCATATGAATGACAAAAAATTTGGATTATTGTACTGTAACAAGTCTACATGATGTACTTATGTTTGCTAATATTTTTTAATTAAAAAATAGCAAGAGGGTGCTGGCCCATGGTACAATAAGAGAACAAGCCCAAACTGAAGCTACTAGATACGCTAACAACACATTTAATAACACATTAACAAAAAATTAACACAATCTAGTAGAAAACATCAAGGAAAAGAAACATCATGGATCTACCTCTATCGAAAACAAAGGTTCGAGTGTGAGTAAACCACCAACCATAGGTAACATTTTCAAATATCATCTTGGGAAAAACCCACATAAAGTGTAATATCCCCTTTTTAGCATTCATAGCATGATGTTGTCGTTAGCCTATTTCCCCACGGTCTCATAGGCTAACCAAGACATTAAAGGGACTTAGAGGCCATTTGGCCTAGATAGTTTCAGTTGCAGGTCTTTCTGAGGGGTTTTGAGGCAACTTTGGGCATACTTACTATTTATAGTAAGTCATCTTGGATATGATTGGACATCCAGTGGCAGCGGTATGTCGATGGTAATTGTTTAAAATCGGCAAGAAGACTTGTTTATCATTGATAAGATTTGTTATGCATTGATAAAGCTATTTTATAAAGTTAAATTTAAATATTTAACTTTATTAATGCATAGACTATAGTTTGTGGGAAATATTTAAATTAAAAGAGTCCCCTTTATTTTATAACACATTGGAGACATAAGTTACATAAAGGGGAGTGATGTTTTATCCCACATTGAGAAAACGAAGGATGGAGCCCTTGTGAAAACACTATAAAAGAAATGGAAGAGCTTATTTTTAGCATGCTTGGAAATATCAAAGAAATTGGGAAATTTTCTAGAGATTATGTTTCAATAGTTTCAAGGACAAAATCCCTTCAAGCTAAAAATCTTGATGCCATTGAAAGATATGGTCTTGAGATTCAACATAGTAGCAATTCGAAAAAGAAGATACGAAAAAGCAGTCTGAAAAAGCAGAACCAAAAAAGCAGGCTGAAAAAGCGAGTACGAAAAAGTAGTCCAAAAAAGCGAAACCAAAAAAGTAGGCTGAAAAAGTGGGTATGAAAAAGCAGTCCGAAAAAGCAGAACCGAAAAAAGCAGGCCAAAAAGGAAGTTCGAAAAAAGCAAAGCAGAAGGGGCAGCATTGAAGGAAATTATTACAGCCATCTACAACCAGGTTCTTTTGTTAGTATTGCTTTTTAGGGTGTTATAAGCTTTCAGCTGTAAGTGTGCATTATACCAGCATTATCATTTTGTAATCCATGTAAATGCCAAAGTATTGGCCATATTTCATGAGCATTGTAATTTTCATTGCAATTAAGAAGATAATAGTTGCTGGTGTCATTTAAGCAATTTAATATTATTATTTATCAGCTAGTTAGTTTGCATACCAACTGTTTGTAAAAATGTCAGTTGGCTGTAGGTGTTCATTTCTCATGCTTAGATCATATATATGCACTGAATATTATCAAAATTAGTAGCACACTCATGTTAGGTCATTGTGTAGTCCATTGTAGTCTTCTAGCACAAGATTCTCATTGATGCAAGTTGAAGAAAAAGTCATTTGAAGCTAGCTGAAATACTATATCAGTCATACGTCCCTTGCATGTGAATTGTTTGATGAAATTCCTTGAGCTTTCATCAATTTTTTTTTAGGGCAGATTTGAGGAGGGTTATTACAATGGTATTAGAGCTTGCTTGCAAAGTGTTTGACAAAATGTCAAACCACTGAAGTATAAAGATTTTTGGTGTTTGAAGAAGTTATAACCTATTGGGGTTATTACATAAAGGTTGCAACCTTTACCCAAAAATAATAATAAAGGACTAGACTGAGCCCTTTAAAAATACCACTTGGTTACAAGAAGGAAAGAAAGAAAAAGGTAAAGACACTTTCATTACTAAAACACTGAATAAAAAAAATCAAGCAACAAATCACCTATTCATCTTTTTTTGACAAAAAAAAGGTCCAAAAAAAACTAGACCACCATTTTGGACCAACACTCTCAAAGGTTTACTAACTCACTAGAGTCTCCCTTCCCACCTCAATGACAAAAGAGCCCACCTCAATAGAAGCGGGCATGAAAAAGATCACAATACCAAGGCTAAGGTAGTTACACCTCCAACCATCAACACCACCACAATGGGTATACCAACTATTCTACACCTCTATATGATTCTCCTTCACCTCCAAATTCATTAACATAATCCCCACCTCAATAGGAGACAGTGTCACCTCCATAGAATCCATAAAAGAACCAAACTGAAAGACAACCAAGGAGGGCCCTTGTTTACTATAAGCATTTTTTTGGTAGCCAAAAGGAAAACTAACCACCAAGAGAAAGAGAAGGTTGTTAAACCACCTCTATAAATAAACAAACAACCTCTGTAACCAAAATACTCTATAACCACCAAACCAAACAAGGGTCTTATAGGTCACAAAAGTGGATAAAGAGAGAATATAAAAGCACTAGAACCCTCCAAACTGGAAGAAAGAGGCATGTCTATACCAAGATAAGTTGTGAGGCTCCCAAAACTAACAAGGCCTACCATAGACCACCCTCGAATCCTGCCAAGAAGAGCTTAACCCATAAAAACCAATCCAAAAGGCTAGGTCATGTTAAGAATGACCCCTAATTGACTAGAGTGGATGTCGATGTTGCCAAATTAGAGAAACCCTCCAAATAACTATGAATGGTAATGGGACACTAGATGTGGTGCAGTACAAGGTAGGAGAATCCCCAAACGAGATGTCCAAACCCCAACAAACAACCACACAACAATAATACAACAATAATGCAAGATCTAATAGAAAATCACAACTCTTTATTCATAGATATAACTAATTACATGCACTATGCTCAACTATAAGGCCTTCCAGGTTACGGTCAAATACAAACAACAATTACAATATTAGTTCTGCAAGATCCAACAAGATTCACTTACAAACTCGATTCCAACTAGTCCAGATCCACAATTGGATAAGAACACCAAGAAAATCCACACTTGTACCCTTAGGTCCACCAAGAAATCCTCTAGTTCTTAAGCCACAACCCTAGCTCTTAAAAATTTGCATCCACATAATCCCCTTTATTCCTCTGAACGAATGACTTATCTATGCTATGCTAAAGACTCCACAAAACCCTTACTTATATTCAACTAAGCCACAAGTCAGCCACAACACAAATTAAATACCCATACAAAATTAAATATCAAAAGTCAACTCACAGACAACTCAGCACGAACAAAACCAAAACCAATACTGGCACTCGACACATACAAGAACATTTGGCAGCAACAGGAACACGTAACACCAACAAGTTCACTAGGAACATGAAGGAACACTCAGTCAACACAAGATTGCTACAATAACTTGGCATCCACTAGGAGCTATAGTAACTTGGCATCCACTAGGAGCTACAACAACTCGACACTCACTAGGAGGTATAGTAACTCGACACCCACTGAACAACTCGGTAATAGTAGAAAAAAATTGGAAACCACTAGCACTCAGCTCCAGCATGCATGATTGTAAGAAAGCCTAGGATGCTCCTACATCAAACACCCCATGTTCAAAAAGATGTTTTAGTAACTAGAAGAACATCTTCTGGGATTCAACACATAAATCCCAAACTAGTTCTTCACATACATATCCTCCAAATCTTCAACTTGTACACTCTTTCCTGTGTTCTTCTTCTGCTTCTTCACATCCATCTTAGGTGTGCTACAAGTCTTCTTTCCACACTGATCTCCAACCTTCTCAAAACCTACCAACTCAACTTGGCTGCCAATACTCAAGTCCCTCCTACCAAGCTCTTCATTCTACAAAGGAATCAGGGAAAACTTCCTACCACCTTTCTCAACAGTAAACACATTCTTGACACATTCATGCATAGCCCTACAATCATACTGCCAAGGTCTACCAAGCAACACATGGCAATTATTCATGTCCACAATATCACACAACACTTGATCCTTATACTTCCCAATCTAGAAATCAACAAGGCATTGCTCCTTCACTTCCAAAGCATGTTCACCTTGCAACCAGCCAATCCTATAAGGATAAGGGCATTGCACTCTCTTCAAACCAAGCTTTTGAACCATTGTCTTAGAAATAAGGTTATCAGTACTACCACCATCCACAATCACCTTGCAAACTTTACTATCAAACTTACAACAAGTCCTTAACAAACTAGTCCTCTGACAAGAATTCAACATCCTCTCACCAACCAATACTCGTCAAGCCAGCAAACTTTCTCCTTGCTTGGGCTGATTGTCTTGAACTACAACCTCATTCACAATAATAGTTGTCCTACTAAGTGGACATTCAAAAGATCTATGCCCTTCTTTCCCACATTTGAAATAATTACCTCTAAACCCACCTCCACTTGTCCTTCTTTTATGATCAATAGGTTTTGGTTCACCTTCTGTACTCGGTTTAGCTTGTGCCAAGCTATCTTGCTTCTCCTTCCCTTTAGCATTACCTTGACTTTTCTTCTTCAACTTATCCTCTTCCTTCAGGGCATATTAATAAGCATCCTCAACTAAATAAATATTCAGCATACCAACCTCATCTTGAATATTGAATCTCAAACCATTAATGTACCGAGCTACCTTTTCCTTTGACAATTCTTTATGACCAAACCAAATAGTCAACTTGTAGAACTCCTTGATATAATCTTTCATAGACACATATTTCTATTTTAGATTCTACAACCTCTTAAATAACTCAATTTCATAATCAACAGGAATGAACTTCGCCTTTAATTTAGTCACCATCAATCTCCATCTAGTCATTTCACCTTCCTCTTCTATGTCTCTTTGAAATTCTTTCCACCAAAGAGCAACATGTCCTTTCAACTTAGTTTGTGTTAGCTTCACTCTGAGTGGATTCTCAATATCCTCAAGCTCAAAGTAGTCTTCCAATTCACCAATCCAATCAATCAAGTCTTCAGGAGTCAAAGTATCTGAGAAATTAGAAACCTCCATCTTATGCTTCAACTTCAACTGAGATCCAGGTCTAGCAAACTGACCAGCCCTAGTTCCAATATGATCAAATTTATCCTCACCACTAGATCCAACAACTTCAAAGTCTTCAAGAAATTCATCATAACTACTTTCAATACCCACATGCCTAGGTATGCCACCTAAAGCACTTATAATTTTAGCAATCATGTCACTCTTCATCAATTCAATCTCAGATCTAAACCCTACTCTAACCTTTTCTAAGATCCTTTCTTCCACAACATCACTAAGATCATGAATTTCCCTGGGGTCCAATCTTCTTGGAGGCATCTTCCAAAATTTTAGCAAACCCTAAGCAATAGATCCACTAATCCAAAAGATCAATTAGCCACAAGATCAACCTTCTTTGCAAGTCCTAGTGTAAACTACCACAACTTCAGTGATCTGTCCACACACTTAGGAACAACCTTGCTCTGATACCATTTGGTGCAGCACAAGGTAGGAGAATCCCCAAAGGAGATGCCCAAACCCCAACAAACAACCACACAACAGAAATACAACAATAATGCAAGATCTAATACCAAATCACAACTCTTTATTCATAGATATAACTGATTACATGCAATATGCCTAGCTATAAGGCCTTCCAGGTTAGGGCCAAATACAAAAAACAATTATAATATCAGTTCTACAAGATCCAACAAGATCCACTTACAAACTCGATTCTAGCTAGTCCAGATCCACAACTGGATAAGAACACCAAGAAAATCCATACTTGTACCCTCAGGTCCACCAAGTAATCCTCTGGTTCTTAAGCCAGAGCCCTAGCTCTTAAAAATTTGCATCGACACAATCCCATTCAATCCTCTAAATGAATGAATTATTTGTGCTACGCTAAAGACTCCACCAAACCCTTACTTATACCCAACTAAGCCACAAGTCGGCCTAGTGCATTACAAACCAAATTAAATCCCTCATATTAAATATATGTTGGGCCACAAGTCAGCCACAACACAAATTAAATACCCATACAAAATTAAATGCCAAAAGTTAGCTCATAGACAACTCGACATGAATAAAACCAAAACCAATACTGGCACTCGACACATATAGGAACACTTGGCACCAAAAAGTTCACTCAACACATGAAGGAACACTCGGTCAACACAAGATTTCTACAATAACTCGGCATCCACTAGGAACTACAGTAACTTGGCATCCACTAGGAGCTACAGTAACTCGACACCCACTAGGAGCTATAGTAACTCGATACCCATTGAACAACTTGACAGCAATAGAAAAAAATTAGAAACCACTAGCACTTGGCTCCAACATGCAAGATTTCAAGAAAGCCTGAGATGCTCCTACATCAAGATGCCACCAAATGGTCATATTCCTCTGGCCCTAAAGAAACCAAGCGAAAAAGGGGAATCAAAAATGCTAGTTTGAACGTGAGCAACCACTACACCCACACCAGAACCCTTGGTCATTTGGAGAACACAAACAACTACCAAACCCGCAACAACATCTACATACAAGCCACTGCAAGATTCAACAACCCAAGGAGAAGCAGGCGGAAAGCCCTTCCAACCATCAGGGTCATCTTCATCCACATCCCCATTGCCATCACTAGAACCTTGAATACCAAAATTCCTAGAAATTTTACCACTCACCTCTCCCATATTTTCTTTTTTAATATGTTGGTTAATGGTAATGTTAATATATCAATTGGTATGAGTTTTGGATGAATAACTAGAAGATAATTTATTATTGCAGAGACAAAGTATACGAGAAAAATTGGATAATCTGGCTAAGGTATTGACTTATCTTGATAATTCAAGAACTTAGTAATATAGGGATGATATCCTAAATGTTTGAATCTACTTAGTAGATTGTGATAACAAGTTTTGGATACATGTAACTTATTTTATTATTTAGGCCAACTACACAAAGTTAAGAAAAATAGTATATAAGGAGATCTTTTTGATATACAAAGAAATACATGATGATGTTATGGTATGATTATGTTATGTGAGCTTTATTTATGCTCGAATATATATGCTTTGGTGATAAGAGTAGAGCATAGGTTGTATGGGCATGATCAGATGCATGAAATACACAAGGACTAATCAGATATTGAAGATATCAGTATAGTCAATTTTGGTAAAGTCTTTATACACTTGTATAAGTTGTATATTATTGCAAGAGTAGTGAGATCATTTTGTAATACAACTCCTAATAGGGTTGAGGCCTCTAACAAGGACATATATACTAAATATACGTAATATGCTCCTAACATGGTCAAAACCACTTACAAGGTATTTTTTATTAGTGCATCATCTTGTAGGTACCATTTCCACTAGGGTTTCCCTAATTAACAGAATATGGTGTTATGAGTTTCTTATTGGGATAATATTTATTTCTATTCAATTTAGTTATTTATGCATGTATATGGTTAATTGTTGAAGTCTATAACCCCCCTTCTCCCCCTCCCCCTTTCAATATTCCCTATTTCTAACAAATAATAGGAAAAAACATTTAGGGTTAGATAAAAAAACTATCCGATATAAGGAGATTTACAATTAATTTGTAGGTTTTAAATGATTAATGATAAAATAACATTTGTCAAATGCTTAGATAATTATAAAATAGATATAGATAATATTTATTTAAATATAAATGTTATATTGTATAAATAATAAATATTGTATGGTTATATGTATCTTATAATGTTGAAATTTAACGTGAGAAATTGTCTAAGTATTAGGACATGTTCAACCACAAATTGGGGGTAGTGATTGACTACGATGGGTGGTGAGGGTTAGAAAAATAACATTTTAAATACTTTTTACTATGATATATAAAATCTGTATCAAATTTGATACCGATGAGCCGAAACCCTAGCCATGAGCACTTAGCTAGTCTAAGCATATGCCATGCAATATTTAGCCATTTCTATCTTTCTTATGACAAACTTTGAGGGGCCACTTTTATCACTATTATAATAGTTAATTCTTGTTGTATACATTATGACAATGATGGAAGTGAGAGCCATGTACATAAAACTCTAAAAAGAGTAAATTAGTAGATAACACTCTTAAACATTTTTTGTAAGAATAAATAATGTACAAAAATACATTTGACAAGTTCCTCTTCTAATTTTAATTAGTTTTAAATGGGTTTTAAATAATAACAAATACAAAGAAGCAAATATTTTTGACAAGTTTCTCTTTTAAGTATTGATATTATATCATGAAAGTAACAACTCAAGTTTATATTTATATTTATATTAAGATCGTTTACATATCGAGTGTTCCTTAAGAGCAACAATTACAACTTATTCAAGGTCATTACGAGCAATTACACTAGAAACAACAATTGGAAGACCAAGAGTCACAACTTAGAATCCACTTTTTAGAATGAGATGAATACAACCAATAGAAGACCAAGAGTCACAACTTAGAATTCCACAAAGATGTCCCTCTTGGGATTCCCTTGGACAATTCATATTTATATTCAGAAAAATATATGTAGTGAGATATATATTATTGAATTTTTTTACTTTAGAATCAAATTTTCTTATATAGAACAAAAAAAAGTGTTTCAAAAAGAATCTTTTCATATATTTTAAATCGATTTACATTATAAATGAATATTATAAATATACACAAATTAAAAAACAAATAATTCTTGGTATTGTTTTTAGATTTAATTGTGTGTGCCATATTTGCATAGATGTTTCAGATCACACCACCTTATTCATCAATAGAATGTTAGAGTTCAAGGCTATAAAGATCTAGCTCTATAAAATTTGAGAGGAAGTGAGATCTAAAATATTTATACAAAAAAGAAGCACAATCAAATTTAAAAACATATATCTTTCTACAAATATACATTTTAAATAATATTTTATTTAATTGAATAAATATATGATATTTCTTTACAATAAGAAATATAAATACTAATGAAAGGATATCATAGAAAATAGCATAAAAATATAATTTAGAAATCTCAAGTCAAGCAGTTATCCTTCTTTTGGATATTGGGTATTGGGAAGACCAACAAATTCTCGACACGTTTGGCAAAACAGGGGTGAGGGGCCATGCCCATGGGTAAACAACCATCAAATTCGAACCCCACAATTGTTAGTATTTTTGTTCAAAAAGCACCAACCAATCACAAGCCTGCCCAAATGGTAAGTGTTGTCGTGTCAATTCAAGGTAAAACAAAATCCTCTTGACAAGATTGAGCCTTTGTCTTCTTCGTACACCGTTAATTTGTAAGAAAATTTTGGGTGACAATTTGTTCTTTTTGGACCCCATGCTAAAGGTACGTGGCAGATTCTTCTTAAACCAAAAGCCCACGCCCACGTGGCAAATGCCCAGCCACAGTTTGATTCTGTGGCTTCCCCGAGTCTTATAAAGTATTTGGCATCGGCATGGCATATCTTTTTGGATAAACAATTTGCTGAGATTAGGGAAAAGACATATCAGTGGGAAAATATTTTATATGCTCGATATTGAGCCAACCTACTACATTCCACCCAGCATAATGGAATCACACGAAGAACATGGTTTTTCTATTTTTCTATTATGAGGAATATTGGTATGCTATATAACCTAGGAAGTTTGAAGTGGGAGGGAGTGGATTATCTAGTTTTTTGCTTTTTCTTTCATAAAAAATCAACGTGTTTATAATTTAAAGTGGAGACTTATAGTCAATGGGTCTTTGGTCTACTGGTGAAGTTGAATGCTTCACAAAGAGCCCACTAGGGATCAAGTCTTGTTGAGTGCAAGGTTTGAAGACATCATAAGGGATGAAGCAAATTTGGCAGCATGGATGCTCCTTAATCCTTGGCTTTTAGTTGAAGAGGTTTCAGGCATGCATGTGCCCGTATTGGGTACCTAAAACTTGTTTGTGGATGACCTCCATAAAATAAAATAAAAAAGTGGAGACTTAGGGCGATTAACTTATATTCATTTAGCCAATTAAAATTTGAGATTTTCTTGTCTAGATTTATTTTTGTATAGATGCTATGTACAACTTTTTTAAATTTTAACTATCACAATACAAAATAATCATGTATAATTTCAATTGGTAAATCCTAGAAATAAATTTCAAGATAAGAGAATGTGCAATAATTATTGATGTTAGGAAATGGATACTATTATAGGCCAATTAGAATCAAGAGCTCCAATGAGCCTAGCAAATTAATGGGCAGGGTCGCCTTCCTCACCGAGTCCTACTCACTTCTAGGACTCCTTAGACTCATTATTGGGTCCCTAGGGTTACTACTTGACCCTAGTACTAGGGGAACTAATCTACTCCCCTTCTCAAGGCTTCCTACCCACCGAAATGACTATCAAACCACCACTTCTCATGACTGATAAAGATCAATCATGCACTCTCCTCTCACTTCTCCTCTCTCTACAAGTTCCTAACCGAGACATACCTTGCTCGCCTAGGCCTTGCTTGAATTATGAACTAGCTCCATCACACACAAACAGAAAAGAAAAGAACATATGTACAAAGGATTCTTCTTGACTCAAATAGTCCATTTGATTGAACACAAAGATCAAGAAGAATCCATTTATTGAGTTCTTCCTACATAACAAAATTCTACACTACTAAGCTCTACCAACATAAAACAAATTGCGGATTGAAATTGATTAACAAATTGGAAATATCTTCTATCAAATTCTGAAATTACATTACATTCAAGTAAACTCTATCTACTAAAATTTATTCTCTGCTAGCTTCTACAATTCTTCTATCGTTGATTCTCCAACTCTCTAACTCCCTTATGCCATCTGGGGACCTTCAACTTTTATATCCATGCCAGCTTGTTTAGCAAATCATCAAGATTCGGCTTCAACCACCTTCTTCGACTCTACAACTTCTTTCTTTGCTTGTAACAACTTCTTGGCCAACATGTCCTTTTTCCTTGTCTACATATTATTCTCCTCTTTTGACTCTTTTGGCTCTTGATGTTGCGAGCAAGTCTTTATCGCTCCATCGCACCTCTTTCTACATTGACTGCATTCCAAGTTGCGATGTTGCGCCTAGCTATCTTCTTAATGTTTGTGCACCTTCGCTTCTTATTCTTCATCATTGCGATGTTGTGAACACTGGTCGTGATTTTGCATTACTTCCTTCTAACTATCTATATAGCCCTGCGATAATGTGAAAGACGGTTTACATAACTTCGCTGATAATTATCTTAACTGCTTGTTTACCCTTGTGATCATGCAAAAGATGGTTTAACACATCTTCACAACTATTTCCCTTAACTGCCTTTTCAACCTTGTGACCTTGTGAAACAAGGATTACTTAACTTGCAACCTTGCAACAAGTTCTGAGCATGGCTTCACAACTAACTTCACTAACTGTCACCTAACACTTGTGATGTTGTGAAAATATTTTGAGCATATATTCATCGCAGTTTACATAACTTAATTGTTTCAGGTTACAAGGTTGCGAAACTATTTCATTTCCTTTGATCGTTGCTACTGGGATGACTTAACATTTCTTGGTTGCAACGGTGCGAGACGGTCTGCTTTGATATTCATTGCTACTTTGTCATGGTTGAGTTGACTTGACCTCATGCAATTGTGATGACACAAACAATCATCTTTCCTTCCTTTGCAACTTCGTAGGCTTCCTGAGTTGTTAGTCTTTTCAAGTTGTGAATGTATGCTTAGCTTCCACTTTAACTGTCTAACTGGCTGCGAACTTGTGAAATTGAATGAATTGAGTTGAAGTCCTTGTTAGACTTATTCTATGAGTTCATATGATGTGATCCACTCGTCGATCACAAGCATGAAAATTAACTAGGGCTTGGAGTAAAACCCTAGGATGCTCCTGCACCATACTCTCCCTCTGCGAAAAGGAGACTAAGATGGATTAGTCAGCAACAATGTCGAACTAATGCCTCATTTCTTGAAGTCTTTTTTGTCGATCCATGTAGCCTTTGTAGTAGGTAATCTCTTCCATTGAACGAGATACTCCATGTATACTTGATGCCTTGTCGTTTTCTTCACCCTGGAATCCAGTATCTTTTCTAATCTCAATTTCTGTTGTGCTAGTATCTTGGATTCATGGACGTCTCTCTCCATTTCTGATTTTTGAGTATCTTCTGGAATCTCAAGTCCTTTGTAGGTAATTAGGTCTTTCACATTAAAGATTAGTGATAACCCTAATTCCTTAGGTAGATCCAATTTATATGCATTATGTCCATACTTCTCCAGAATTTTGCAGGGACCAATTCTTCTCATCTACAGCTTGCTAGACATTCCTTTCTGTAATGTGGATTTGTTTAGGTGCACTAATACCAAGACTCCAACTTGAAATTGCACATCTCTTCTTCCTTCATCCAATTTTTCTTTCAATTTCTGATTTGCCTCTATCAGAGTCTTTTTGACTTGATCATGTATTTCTTTCATGGACTGAGTAAAATCTTTAGCATGCCCATTGATTGATCCACGTTCTTTTACCTCTCTGAGTTCAAAAACTCCTCTGGGGTGTCTTCCATAAACAATCTGGAATGGACTCTTCCCAGTAGTCATGTTGATACTATCATTATAAGAAAACTCAGCCTGTGATATAACTTGATCCCAAGTCTGTCCATATTCAAGCATCTGAGAAGATTTCCAAGTACTTTGTTTATCACTTTAGTTTGACCATCAATCTGAGGATGGTATATAGAGTTGTGGGACAAGTTTGTTCCCAATCTCCTCCATAATGTTTTCCAGAAATGACCCATGAATTTGACATCTCTATCAGACACTATACTGATTGGTAATCTATGAATTCTAACGACTTCTTTGAAAAACAAATGTGCAATGTAGCTTGCATCATGAGTGGTTTTGCATGGTATGAAATGACTCATTTTGCTGAACCTATCCACTACTACAAACACACTATGAAAACCAATTTTATTTATTGGTAACCCCACAATAAAATCCATATTTAGAAAGGTTTATCAGGTATGGGTAATTGTTGATACAACCTAACATTTGATGAGGTTCATTTTTCTTTTTGACAAATGTTACATTGTTCAACATACTTTCTCACATCTATCTGCATCCTAGGCCAATAATAATATCTACTTACAAGCTCTAGGGTTTTTTTTCAATCCAAAGTGTCCACTCAAACATTCATAATGTTTCTCTTGGATAAGGTTCTCTCATTGAACCTTTTGGAACACAAATCTGATTGTCCTTAAAGAATACACCATTTTTCAATGTATAATTAACAAACTCGCTCTGAAAATGATTTTCAAAAGATGAGCATAGCTTGTAAGCTTTTGAGAAGTCTTCATCTCCTTCATAGAGATCTTTGAATTCCTCTACTCCAATGCTTTTCAATTGAATTCCCTGCATTGTTAGCAATCTTTTGCTTAAAGCATCTGCTGATTTATTATTGATACCCTTCTTGCGCTTAATGGTGAAAGTGTAGGGCTGCAAAAATTCTATCCATTTTATGTGCCTCAAACTTAGTTTCTCCTATGAATTGATAAAGCTTAAGGCTTGATTGTCTATGAAGACCACAAATTCCTTAGACAACAAATAATGTCTCCATTTTCTGAGTGCTTGCACTAATGCATATAATTCAAGATCATGGGAAGAATACCTTGATTTGGCTCCATTCAATCTTTCACTAAAAAATGCAACAAGTCTTCCTTCTTGACTTAAGACTGCTCCAACAACAATGTTGCTTGCATCACACTCTACTGTAAACAGTTTCTCAAAGCTAGGTAGTACCAAGATTGGGTTAGTAGCTACCTTTTTCTTTAGTCTTTCAAATCTTTCATCTTCCCTTTTTGTCCATACAAATTTTGTCTTCATTCCTCCTTTGATAGTGTCCATAATAGGAGCACATATCTCACTGAAGTTTTTGATGAACTTCCTATAAAATTGTGCCAATCCATGAAAACTTCTGACAACTGTACTTGTCTTTGGTGTAGGCCAATTTAAAATTATTTTGACCTTGTCTTCATCCATCTTCAACTTACCCTGTGATACAAAAAATCCAAGGTAGACTAGTTCTTCTTTCATGAACTCGCATTTCTCAAGGTTAATGGTTAGCTTTTCTTCTTCCAACCTTCTCAAAACAATTTCCAAATGTTTGAGGTGCTCTTCCTTACTCTTTCTATAAACCAAAATGTCATCTAGGTAAAGTACCACAAAATTGCCTATATAATGTTTCAATACTTCATTCAATAGTCTCATAAATGTGCTTGGTGCATTTGAGAGACCAAATGGCATGACTAGCCATTCATATAACCCTTTAGTGGTTTTGAAGGCTGTCTTCCACTCATCACCTTCCTTCATTCTAATTTGGTAGTACCCACTTTTTAAATCGATCTTGGAAAAATACTATGCACTGCCTAGACAATCCCTCAAATCTTCTATTCTAGGAATAGAAAACCTATATCTTATGGTTATCTTATTATTGCTCTAGAATTAGTACAAAGTCTCCATGTACCTTCTTTCTTCAGTGCTAGAAAAATTAGTATTGCACATGGACTGATACTCTCTTTGATCAATCCTTGGTCTAGTAGTTCTTGAATCTACCTGGTAATCTTCTTGTTCTGTTCTGGAGTCATCTTGTAAGAAGCTTTTTTTGGCAATGAAGCTCCTGACACAAAGTCTATCCGATGACTTACTCCTTTGTGTGGGGGTAGTGTGGATGGTGTACCATCACTAATGATATCCCTAAATTGATCTAATACAACTTGTACCTCCACTGGTAAGAAACTAGGTTTCTTCACCTATTATTCTTTGGGCTTCAATAGGAAAACAAACACAACTTCTTCTTCTTTCAAGTCTTTTAGGAATTCTTTCCCACTCATTAAAAGTGTTTTGGCAATAGCCTTCTCTGTCTTTTCTTCTTCCAATATGGATTGTATCCTATAAGTGACTCCATCCTTCTTGAAAGAATATTTATTCTCCTTCCCATGATGTATTACCTCTCTGTCATACTCCCAAGGTCTTCCCAACAATAGATGACAAGCATCCATAGGGAGTACATTACATAAGATGATGTCTTGATACTTTCCAATAGTGATGTCTACCCATACTTGTTCATTTACCAGGATGTTTTTCCCTTTATTCAACCAAGTCACTCTATAAGGACTCAAATGTGGCATTTTTGCTAATCCAAGCTTTTGTATTGCTTCCTCTGACATGACATTTTTAGTAGAACCTAAGTCTATAATCACCTTACACACCTTGCCTAATATTTTTCAAGTGATTCTAAACAATGCTCTTCTCTGCTTAGGTTCCTCCTTTACAAGTTCTTTTACTAAGACACTCCTCAAAATGAGGTTCTCACCTTTATCTACATCAAGATCCACTTCACTTGCTCTGGAATTGTTCTCCTCTTGGATGTAGTTGATCTTCTTCTCTCCATGAGATGATGTTGATGCTTTCTCTAAACATCTATAGGCAGGATGCCCCAACTTGCCATAGTTGTAACATTTCATATTGTTGAAGTGTGAGCCTCTACTATTGTTGTTGTCATTTCTACCTTTGCTACCATTGTTAGATCCTATTCCTCTATTTGAGCCACCTCTCTGACTATTTTCACTACTCTTCTCATTCCATTTGGAATCACCATAGTTTCTTTTCTCATTGGTCCTTCCACTAGAACCTCCTCTTGAACCTCCTCTGAATTCTCTGCCTCTGCCTATGCTCTCGGAACTTGAGTCCCCTTTTCTTTTAAACTTATCTTCCACTTTCCTAGCCATTTAAAAATAGCTTTGCAATGTGGTGAGATTAAATAAACTTAATTCATCTTGAATAGACCACTTAAGGCCATTTAGATACCTTTCCACCTTGATGCTCTTTGCCTCTTGTAACCTCGACCTTAGAGCCAACTTTTGAAACTCTTCAGTGTAGGTAGCTACATCAAGATCCTTCTGCTTGAGATTTTGCCTCTGTTTGTGTAATTGAATCTTATAATCCTCTTGCAAATAGGTTTCTTTTATCTTTTCCAACATAACCTTCCAACTGGCTATTGCTTTCTTCCCTTCACTTTCCCTCTCCTCTTGCACAAACTTCCACCAAGTCAATGTTTGTCCTTTCAATATAGATTTTGCAAATCTCACCTTTTGTGCCTATGTTGTCCCTTCACATTAAAATTATTTTTTCCATACTATTTGTCCATTCTAGGACTACCTCAGCATCCATCTTGCCATGGAACAATGAGACATTCTCTATGCTCTTTCCTCCAAATGCCTTTAGGGCTCTGATGAACGGTTCTCCTTCACCAAGTAGAGGATCTAGCCCAGGTATTTCATCCTCTAAATCTACCTGCTCCTTACCTTTGGTAAGGTATTCATCTTCTTTTTCTTTGGTTGCATCTTCCATCTCTTTTAACTTGTCTTTCATCTCCTCTATGGCCTCATCAAGGATCTTGGTCTACTCTTCTACGAGTTTCTTTTACTCATCTATCTCCTTGGCCAATTCAACATTGGTCACCATCTTTGAAGACCCAATGGATTTAGGAGTATACAACATACTACATAAGACACAAATCTTATGGCTCTGATACATGTCTGATGGGGAGGGTTGCCTTCCTCATCGAGTCCTACTCTCTTCTAGGACTCCTTAAACTCACTATTGGGTCCCTAGGGTTACTACCTGACCCTAGTACTAGGAAAACTAATCTCTTCCCCTTCTCAAGGCTTCCTACCCACTGAAAACACTATCAAACCACCACTTCTTATGATTGATAAAGATCAATCGTGCACTATCATGCACTCTCCTCTCACTTCTCCTCTCTCTACAAGTTCTTAACCGAGACATGCCTTTCTCGCCTAGGCCTTGCTTGAACTATGAGCTAGCTCCATCAAACACAAATAGAAAAGAAAAGAACATATGTATAGAGGATTCTTCTTGACTCAAATAGTCCATTTGACTGAACACAGAGATCAAGAAGAATCCATTTATAGCTCTTCCTATGTAACAAAATTCTACTCTACTAAGCTCTACCAATAGAAAACAAATTGCAGACTGAAATTTATTAACACACTAGGAATATCTTCTATTGAATTTTGAAATTACATTACATTCAAGTAAACTCTATCTACTAAAATTTATGCTCGGCTAGCTTCTACAATTCTTCTATCATTGATTCTCCAACTCTCTAACTCCCTTGTGCCATCTAGGGACCTTTAGCTTTTATATCCATGCCATCTCATTCAGCAAATCATCAAGATTTGGCTTCAACAACCTTCTTTGACTCTGCAACTTCTTTGTTTGTTTGTAATAGCTTATTGGCTAACGTGTCCTTTTTCCTTCTCTACCTATTATTCTCCTCTTTTGACTTTTTTGGCTTGCAATATTGTGAACAAGTCTTTATCGCTCCATTGCAGCTCTTTCTATGTTGACTACATTCCAAGTTGCGATATTACACCTAGTTGTTGTTTTAACATTTTCACACCTTCACAACTTATCCCCTAACTGTCTGCTTCATCATTGCGATGCTGTGAACACTAGTCATGACTTCGCAACACTTCCTTCTGACTGTCTACATAGCCCTACGATCATGCAAAAGATAGTTTATGCAACTTCATTGACAATTCTCTTAGCTTCTTGTTTACCCTTACGATCATGCAAAAGATGGTTTAAACGCATCTTCGCAACTATTTCCCTTAAATGCCTTTTCAACCTTGTGACCTTGCAAAACATGGATTACTTAAGTTGTGACCTTGCAATAGGTTATGAGTGTGGCTTCACAGCTGAATTCACTAACTGTCACCTTACACTTGCAAGGTTGGGAAAAAGTTCTGAGCACATCTTCATTGTGGTTTACATGACTTAACTATTTTGGGTTGCGAGGTTGTGAAACTGTTTAATTTCCTTTGATCATTGCTTCCCTTCTACTAGGATGACTTAAAATTTCTTGGTTGTGATGGTGTGAGATGGTCTACTTTGTTGTTCATCGCTACTTCTACACAGTTTAGTTGACTTGACCTCATGTAGTTGCGACAATGCGAACAATCATCTTTCATTCCTTTGCAACATCATAGGCTTCCTGAGTTGTTAGTTTTTTCAAGTTGTGAATGTGCACTTAGCTTCCACTTTAACTGTCTAACTAGCTGTAAACTTGTGAAATCAAATGAATTAAGCTGAAGTCCTCGTTACACTTATTCGATGAGTTCATATGATGGGATCCACTCATCAATCATGAGCACAAAAATTAACTATGGTTTGGAGTAAAACCCTAGGGTGTTCGTGCACCACAAATACTATGAAAATGATGCCTTTTTGTAGATATCATATAAATATTCCATGTGCTTTGATATGTGAAGAATTCTCTACCTCTTCCACATCACCTCTCCATATAGATGACTAAGCTTTTGGTAAAATCTCATGCAACAAAGTTGTAAGATATAAACAATCTTCAATGTGTCTTCATCTTTATCATGTATAGAAATTTATGCATGGTATTTTGTATAGAAATTCAAATGTAATAGCTAACATTGATGATGGCTTGTCTATCCTTGGTAAAGGATTCAATGTTGAATTGAGTCAGCTCAAATCTTCCTTAGTACAATTTTGTATCGGATTGGAAGCCTGAAACTAACCACTCTTGATCAAAGAACAAGATGAAAAACTAATTTCAAATTTTTGGAGTTACTACTTAGAACATAGGTAGCCATGTATATATCGATGCCTATTTTTGGATTGCAGAGTCAAATACTGGGCTATATTTTTGGATTGCAAATTCAAATACTAAGCTATATTAAAATCCAATAAACACCAAAGAAATAATCATTTTTGAAACTCTTACTTAAACATCAATATCACATATATTAATTACTATTGTTCATGCACAAAATTTTAACTCTATCCTAAAGGAGAGTAAATGGATAAACAATATAGATTACAATCAAGATTGAGAAGATAATTTCAAACAAATCCATAATTTATTAGATTCAAATAATTTAAATACATCCCATGGAGATAATTCCATGCTAGTTACGATATTTTTGAATAAAATGAAATGCTTATATTCATAGAAATGAGAAAACAACTATGCTTGAGCCCCTACTCCCAAAACCTAGGATATTTGTGTATTTTCTTAAAATGGGTGCACTTCATTTTGAGACCTTTTAGCCCTCCTTAGTGTAATTTCAATCTCTCCTTATCCCCTCCTACTCCATCTAAAACTTCTATATCATCTCGTGCCTTCCAGTATGGTCCAATTATTAGCCCCAACTGATGATGTAACTGAGAATGTTGATAATATATGTGGAAAAGTTATATCAGTTGTTATGGTGTCACTAATGTCAAAATCTTAGTTGGTTAGACATTATGCTAATTCAATAGAGTGTAATATCATTTGATAGATGAAGAGGATTTGAAGAAAGCATGATGATGACATAGTTGATAAGTGTGGTATTCAATGGGCACTTAAATGAGTTGGAATATAATGTTGGTATGATTGTTTTACAATCATGTAATTATGCAATTTAATGATGAAGTATATGTATTCAATGAGCTAAATGAGCTATACAAGCTACACTGAGTGACAAGGTGAAAGAAGGAGTACAATATTGCCCGAGCTACTAAAGTATTGATTGAGTGTTTGGAGAAGAGGAAGTTAAACTTCAATGTTAATCAAGTATTCATGTGTTAACCAAGTGATATATTTCCCAACTGAAATGTAAAGTTCACTAAGTATGAGCTCAAAGAATGAGTTAAGAATAATAAGATTTGAGATTGACTTATGATTAAAATAAAGAATGTTCGAGAAGTCTAAAGATGAAAGTCAAAGTTTATTATAAGATCTATGGCTAGAAAAAATACAATGAAGATTCAGTTATGGAGATTGAAACAAGATAAGGATGAGCACAAAGTTAAATGAAAGTTCTATTTTCTAAGTGACTAATAATATTGAATTTGAGATCTATGGATGTGGTTAAGTGGGAAAACCTAGAAGAATCTAAAATTAGAGAGTTCACTAATTAAGGATATGTTTGAGAAAGTTTTTGGTTGCTAATTGAGCTGTTGATTGATATTGTTAAGTTGAATATTTTTGTGAAGAAAAGATAAGAAATAAGCAAGGTGAATTGAATAGAGTTAGAGAAAAGTGAAAGTGTGAAGAAGTGAATCAACCAAGTAATGATCAAACAAAGAAGAAGACAAAGTAGAACTGAGATCTAAACTAGCAAGGATAATTGATTCACCTTGTTGATAAATTTAGTTTTTTTGTCTATTAGTGTCAAATAGTTATTCATATAGAAGGCAGAGTTGTTCGGTCATCACTGTGATCGAATCACTCTATATAGGCTGAGTTATGTATTTCTTAGAGTTGTAAATAATCTTATATATGTCGAGCTCTATAGGAGACAAGAAAGTCTATGGTTGTTGAGTATTCTTATGAAAGCTGAGTTATCCAATGTATAGTGAATGTTGAGTAAAGTAGAGTTTGTATGTCTTGATTCATATAGAGGAAGTTGAGCCAGTAGAGGCCAAACGTCAGCAAGAAGAATAACTATGACCAAGCATCAGGAATCATATGTGTCGAGTAACATTTTTTTAACAAGAATGTTTGGAATGACACAAAATATGAGGTAAACCATTTTCGACCAACGTGAAGATGACATTTAAGGATTGTAGAGTTTGTTATAGAGTTTTTAATGCATTTTCTGGATCACTGATGCCTATGAAGGAGAGTTATCCAATCAAATTAAGAGGCAAAAAGAGAAGCATCTAGACTATTGATTATGTTCTAGAAAGATCTACAGATGGTTATTTAAGGGTGGATCCAAACCCTATTCCATATAATGCAAAGTGTGATGAATCTATATGACAAGGGATTATGTTTTGGAGGCTGCAATAAAAGTTTTGAAGAAATAGAGCATAGTGAGCGAGAGGAGCAGTGAAGAGAAAATAAGAGATATATCAGAGAGTGAAAAGAGAAGATTCGTAATCAACATTGCAAGTCTAAACCAAAGGATTAGGTACTGGTATATTCTAGCTAGTGGATCAAGGTAAATCTCTTGAGAGAGAAGTCAGAATAGGCCTAGTTAAATCTCCTAACATAGTGCTTACTTCATTGTTGTTGTAAATATTATGATAGGCTAAGTTACTGAGAGGGGAGGGGTGAATCAATAACTTATAAAACTTTTATCCTTAATTAGCAATTAATAATTTATGTGAATTCTGATCTAACTGCATGCATGAGAAACTAAAAACATGAAAGCATACACAATGCTTTAAAACACAAGATTTGGAGACCCAAAAACCTTCCAAATAAAAAGTAAAACTAGGGGGGGATGATACCCACAAGCTTTAGTACTGCAGTATAAAGTTGGCCTATTAAGGCTTACAATGATCACTTTTGATGATATGCCCTGTTAGGAGCAATAAGGACTACTAGTTCCACCTTGCAAAAGGATTTATAAACATACAATGAAGTATGCACTCGATAAAGAGATTTTCACAAGACTGTTAGGTCTACCTTGTTAAACAATTTGACTGATCCACCTGTTAGGATGAAGCAGTAGTTGATCTATGATCTACAACTTGGTTTGTTGAATGAGATTCCTCTGAGTGTACAATCACCTTGCTGTGATAGATAAATCTTTGTTGTTCGTTATACTGTTGTAGCCTTTGTAATTCACTCTTCTCCTCTTCTCTAATTATATATTTCTATTTGATTATTTGGATGTGATACAATACATTACATATATACCAATCCAATTACACAATTACAAAGTCATCCATAATACAAGTTTATGAAAATATTATAAAGTCAACCAAACTGTAGAAACTTGGGTTCTGAAGACTGAATCTGTGAAGTTCTGATACTCGGCATCCACTCTCAATGCTTGGCATACTGATCATTTCCAAGTAGTCTTGAACTCGGTCTGCACTGATGACTCGACAAATACTATGAAACTCAGCATATAAACTGAATCACTTGATTCACACTACATAACTCGGTCAATGCTATCACCTCAAGCTCGGTATAAACTAAGTCACTTGGTTAACAATGAGTAGCTCGATTATCACTAGACTCACATCACATCAATTGCAAACTTGGTAAGCATTACACAACTCAGTTTGCACTAGTATACTCGACATACAATAAGATTCTTGGTTTATACTACTGATCATCACCATAGTAGTAACTACTTGGTGCAAACTGAAATCTGTCCAAAGTACTTGGTCGCAACTATAGAACTCGATAACAACTAAATGCTTGGTTAACACTGTTAACTATACAATATCCTCGATATAAGCTTACAATCTGAACAAGTGTATGTCATTAATAAAAAAAATGATTGTAATGTCAACAATTGTAACTTTTAAATCCTTTAATCAAAGTATACCTAATAGTCTTGTAAGCTCCTAACAGGGTAGACCCCTCACAGGCTAGATCATCAAAAATGATCACAATTATAGCCCTAATAGGAAAATTGTGTTATTGCAGCAGTAAAGATTTGTGTGTGTCACACCCACCCTAGTTTTACCTTCACCTTGGAGGGTTTCTGGGTAACCAAATCTTTTGTGTTATGTGATTACATTTATGCTTATGGATGTGATGAATAGTTAGATCTATATCAACATTTCAAGTTTAATGTTGTATTGTTAATAATCTAGATATGAGATGGATTAGTGGTGAATGCAGTTAGTTTGTTATTTGGTTTGAAAGATACAAGTTTTAAGTAATCCCGATTCACCACCCCCGCCCCCTCCCACCCTCAATATCTCACTTTCTCAATAAAATTTCAAAAAATAGTATTAGAGTTTTGTTTTCTTCGAAGAAATTTAACCACTTGAGAGTTAAGATCTTGGAGATGGAGGCTTACAAATTGGGGAAGATAATTGAAAATCATATGCTTGACATCCAGATCATATTGTAGTAGCTTGAAGAAGCAAGAGACGAGTTGAAGAAATCCTTAAACAAAAGGAAAGAGATGACTATTTAAAAAAATGATACACTCTATCAAGAAGTCAACACTAAAGAAATGTTTGACAATGGCAATTCTAGTGAAAGTGATGCAGCTATAGAAGACCTATTAGAGAAGAACAACATTTTAAATGAAGAAGTCAAAGGATTGAAGAGAGAACATGAAATCCAATCAGTAAGGCTATGTGAGGTGATTGAATAGAAAAAGAAAGCTAGAGAAGACAAAGTCATGGCAGAAGAAGACAAAAGACAAATGGCTACCAGACTTGATGAATGATCATTTGATCAACAGAAGCTTTCAAAAAATCAACTAGACACAATGAATTAATTGCTACTTACAAATTAGAAGTTGAACATAAAAGACATAGAGATTGGAAATCTAAGATCACAAAGTGATCAACTGAGGAATGAGTTAAGATCTCAAAAGGACCTAATGGAGAGGATGAAAAAACCTAGCAAAGCTATAAGATACATTGAAGAACTGATGAGATTACCAAGGTCATCCAGTGACACCTCTGGATTAGGACATATCAAGCACTCTTCATCCACTGAACCAGGAGAATCATCCAAGAGTGGAGAGAAAAGAAATGAAAAGACAAGGAACCAACCAACATGCTATCAATGTGGAAAACTTGGACACATTGTAAACAGCTATAGGAGAAAGATTGGTAAGCAAAATCCTAAGCCCAAGCTTACTGTTAGCTATTTTGATTGAAAGAAACAAGGTCATCAAGAACATGAATATAGATCAAAGGTTAGAAATACACCTATTGCACCTATATTTGAGGGATATTGCTACAACTCTCAGAAGTGTGGACATAGAACACATAATTGTAGATTAAAGGAAAAATCTAACTAGACACCGAAAAGGCAAGAAAAATCACCAAAGAAAGAAAACTTCTACAATTGGGATTACAACACATGGTATAATTGTCATTATTATGGAGAATATGGTCACATTTCATAAAATTGCATTTGGACACATTTTAGAAGCAATTACAAGAAATGGTTGAATGGAAGCTTAGTTTTTTTCAATTATCATAAGACTGGACATGTGAGCAAGAATTGTAGGACCTGAGCACCAACACCAAGCAATAAACACATCAAAGGAAAAGGAAAATTTGATATAGAAAATAATAATAATGAGATGAATCAAACCTGGAAGTAGAAGTTAGAAGCTAGAAGAAGTGGAACAAGTGAAGCCGAGACCACCCAATCCAATTGAGAAGGTGATCACATTACCTCAAACTAATCAAGATAGGTATGTAAGGTACTGTATATTTAAATGCCATATCATAAATTAGTTCCTAACATAAAATATGCCAAAGTTTATTTTTGCATAAGATAAGATGCATTGGTATAGATTTGTGGAAAGTATCAAGCAAAAGAAGTCAAATACACAATTGATGTCAAACATCAACAATATTGTATGTATTGACCAAGCATTACAATATAGAGCAATGCTTGCAATGATTGAGCTGATGTGTTTGATGAGTTAAAGGAGCATAGTACTGACCAAGTTTTATATTTAAGACCAAGTTGGCAAAGGGTGAAGTAATGTCTGAGTTGACGAGACAACTAGATTCCACCTAACAAAGTACGCAAAATTTATGAGTGCCCTAATTTGAATGAATGAAGGTATATAGTGGAAATTTGAATATATTTTTCACACCTTGCATTCAGATTTTGGGAGCTTAAGGGATTTGAGTGAGTTGTGAAGTAATTCCAAAGGTGGTTTTAAGCTAATTTGTTGGTGAAGTATGATTCAATGTTGATTGACAATAGTGCCAAGTTACTTAGTGTATCACCTTAAAATGGAAGAACTTCCATGTTAAAAGTGTTTGGCCCTTTGGGTAAGTGGTCTAGGGTCATGTCAAATGCATTTAATGGGTCTTTGAATGGATTTGGTTGTTTTCCCCTTATTTTGCTTCTCTCTCTCTATTTCTAGCCTATTTTTGTACAACCCACTCTGTGAAACTGAGAACTTTGACTTTTGGGTCAAGGATGACCTGGTGGGTCAAGGCCAACCTCAATCCTGACCTAGTTCAAGGATGAACTTGACCCTGACCTAGGGCAGGGTCGACCTAATCCCTAACCCCAGGTTCATTTTTTAATTTTCGAAAGTTTTGAGATCTCAGGCTTTGGAAAGTTTCTTTTTCAACTTTCGAGTTATTTGTTTCGGGTTTTATAATGGTAGAATCTTAAATTACATTTAATCTAGGTCTATTCCTAGGGGTTAAGGTTAAATGGGATTTAATGGTCCTATATAGGCCTTATCTAGGAGTTAGTGCCCTATATCTTTATATAAGGAAGCCTTCTTTCTTCATTTGGAGACACAAGCTATCGATTATCTTGCACATATATCATCCACACTCTATGAGAGAAGTTATTCTATGAATTGAAGATCTACTAGTATTCAAGCATCCAATTCATCAAGGAGATTCATTGTTAGCCATTAAAGGATTCAATCTCTATGGATCCCTCTTGTTGAAGATTACTCCATCCATATTCATCCAAGCCTTTTACTATGCAAAGATACATTCAAGATTGGTGTTGAAGATCTAATGTTGTTGATTTGAGACATCCTACATACATTTCTACACTCATTTGAAGCATTCGTAATTGTGGATTCAAGGATTCGAATCCTCCACAAGGATTTCAACATAAGCAAGGTGAATAGTTCCATTTACTTTGTTTATGCATATTACAATTACAATTTAATTTCAAGGTTAATTCCAAACTAGGGTTTGACTAAGGCAAACCCCCCATCCAAACAAACAAACCATTTTTCTTGTTGATACAGGAGTGGAATAGTGAATTAAAGAGTAGATTCAGATACCCTTTTCGTCGAACTTGTAAGATTCATGAATATAAATTTCATTGGAGCAATGCAGGTCAAGGTAAACTTTTCGGGGTATAATTGTGCCCCATAGTAAGATTGTGCCTTGCTATCAGGGTCAAGGTCGACCTCCCTTCAAAAGGATAAAAGATTTCTGGGTTTTCTCTGTCTCAAAATTTCTAATGTAAAACATGTTATGGAATTTCTAGAAACTAGATATAGACATCAGAAATCAGCATTTTCAAGATTCAAGGTTATTATTTGTCTTTTATCTATTTTAGGATTTAAGCTCATACCCCTCATAATAGAAAAATCGTTTAACCCCCCTTTCTCCCTATTCTCTATCACATGATCCATTTTTGCATTGACCACTTTCTTGTGCTTAATCAATTTGGATCATTCCTTTAGGAAATTAGGGTTAAGAAAGGAAAACATTTAAACCATGTTTTCTTTCTATTCACTCAAAAAATGAATTTCAACCCTAAATGCAACAATGACATTTGGATCAACATCTATAGTGAAGAATCAAAGTGAAGAGGTTAGTAATGTTCAATTGGTGAAGAGAGACACTTGTCCTCCACCAAAATATCAAGTTGTTCCAAATATTTCAATGAAAGGAGATTCTATGGGTGTGTTATCATAGATACCACCTAGGGTTATAATGATACATGATGTACAAAGTTGTTATATGTGCAATATTAGTGAAGTTGGAGATTACGAGATTCGTATGGCATATCATAAACTATGTGATGAAGGATTTTTTAAGGATTGATTCAAGATTGTGGAGAATAAAGGGTTAACACTCACCCTGGATTTTATGAGAATTTTCAAAATAGAATGGATAAAAATAGCTTTGAGTCAGATTCACGATATACCGTTATGGATGGAGAATGGGCCAATGATAATCACAAAGAAAATCATACATGCAGTCACAGGGTATCCAATGTTTAAGAAGAAGAATACCATGAGGTACCAAAGCAAAGATGCTATAGAGGAAAACACTAAGGCCAACTAGAATGGTCGAAATGTCAATATCAAACATCAAAAATCCATTAATAGAATTTTCAATACATATGATAACACATAAGTTTGCCAGTCGAGCCAACTGAATAGTATGTTGTGTATGGCTATAGGCCAAGCCTAGAATATTGTAAAGAAGTTTCATGAGTATGATCTTTCAAAGCTCTAATGGTGATAATTGGCTAAGAATTTTATCTGCCTAGAGAGAAAATAATTATATATAATTTTGGATCTTTGATAATGTGTATCTTATTTTATGTTCAAATTTCCTTTCCTGCTATTGGTAATGGTATTTGGGAGCAAGGAAAACTTGTTACGAGACAAATAAATGAATATATTAAGAATTTGGGAGACAGTTTTGAAGGTATTTTGGATGTAAAGTTTGATGAGTTCAAGCAGAAGATGAGAAAAAGGGAAAGGATTCCTAAATCATTGGTAAAGAAGTACTATAATGATGTGTATTTTCTAGTGGACACTGATAACACATATGTTCAAGCAGTTAAGCCAAGGGTAGCCTATCTTAAACCATTTTCCTATGAAATTAATATTGATGATGTGAGTGCAACAATCACTGCATTGTTTGTCAAGGAAATTGATACAAAGGCCAAGCCCTTTGGAAAATATGAGGAAGAAAATGCCAGGATAATAATAGATGTTAATATTTCCTCATCTGATAGAAAGAGGAAGAAGATGATAAAAGACCTAGAAGAGAAACTAGGCACACAAGCTAAAGGGGAAGAACCCCTAATGATAATACAAGGTCTTGGTGAGGATAGAGAGAGTGGTGGTGATGATGTAGAGGAAGAGGAAGAAAGTGTAGAGAAGAAGGGTAAAGACCTATCACTTGCTTCACCACAAGCTAAGAAGGCCAAGAAAGTTACATTTATTGATCCTAAGGTGAAAAAATATGTGAAAAAGATTATATCTAAACTCGTCTCTCCTCCTACACAAGTCGGACCAAGGACTAGAGTTACTACAACAAGAAGTGTTGAGCCAACTTTGAGAAAATAGTTGCAAAGATCACAAAACCTAGTGAATGTTCAAGTGGCACAAGTGGTGCAAAGAGGAAATTTTTAGCAAGTAAGAGTCAATCTCAATAGAGGAGGAGAAAAATCATTGCACAAAAGGATGATGATGAGAAAGATGCAGAAAAGACGAAATCAAATGAACCAAGTCATTGTTGAGTAGATATGCACACAAATCCTAAATTAGTTGATGAGGTATGTGACAAAATTAGGAATTCTATAAGCTTATATAGTTTTAAGTTTATAAATTTTGGAACACTAAGTGCTACTAATAAGACCAAGGTAGAGGAAACCATGCTGGATATGAAGGAAATTTTCAAATCAATACCTATAGAGATAGGAAATACCATTCCTAATGAGTTGTATAATATAATTGATACCAAATGACAACACCCAATTAAAAATGAAAGGAAAATTAGGGAAGGTGCACTTGCAAACATAATGCCAAAATTAACCAGTAAGAAGATTACAATTTTTTTGGAGAAATATAGGAATATATTTGTTCCAAAGTATAGAGCATTTTTTGTTTTGCAACATAATATTGGGGATTTTGTAAAACAAAGTGGACTAATATGGAAGAGTATTTTTAGTTTAACCATTGAAAAAGAAACAAACAAGGATGATAAAGGTAAGGGTATTGGAGAAGCTGAACTAGATAATGAACTAGATGTGTATAATGACCTAGACACACTTGAAGAAGCTGTCAGATAGAAGGTTAAAGAGAGTGAAAAATACACCATAAAAATTGAAGTTATTCATACTAATGAAGAAGACATAGATGTATCAAGTTCTCAAGAGCAGGGTAATGTATCCCCTATTTATTTAACCACACCTAATGCTCTAGTCTTGCAACAAGTAAGGACTATCCTAAAATAGGTGAGACACTAATTCAATTTGTTGATTTCAAAGCTAATAGATTCAACAATAACTCCAACAACCATCACAGACACAAACATGTGCCAAGGATAAAGAGAAAAAGAAGAATCCACTGAGGTACAAGAAGAAGACAAGAAAGAGAAAGAGAAAGAAAAATAATCTAAGGTAGATCAGCCTACTACATGTTTGAAAGGACCACAAGTCTCAGGACCTCTATCAGAGGGAAATAAGGAGACTAAGGTTAAAAAGAAGGATAAGGAAGAGAATAAAGTTAATGTATCAAAGGTAGAGCCAATTGTGGGAGCTCACACTCAACCCCCAACAACTATAATTCTACATCTACACTACAAGTGCAAGTTCCTCAATCACACATCTTGTCAAGCACTATTTTTGGTGCCTCTAGTATTGTTGCACAAGATAGACTGAGTGGTGAAACTCCTTCACATGCTCAAGCCTTATTTGTGCTGAGAAACAACACACCCAAGAAGAATAAAGGAAAGAAGAAAAAGGTGAGTTCATAAGGTAAATCTATTTGGAAGAAGTTATTAAATTCCCTAACTAGGATTTGAAGACTCTTTCATTTGAGAAAACTACTATGTTGCAAGATATTTTGGCAAGAAGGAAAAATAAAGAAGAAATGAGGAGAGAGAAAAAATAGAGGCAAGTGTTGCATGACATCAAGGATATTTTTATTGATGCATTTGACATTCGTTATATTGATGAACAAGCTCCTATCATTTCTCAACTAGTGCAAATACTTGAAAGGTAAATACAAAACATATAGAGACCAATGAAAAGCTAATGGCTTGGTCATTAAAGAGGTTTGAAAACAAGGTACTATATACATGAAAACCTAACCTGCTAGAAGCATGCATAAACAAGCAAACATTAGTTATACATGTGCTTATCAAAGAGTCAAAATGAATCGAAATGCAACTAATATTAAACTTGAGTTTTAAAACTTACGCAACTAAAAGATTAGAATTCTCACGGAACCTCAAAGTAGCTCAACAAGGGTGTCCATAAGAGGCCTTGTTGGTGTGCTTAATAATGAGGGATGTGGATGTGCTATCCCAAATACAACTATTGAATCCCAATATAATGAAAATGCAATATAATTTATGTGAATATAGACTAAATGAGTGTAGAAAACCTTCAAGAAATGGCTATGAGTGAGCCAATCTCAAAGGATTCTAGGATGTGAAATGGAAATGCAATGAAGAAAACTAGCAATAGTAATCTATCATGAGATGCAAGCATAAATGCAAGAAATCTAACATCTAACAAAGGGTTAGTAACAATGCATAAAATCACTAAAATAACTAGAAAGCTCTAACTCTGAACTAGCATGATAATAATGCAAATGAGAGAGATGAAAAATGCTTGAGACAATGGCTCTATTTATAGGTTTGAGAGAGGCCTTAGAGAGGTGGCATCTATGTGGCATCCACATAGGTGCCACAAGGGAGACACATGGACTAAGGGGACAAGCCATGCAAAGGACAACATAAGTCTTTTGGATGAAAGTGATGGCTCAAGGTTTGGTCACACATGTGTCAGAAACCTTGGAGAAAGGAAATGGGGACAAGTGTGTAAGAGGTGTAAGAGATGTGAATAAAATAATAGAATGGAAGCTTTATTGGATCTTGATTTTCTCACATATGTCTGAGCAAACACTTAGGAGCTAAAAGGTATTTCGAAAGGTGTTTAGGATAATTAAGTGGGATTAATTAATGATTAGGCTTAGAAGGATGAGAGTGATAGGTGTAGACTAGGTTTTAGGATGGGATTATAATTAAATAAAATAGAATTTAACTTAATCATAGGATTAACGAATTTAATGAAGTGGAGGGAATTAAATAAATTAGAATTTATTTAAAGGGGGATTTATAGAGCACTATGCATTAAATGAATTTAATACATTAGAGGGGAAGTATTTAAATTAAATTTAAATACATTAGGGAAATGAACCTATTTAATTAAATAAGTAGAAGAATATGACAACTATAATTAATTAATAATTAATTAATTATGATGTCAAACGAAATATTAAATGAATTAATATAACATTTGGGATGATTTGAAGCATCTATATTTTGCCCCTTTTTGATGTAATGTCAGGATGACATTATATCAAAGAAAAGAAAATATAGGTTGCCCCAGAGAGGACAAGAGTCCTAGGAGTTGTGTCATAGTGATGATAGGGGAGGGGGTGTCCCCTTGCGAAAATGGAGAAAACAAATTTTTGGGCAATTTTTATGAAAATGGCTTTAGAAGAAAAGAAATGGTAGGAAAAAGGCATAGATGAACATTATGCATAGCTTGGGGATAAAAAGGGGTCAACATGGTTAAGGAAATGATACATGCTCAAAAGGGGACCTCGGATGGCCTATATAAGCTTCCAAGGGGCACATGGAAGAGTCATTTGCACACCTAGAGAGCATAGAACCAAAGCGAAGGATGGATCTGATCGAGAGACTACAGCTTGAAGAGCACGTCCGAGAGCACCAGTGTACAGCCAACATGGGTCCATCAGTAAATTGACCATCCCTACTTGTTAATTTTTTGTTTATGCATTTAATTTTAGCATTTATTGCATATCAAATGGAGGGAAAATGAGGTTGGGGCAGAGATGATAGTTCTTCACATTGTTGATTGCAAAAATGACAAAATAGGGCTAGGGGAGCTGCAGAGATGACATGATCCATCATTCATCATATCATCTATGCATACACCAAAGGGGGGAAATAAGGTGCAGAGATGGGGTCAAAGATGATGATCTCCTTATCATCATCTCTACAGAAAATAGTCCAACAGTAGCTAGTGGAAAAACCAGTGTCCACATGACTGTTGGAGATGCCAATTCAGCATCTCTGTGATTTTTCATCTCCACCGATCCATGTCTATGTGGATTAGCATCTTCACTGATTTAGATGAATCAGTGGAATCAAGTGATGGGAATGACTATGGGGTGAACAAGGTATGATGCCCCATGCTTAGAGAAGCAAAAAGAGTAGGAAATAAATGATATACTGACCATTGCATGTCTATGCTACAGATGGCGATGGTCACATTTCGATCGTGGGAACACTACCTAGTGATGATGGTGCTAAGAGAGACACTCACAAAGGCAAAGTGGGGTCAGGTGAGACTATGCGGTTTGGAGCACATCCACGAGTGGCCCTATCTGAGGGTACACTGAGTGTAGCTTTCAGTACTGATAGAGTGGTGGCATACACCGACCTCCAGCTTCCATCTGCCTACTAGAGAGGCGATAGCGACTCTTCTCAATGTGTGGGAGATTCTCCAAGTGCTAATTCGCAGGAGATGTCCTAAGTATATACTAGAGGGTGTAGATCCCTATCTTTGAGAGTGCTTTGGGTGCCAATGACAGAGGCTACCTATCTAGAGGTCGTGGTTGACATGGAAGGTGGCATTAGAGTAGAGGTTTCCATGGCTTGCTCTCTATCTGACCTCACTGATACTGAGGATGGTGTCAGACTATTATGGGCATAAGTTTTTGATTGACTGGACATGAGTGCTAAGCACTCTTTTATAGGATGATGACACGGTCTTCTATTGGGGTTAGACTATCTTAGTTGAGTTATATCATGATCTATACATGTGCACCTATAGGACACAATGGACCATAGGTCTAGGATTGACATTGTTGATCGTGTGGTCATGGGAGCACATAGGTGTGATGCGCCCTATTATGAGGTGAGATATTTGACAATATGGGGAGCCTTATGCATGTTTTTATAGGTTTCCAATCCAGTACACCTTAACTAAGTCAGTCAAATTTTGGAGGAGTTATCTAGATGAGATTATCATGTTTGACTGAACATCATATGATGGTGGTGCTTGATGGGGTGCTATACTACTAGCAAGAGGAGAGGATGATAGAGAGGATCAAATCTACCTTCCTTATACATAGATAGATGGTTAGTTGATCGGTCAGACCATTCATATTGTTAGTCAATATATACCCTCTAAGGTGCAACGACAGTTCGGGCGGGTTCAGGATGTTGTGCCTGATAGATTTCTATAACTAGTGGTATCTTGAGAGTATGGGAGATTATGGGGTCATGGGACCACTCTGAGATTAGATAGGATGTCATGGTGGGGTATGTAATCAGTGTCCTAGGTTCATGGATAGGATCAGGGAGATGTAGGGAGGACACCTACATACACACAGTAGTGGATGACCCATCAGCCAGTGTGACTCATAGTTTTAAAAGTGCCACTAGTAGCAGAGCAGGCAGGGCAAGGGAGATGGGGCAGGATATGGGGGACAAGTATCGGTGGTGCCACCACTAGGGTAAGGAGCACAGTAGGGTCCTTGAGGGTGCAGAGTCCATCAAAGGAGAGGACTAGTACTAGTGGGGTCACCATTAGTGTAGGGGCCATAGGTACAGGGGCCATAGGGATAGGTACCACAGGGGCCACCTCAGCTAGATGTTGCAGATATAGGCAGGGCTGAGTGGGATAGCCTCTGGACAGAGGTTTCCCATCTACAGGGGGATATAGCAACAGAGTGAGAAAGGGTAGACAGTGCCCAAGAGGCCTTGGTAGCACTGTAGGCTAGGATAGTTGTAGGGGAGTTTAATGACTTCATCATGCAAGCTGAGATGGATGAGCTAGCTTAGATAGACATGTTGTGGTAGGAGGTGGCCACCTTATGGGTAGAGAGGGAGACTCAGTAGAGGCAAGTAGATGAGTACCATGGTTGATGAGATATTTCCTGATAGATGGTACAAACTAGGGGGATGGTGATGGTGATACAGGAGGCCTTGACTACACATTGACATGAGGCATGAGCTATGCAAGAGGCAGCCTACTATAGGTCATTATATCATGATGTCGTGTCAGTAGATTAGCATTAGCTAGATTTTTAGGAGGCATCAAGCTCATGGACCACAAGGGGCTGACAAAGATCAGATTCATCAGTTGGACAGAGTAGGCCTCCATTAGGAGGGGGTACAGGAGGGGTTAGGCTCTCACAACTAGCTACATGATTTTAACAGTGAGCAGTTTTGACATGGTGATGTAGATGCAATGAGTTTTTGATGATGCATTATGCATGATATACTACATGATTTTTTTGTATACGGACTGTACATAGACACTTGTTCTTTTGATATATATGATATGATTCGATGAGCCTATATGTATATGGATGATTGTCTCTTATGCATGTGATGTTTATGATGTTGTTACTAACATTGTGATGTAGGATGTGTGTGATGTTGTGTTTCCTATGATGCATATATGATGACTAATGTGTGGATGATGCAGGTCCTATGACGAGATATGAGATGTATGCATTTTGTTATTCTACATGTATGGATTTACTATATCATGATATATATGTCACTAAATGTAATGGTTATAATGTATATACTTAATGGATTAATGTAATGAATAATGGGATCTAATAATGCAATGAATGTACTAATAATGTATCCTAAATGAAAATTGTCAATAACAAAAAAAAGACACTAATTATGAATGCAAAGTGAAATGATGCAAACTTAAGTGTAAATGTGAAATATGAAAATGTAATATGAATGAACCTAATGAATAGACATGTGTCAAACTTTTCACTTGTAGGAATCAAGTAGCTTAGCATAGGAGGGGGGAATAAACAAAACCTTTGTCTCAAGTAGGGTGTAATGAAATCCTATACTACATGAATCCTAGCTACATGATGTTGAGGGATTCCATTGTGTTTATATCGGAGAGCACACCCTAGTTTGATTTTGCAAAAGGAGTTATGCACCATATGCTATAGAAGCATAGATGAAAATATTCATTTGCATGGACTAGAATCTCAAAACAATAGATACTTTAGGATGATAGATGTAGTTTTCATCTTAATGATGGAATAAATGGCATATACGCATTAGAGAGGTCTAGACATACCCAAAGTCTTTTTAGGGAGCTTTGGTTGAAGGTGTGCTAACTCATTGCCCCTAGTAAGAAATGCATAACCATAACTCAAAACTGACATACATGTACTAAAGCATCAAAAACAAATCATACTACAAACAACACGTGTAGTCAGTTAGAGCCATTTAGGTGATACCAAAATATGGAAGATCAAGGCACACTGTAAAAGGCTACTACTAACACACAAAATGAAATCAACCAAAAGAGACCACATGACCAAGTAGTCATTCAATCTAGAATTCCTGTCAAGAATGTTAAGTCCAAAAAGTGAAGGTTGTAGTGTCATGTATAGGAAGGATTCATCCTATGAAAGTTTGTTTGATTTGATGTTGTTGTCACAAATTTTTTTTGGCAAGGGCTATGAAAAGAACAGGTTCTCGAATCATTAAGTCTCAAATGGTGATTTTGTTTAGATTAAGTTGCAGTCACTATTGTAGGAAAAATCTTAGTGTAAAGGGATTAGGACAAACACTCGACGAGAAAATGCCTCACGGACTAGAAGTCTTTTGAAAGATGGAAATGAATGGAGGCCTCGCAGACAAGAGGTCTTTTATTGGATGCATGAAAAGTGTAAGTTAGATAGAACTTTTGCACAAAGATGGGATGAAGTGGTGGAAAACGAGGTGAAGTGAGATGAGCCTTATAGATAATGGACCTTACGAACTTTTTTTTTTGGGAAATTTTTCATCTTTTTAGTCATTTCTTCAGGAACAGTTTACAAATGTTTTTGTAAATTTTTTATTTTTTGATATTTTTGAAGTTTTTGTGGAATTATAACAACACTGTACAGGAACTACAAGACTCAAGCATAGAATAGCTTGAGATGTTGGATATTTACAGGCTCAGGGAGAGGATCTCCCTCTGAAGTGGAAATTTGATATGCCCCAGAACCATATTTGGCTGTGATGATAAATGGGCCAAGCCAATTAGCTTCAAATTTTCCTTTCTCTCCACGGTTCTCGAGGTTCCTCATGTTATTTTGCAAAACTAAGTCACCCACCTCAAATTCTTGAGGTGTAAATTTTTTGTGAAACTGGAGTTGAAGGTGATTTTGATACACGTGGAGGTGGTTTTGGGCATTGAGGCATCTTTCGTTGAGAAGTTGCAGCTCTTGCAAGTGAGCAACCCAATATTCTTCTTCAAACATCAGATTCTTGAGAGAGATTCTGAGGGAAGGGAGCTCAATTTTGATGGGTAAAGCAGCTTCAGAACCATAAACAAGGGAAAATGGAGTGGCTCCTATGGGGTATAGATGGAGGTGCAGTAGGCCCAAACGGTGGGAGAAATTTGGAGATGTCATTCACGACCAACTGCATCAATAGTTTTCTTTAGGATTTTCAAAATGGTTTTATTGGTGGCTTCAGCTTGGCCATTACCTTGAGGGAAGTATTTTGTGAAAAAAAGCTAGGTGATTCCAAATTTCCTACACAATGTGGCAACTTCCTAATTTTTGAAAGGAGTTCCATTATCATTCATGATGTCTTGAAGGATACCAAAGCAATAGATAGTGTAGTTCAAGATGAAATTTGAAACCTCTATTTCAGTGGTGTAAGTTAAAGGGATAGTTTTGACCCACTTTGTGAAGCACTCAGTGATGGCAATAATATACTTGTGGCCATTTGTAGAATTTGGATATATTTGACCAACAAGATCGAATCCCCAATGGGAAAAGGGCCACAGTGTGACGGTGGGTGTAAGGTCTTGGGTGGGAGCATCTATCAAATCTCAATGTTGCTGACAAGGAACACATCATTTCACAAAATGATAGGCATCCACTTCCATAGTAGGCCAATAGTAACATGTTCTGAGGAACTTTTTTGCTAATGTAAGGCCACTAGAATGGGCACCACAAACTCCTTAGTAAACCTCTTATAACATTGTTCTGGCTTCATCTAAACTGAAACATTAGAGGAGGGTTCCATCGAAGTGTTTTTAGGGAAAAAGTGTCACCTAGGAGAGTATATCGGGTAGTGCGACAGATGAAGGTTTTGCTTTGGTTTGTGGAAAGGGCTATCAAGGTCATTTTGTACGAAGGTAGATGAAAATGTAGGAGTACCATGGAGACTCAGGACCAACAATCTCACACACCAGCTCTAATTTAGGTTTCTCATAAGCTGGAAGAAAAAGATTATCAACAAGAAACTCACACTTAGGACTGTACTTAGGCATGGAAATCATGGAGGCAATGGTAGCCATAGCATCTATTGCTTTCTTATTAGTCCTTGGTATCTGCTAAAAGACTATCTCAGTGAAGAGTTGTTTAAGATCTTCAACTATCCGATGATATGGTAATAATTTTTCATCCTTTGTTTGGTATTCATCTGTGACTTGTCTAATGACAAATTAAGAATCTCCAAAGACAAGTAGGCTCTTGATATTCCATCTGATAGCTTGATAAAGCCCTGTTATTAACCCTTCATACTCAGCTATGTTGTTTGTGCAAGGGAATGCAATTTTATAAGACTTAGGAATAAGGTCTCCTTTTGGTGTAACAAACAAAACTCCTGCCCCCAATCCCTTTTGTGTGAAGGAACCATCAAAATATAGTTTCCATTGTGTACTAGGGGTAATAGTCATAATTGTGTCATCTAGAAAATCTACTATAATAGGATGATCTCCTTAAAGAGGAGCTTCGACAAGCTGGTATGCAATTACTTTTCCCTTAATGGCTTTGTGATCTTTATAGACAAAGTTGAATTCACTTAAAATCAAGACCCATTTTGCAGCTCAGCCAGTGAAGAAAGCTTTTGATAGAAAATACTTGAGGGGATCTATCTTGGAAATGAGATATGTAGTGTGATTAAGCATATAATGGCGTAGATTATATGTACAAAAGACTACAGCCAAACAAGCTCAATCAATAGTAGTGTAGTTCAACTCATAGCCAACTAATTTTTGACTGCAATAGTATATGGCTTTCTCATTACCTTTGTCATATAGTTGTGCCAAAAGAGCACCTAAGGTGACTGAAGTGGCATAAATGTATAGAATCAATGGTCGTCCTGCAATTGGAGGAACTAGAACTGGTGGATTAGCCAAGTGTACCTTAACTTGCTCAAATGCTTTCTAACATAGGCAATCCCATTGAAACTTTATGTCTTTCAAAGGAAATTTTGGAGTGGATGAACCTTATCTATTAACTGGGACACAAACCGTTTGATGGACTGTAACCTTCCTTGAAAACTATGGAGTTGTTTCAATGTAGCAGGTGGAAGCATTTCCATGATGGCTTTCAATTTGGCAATATCTACCTCAATGCCTCTTCTTAACACTATGTAACCTAAAAACTTTCCTGATTGGACCCCAAAGACACATTTCTTTAGATTAAAGCGCACTTTGTATTTCTCCAAACTTTCAAAAATGGTGGTAAGTACGGCAATGTGGGAATCATGTGTCTTAGATTTTCCTAGAATGTCATCAACATAGTCCTCCATTATGACATATAGAAGATCATGGAAGATTGTAGTCATTGCGCATTGATAGGTGGAATCAACATTTTTCAAGCCAAAAGGCATGACTTGGTAACAAAAGGTTCCCCATGGGGTAGTAAATGATGTTTTATGTTGATTTTCTTGTGCAATTTTGATCTGATTATAACCACAGAAACCATACATTAAAGACAACATTTCATGTCCGGTAGTCAAATCCACTATGATGTCTATGTTAGGAAGTGGAAAATCATCCTTAGGACATGCGAGATTTAAATCTCAAAAATATAAATAGATGTGGATGCCAGATGCTTTTCCTATAGAAACAATGTTGGAAACCAACTCAGGATAATCAATAGGTCGGATGAATTTTGCCTCTAGCATTTTCTGTAGTTTTTCTTTAACCAAAAGTGCTACCTTAGGATGCATCTTGTGCAACTTTTGTTTCATAGGTTTAATCTTTGGATCTACTGCTAAGTGATGCACAACCAAATTCGTATCTAAACTAGGCATGTCTTTGTATATCCATGCATTTTCGTTTTGAAGGAACTCAGTCATCACTTTTTTTTCTTTGGGACTTAGGGTAGCAACAATGTTGGTGACTTGTGGATTGTCTACTATACCAAAGTTAACTCAAATTGTGTCCTCATTCAATATAGATGACTTTTCTGGTGTTAAAGATCTGAATGGAAAGTCAATCTCTCCCTCTTCTGGTGCCTCTAGGAGGTTTTCACCAGAAGATACATCCTTTATTTTGTCTTTTTCTTCATCCAAAAGTGCTCCAAAAGAGTTTTCACTAGAGGATGTTTCTTCTATTTTTTTATTTTTCTTTTGTTTTTCATTTTTGCAACTAAAAGATTTGGCTACCAAAGTAGGCTTCCTCATTGTATTGGATCTCATGTTCATAATCTTGGAGATTCTTAAGGCCAAAGAGTGCCATCACTGCTTCATCAGAGTTACAAATATCAAGAGCTAGTGGTGTGTCCTGAAGGTCCCAGTCTATCATGTCAGGGTTGGTGAGGGGTAAGTTGGTAAATGAAAGGTTGGCTATGGTAATAGCATGGACATATTTATCTAGGTCATCTTCAATATATTAGAAGAGGATTTCGAAGAATTCCTCCTCCTTAGTCTTAGAATCAAGTTTAGTCGTACAATAGTTGTTAGCAAAGGACACCTTGGGTCTAATGGAGCCCAAACCATGTCCTTTAGGATGGCTATTAGCCTCAAGGGGTTGTCTGATCCCATCTTCTTTAGATCCAAGTCTGGTGTCGTGATATGTCGTGTTTTCAATGATGGTAGCCTTAACATACTTATCTTTAGGGAATTCCATAGGATCATTTTTTCCATCAAAATATAGCCAATCTAAGATATTAGACTCCATGTGTTCATCACTAAGTGAACCCCAATGTTAAAATGTTGTCTTATTAACATGTATAGTATCCTTATTTGTAGAAGGTGTTATTTGGAAAGGTTATCCAAAGGATCGGGGGGAGAGTGGTAGTTGTCCAACACACAAGGCATTTTTCAAATTTATACTCTCCCATTCCTTGGTCAGCAAAAGTAACCTTCACTGTAGTATTGACCTTAATATCTTAAACCTTATCTTTTCCTTTACGAGAACTGAAATCAATATTAGATAACTCTAGTATTGTTGTGGAAGGTGATTCTATTATTGTGAGAGATCTAGGTATAACCTAAGCAAACTCATTGACTAGACAAAAATTTGTTGGGGCACCTTCCAATCTCTTACAAAAAGAAAAAGGCAAAGGATCACCTGGAATTGTGACCTCTCTTCCTTGGTGGGGAAATTTCAAGCATTGATGATATGTAGATGGCACCACTTTGAGTGTATGTATCCAGGGTTGACCGAGCAAGATATTATATGGCAAGTCCAAATCTGGAATATGACATTCAATATTTATTATAGTTAGACCAACCTTTAGTGGTAGCATGATAACGCTTGTTAATTCTCTTTCTCTTTCATCATATGCTTTAATTTTTATCCTTTTATTGATATCTAAGAGGTCTTCCAAAAGCCCCAAGAAATGGATAATCTTTAACATACAAAGGTTCAAACTAGATCCATTATCTATAAGAACTCATTTTATTTTGTCATTGTATAAGGACTTCAACGTGGACCAACAAATTGTGGTGTTGATTAGGACCTTGGAAATCTTTATCTATGAAGACAAGGTGTTGTTGTGCGGTAAGATTTCCAATCATGGCACTGAATTGGGATGCATTAATGTTTTTTGGAACATGAGACTCTAAAAGAATAGTCTCCATAATTTCTTTGTGGATGGGTGAGGTGGTGAGAAGCTCTAGAATGGATATTTGTGTAGGAGTCTTCCCTAACTGGAATAATACGTCATAGCAAGAAGCGGGTCTTTGTGAAGTGGATGGCACAATAGGCGCATGTGGAACTAATGGATTAGTGGGATTGGGAGTGGTAGCTTGCAAAGTAATTCTTCCCCATCGAGTGGTTGTATCACAATCAGCTGCTTGTAGGAAAAGGGCATTCACATGAATGTCCACTTCTTTAATGTGGCTACACATGGAGTCAAAACCATATATATTGTTTATTTCTATTTTACCACACAAGGAGTCAAATCTTGATATGTGGTTAGTAGAATAGTCATAGTGTAGTGCATTAGACGTAGAAGCTCGGTTGACATTGTTTGTATTGTTATTTCCATTATTATTGTTGTCATTGTTATGGTTAGGAAATGAATTTTGAAATATCTTCAGTTTGGCATTTTTAGAGGGTGGTCCTCCTTCAACCTCAATTTTCCCATCATCAACAAGATTTCAGATGAAGATTTTGAGCTTGATACACTTGTTTGTGTCATGTCCTTTGATGCAGTGGTATTTGCAATATTCATTTTACCTATACCACTTGGATTTGGGTTGATTTTCATCAAAAGGCTATGTGTTGGGAAAAACCATCAAATTGTGATCTACCAACTTTTGGAATATGGAATCTAAGGGTTCATGAAAGTTAGTGAACTTTTGATTTCGATCATAATCACGATTGTAGTTGTTATTATTGTTATTGTGGGGAAAGAATTGTGTTTGATTGTGAGATTGTCAATTATTCTGATTGTTGTTTTGATTTTCATTCTAATTATCACGGTTCAAATTGTTGTTGTTTCAGTTAAGATAGTTGTTGTTGTTATTTCCACCTTAAAGGTTTTGTACACTCTTGACATCGGTGACACCATCGTGGGTAACACCTTTGTTTTTGGACCAAAATTTGGGTTTTCTATTGTTGTTTGTGTCATTGTTTGAGGATGAAGAGCTATAATATTTAATGGAACCCTTTTCTAAGAGTCCATTTTCAATGTTCTTGCCTTTCTTGACTAATGTGACAATGTCTTCAGGACTAGCCATCTTCATTTGGAAAGACATCTCTGGGATCAAATTCTTGATAAATATGTCTACTAGGTGGGAATCTTCAATTTTGTATGGCATGAAATTAGCAAGATGCCTCCACCATTGTAGAAAATTGGCAAAGGTTTCACTGTTTTGTTGTTTCATGTTGCACAAATCACTCAATGAGATATGTTGTTCAATGTTGTAAGAATATTGTGCTACGAATTTTCTTGTTAAATCATTGAAGGAAGTAATGGAACCCTTGGGTAAGTTCATTAGCCACTCAAGTGTGGGGCCTCCAAGACTTTGTGTGAAGAACCTTTTAAGATAATACTCACTATAGGCCACTTCTTGATATAAGACAAAAAATTCCTTGAGATGCATGACGGGACATGTTTCTCTCATGTATGTATCGAATTTAGGAATCTCAAAGTTTGGTGGAAATGGTGTCATGTTAATGGATCTGTCAAATGGAAAGGGACAAATTTCCTCAAAAGAGAAATCCTTCACCCCTTTATTATTCATATTATGGACCAAATTTTGAAGTTCATGAAACTGTTGGGCTAGATCTTGGTTTGGTTGCATTCGTAATTGTTGGGAATTGATGAACCCACCTCCAAAGTTGTATGGATTCCCAAACATATTATGAGGTGGTGGAGGTGGCGATGCACCACTTTGGCCAATGTATTGATATGCAATTTTTGGAATTAGCACAAATGTTTTCACCATACTTGTTGGCATTTGTAAATAAGAGGAATATATCGGTTGTGTCAGGATTGCCATCTTTTGTATAAGTACTTGCCCAATGTTTAAGCATCCTATAGTTGGACCTGTCAAGGTTGACTACAGAATACTAGCATGTGTAGTAGTGTTGGGTATAACACTAAAAATTTGTTGAATATGTTCTACACTTAATTGGAACATAGGTTGTGTTGAAGCACTTGATGTAGGTATTGAACTAGTTCTCACCACAGGTTCTTTTTCCTTTACAGATGTTTGGGTTATGTTTGAAGTTGGCAACACGGGAGCACCACCCTTGGTAATTTGTCTAAACAGAGTACTCTTATCAAAACTCATAGGGAAATTAACACAATCTTTAAACAGATTTAGAAAGATCTTCGCCTTGTTTGCCCTAATAGACTTTTCTAACTTTTCCAAATTCTACGGATCTACAAGGAATGTCTAGACATCACTAGGGATATTATTATTGTCAATGGGATTTCATTTTGTTACACTTCTTCATCATCATGTGGGTTACTCCCTAAAGTGGTGTTTCGAAAAGGATTCTCTGATTCTTGTGTGGATGTTGAGCTAGGCATACCAAAGTTTGTACTAGGGGGAAATGTATTCCCCAATGAGGCTAATTGTGGAGGAAAAGGATTCTCCATCTCTTATTGTTTTAGTGATTCCAATAAATGAGACATAGAGTGAAATTTGAGTTTGTCAGATCGTCTTTGTACCATACAATTATGACCAAACCAATGGGTGGAAGGTTGTGGAAGAAAGAGAAATTGTGAGAGAACAATTGAGCCTTGTATGGTAAAAGGGCTAATAACCTAAACGTAAACAAAAAATTTGGCAAACCAAGTGTGATATAGGATAAAAGTATCTTTCTCCTACCAAAGATGGACAAGTGATCTTTGGCCAAGATAGGACACCAAATGGATTACTCACTATTTGGAGATGGACTTGTGATCCCAAATGAGTGAGTGTAACTATGATAAATGTTTGCTTATGGATAAAGGTCTAGTGTCATAATCTTAGAATTTTTGTAACTAAGATGTTCTTAGGCCAAAAGATTAAGGTTCAAATGATCAAAATCTTTAAAGGAAATTTTGTAAATGGAAGACTAGAAATTTTGAAAATGAATTGATGTGGAAAATGAGGGTAATATGGTCACTATGTGGATAACTCAATCTTCTTTCACTAGAAACAAAAATCTTGGGTTTACTCCAACGAAACTAGACCAATTTCGAAGTTTACCATTGCATAAGATATTGTCATAACGGTCCTATTCAGCTTCTTCTTTCTTGATGACTTTGATAGCATATCAAAATTTCTTATTAGTGTGTGCTAGGTTTTTCCTTTCCTTGTAGGAAAATAGTTTGGATAATTCCACCTTCTTAAGTTTGACTTTGTTGGTCATGGCAGGAACAAAACAAACCCACTTACAAGTCCAAGCACAAAATTTTTGCAAATAAGCTTATGACAAAAAGATCTAATGAATTTAAAATGCTAGACCAAATATAAGAACTCATGAAAATAACCATAGGTCAAGAGGACCCACTTGCAACCATTTCACTCACTAAATGTTTAGCTCACCATTTCACTCATTTTTTGACTTGTTTGATGTTTGGTATTGGTTTTGGATGTTTAAACAATCAAGCACACTAAACACATGAACAATCCTAATAAGGTTTCCACTAATATGTACAAAGATTATCTAAAAAGCATCCTCGATATACGCAAGGAACGTGAGGCCCAAATCTATAGATGAAAGAAAATAGTGCCACATAGCCAAGAGGAAACGGTAACCCAAATCTCCACCTTCAATTCCCAAAGGTATAAAGTTCTTTGGGGCTTAGCCAAGAGTGACAAAATTTTGCTTCCAAGAGAGGTGTCTTTCGATTCACCTCTCGATCTTTATACTCTTCTAGAACACTAGAGTTGAGGTCATCCCAAGGGGTGATGAAATCCCCAAGAAAGCCTCCTAAAAATAAAAACAAGACTCACTTATTTTTGGTGCACTCAACAAGGTGCGAGAGGAGAGAATACGTAAGTGGCCTTGGAATTTAAAAGACACTTGTTTTTTTCTAACTAAGCTTAGATTTTCTATCTACTTTTGAAGACACTCGTGTTTAAGCATGCATTGTTCTTTACAACTTGAAAACGTAGTCAACATAATAAAAAATGAGGATTTGTCAACAAAAAGTAAATTGATCATCTTCAACATAAGCAAAATGTTGGAAATAAACAAATTCTCTTAAGTCATTCAATATTGCGTGTATTCGTTTTAAGAACCAAGTCCAAATGTTTCATAGAAAGCTTTGTCCCTTAGTCACAAGATTGTGTGAGATTATTTTAAACCCAAAATCAAAATGTTTCATCACATTCTTCTTTGACCTTAGGCATTCAAGAGTGTATTCACTATCTAACCATTCATTCTAATGAAACCATGTCAATTTCCTTAAGGCACTCAAGATTGTATTTAATTACTCTACACATGCATTCCAATGAAAAATTTGTTCATTCATTAAAGCATTCAAGAGTGTGTTTGAACATCATTCATTCCAATCAAATGTGTGTAAATTTATTTTAAATCACTAAAGAGTGTGTGTAATGTTACCTTAATGCATTCAAGAGTGTATTTGGCTTTTTTATATTAGTTGCAACATGCATTCCAAGGACAAATGATTAGTTCATGCAAGTTCATTTACCATTTTAAATCCTCCAAGTGATTAAAATCACTACAAATCTCCAAGTGATTAAAATCACTAAAAATATTCTAAAGTTTGTCTTCTGCAATTAAAACTAGATTAGAAATTTATGTATATCAATCAAATAATGAGTTAGGCATTAAAAAATATAAGTCAACCTGTTAGAAATCGCAGACGAAAGATGCTAGGCACAAACAACAAGACAATGTAGAAGACAAAATTTGCAGCTGACAAAACACAGAGAAGTATAGTTTACTTTTCACTGATAGTTTTATAGTCGTAGATGACAGAACAATAGTGGAGATGCCAAACGTTCTAGATGATAGAATATAGGATATATTGACTGGCACAGACGATCGAGTACTGAGTGAAGATGACTATTTCTGAAGCAAAGATGACTGAAATGAAAAATTACTGCAAATGATAGTTTAATAAAACAACTAGTTTTTTGGATGCTCACTATGCAGATGATAGGATGGTAAAATTTGGAGATGACAAAGTGGCCACAGAGATGCTAAAATGGTAATGAAGACGAAACAACACCAAATATTTGCAAGATTAGACCGATTTTGTTAAACTAACAATGACAGAGATGCTAATTTGCATAGACGTTGATCTACGCAAACAACAAAGCATCTTCACAAAAGACACTGCATCCTAGCAGAGACAAAATGCACAAGTTTTTACAGGAAGCTATGGGTTTTTGATGAAATTTGATGGTGGAATAGGGACATGTGTCCCATTGGGCATGCCAAAATGTATACATAAAAACCTAACCTATCGGGAGCACACGTAAACAAGCAAACATTAGTTATACATGTGCATATCAAAGAGTCAAAATGAATGAAAATGCAACTAATATTAAACTTGAGTTTTAAAATTTATGCAACTGAAAGATTAGAATTCTCACACAACCTCAAAGCAGCTGAACAAGGATGCCCATAAGAGGCCTTGTTGGTGTGCTTAATAATGAGGGATGTGGATGTGCTCTTCCAAAAACAACTATTGAATCCCAATTTAATGCAAATGCAATATAGTGTATGTGAATATAGACTAAATGAGTGTAGAAAACCTTTAAGAAATGGCTATGAGTGAGCCAATCTCAAAGGATTCTAGGATGTGAAATGCAAATGCAATGAAGCAAACTAGCAATAGTAATCTATCATGAGATGCAATTATAAATGCAATAAATCTAATATTTACCAAAGGGTTAGTAACAATGCATAAAATCACTAGAAAGCTTTAACTCTAAACTAGCACGATAATAATGCAAATGAGGGAGATGAAAAATGCTTGAGACAAGGGCTCTATTTATAGGTTTGAGAGAGGCTTCGGGGAGGTGAAATCTATGTGGCATCCACATAGGTGCCACAAGGGAGATACATGGACTAAGGGGACAAGTCATGAAAAGGTCAACATAAGCCTTTTGGATGAAAGTGATGGCTCAAGGTTTGGTCACACGTGTGAGAAACCTTGCAGAAAGAAAAGGGGGACAAGTGTGCAAGAGGTGTGAATAAAATAATAGGATGGAATCTTTACTAGATCTTGAGTTTCTCACACATGTGTGAGAAAACACTTAGGAGCTAATAGGTATTTAGAAAGATGTTTAGGATAATTAAGTGGGATTAATTAATGGGTAGGCTTAGAAGGATGAGAGTGATGGGTGTAGACTAGGTTATAGGATGGGATTAGACTTAAATTAAATAGAATTTAACTTAATCATAGGATTAAAGAATTTAATGAAGTGGAGGGAATTAAAAAATTTAGAAATTATTTAAAATGGGATTTATGGAGTACTATGCATTAAATAAATTTAATACATTAGAGGGGAAGTATTTAAATTAAATTTAAATACACTTAGGGAAATGAACCTATTTAATTAAATAAGTAGAAGAATATGACAAATATAATTAATTAATTAATTAATAATTATAATGTCAAAGTAAACATTAAATGAATTAATATAGCGTTTGGGATGATTTTAAATGTCTACAAGTACTAGAGAAGGTCTCTACTATAATTGCATTGAGGAAGGTTGAACTGTTGACACATGTATAGAACATAGAAGAGCTTGTGAAGAAGATCCAAGCTCTGTATAATACTCTTTGTAATGTGCCTAGATTTACAAATGAATTTCAAGCTAATATTCAAAAGATTGAGGGAGACTTAAAATCTTCAGGTTATACTATTTCTCAATCTACTGGATCCAGTTCAATGCATTACAATAGATTATTGTTTGCACAAGGGAGGTTAACCGAGAAACATACAACCAATAGTTGAATGAAGGCTAAACTTGTCTCCATACAGTCAATGTTAATACCTCATTTAGAGGTGATACAATGTGAGTTATCTTTAGAAAAGGATTTGGTACAAACATATCATAATCTTTCTACTACTAATAGCTTTATTGACTTAGTTGCCAAGATGGAGATCAAGACTCAAGTTTTGGAATCAGTTAGAACTACATGAGATCATGCCTTAACCATGATCATCTAATTCACAAGCCATTTATTGAAAAGTATGGTTTGATTCCATCCTCCCAACCCCAATAGTAGACATAAGTGTCAAAAAAAGGGGAAAGAAGAAGATTTGAAAGCAAAAGATTTGGGAAAATAATGTAATTTAGAAAATAGATGAACAGATGACTGATCAAAGGTATGACAAAGCTACATCAGATAATTTGAGTCATGTAATATATTTATGAGTACGTTTTAAAACTTTTTTAGTCCTATATGGACCGAGTCATAGACATCTAGGGAGTACTTTCATTTTTATATTGTACTGTAATCATGACAAAGTGTTTTTGCCACTAATGTCAAAGGGGGAGATTTTTGATATCTTTAGTTTTTTTTTCTATTAGTGTCAAAAACTTAGTCATATAGAAGGAAGAGTTGGTCGGTGATCACTGTGACCAAGTCACTCTATATAGGCCGAGTTATGTATTTGTTAGACTTGTAAATAATCTTGTATATATCAAGCTCTTTAGGAGCTGAGAAAATCTATGGTCGCCAAGTATTCCTATGGAAGATGAGTTAGCTATTGTACAGTGAATGTCAAGTAAAGAAGAATTAGTATGTGTCAAGTCATATAGAGGGATCCAAGCTAGTAGAGGTCGAGCATCAACAAGAAAAATAGCTATAACTGAGCATAAGCAACCATATGTGTCGAGCATTAGGAACCATATGTGTCAGACATACTGTTGTTATGTCCACATATGCATTCTATAGAAAATCCAATGCAACATCACCAATATTAGCTATATGTAGCTTCATCAACTTTTTCCATGCATGAAATTTTTCTTTGTTCACTTTTGGTACCTCCCTTTTGTATGCCATGATCTTTAGCTTTGAGTACCTTCAAACTTCTCTCTAAAAGCACCAATTCTCTGATACTAATTGTTAGAATATTTAGAATTATTGAGAGAGGTGGAGGGTGGGGGTGAATCAATTATTCAAGGTCCAAATGTACCAATTGAACAATCAAACACTTAAAACACTTCACATATTATCATTCCATTTCTTGGTCTCTACTATAAACTTTCAATAACATTAGCTAGTTGTCCATTTCTTTAAATAACAAACTTGCAGGATGTAAGCATTAATTAGTAAAACATCATAATAACATCCACACAAGTTTGACACTAGGATTTAATGTGGAATCCCAATTTGGGAAAAACCACCAACAACATGTCACTAATTTTCACTCTTTTGAAGTGAGCCCTATTAGGAGCCAACCCTATTTTAGGTTACAATACACACTGTTAAATGTGACCTTGTTAAGGGATTTAATTACCCTATTAGGAGTGGAATTGTTAGATGAACTTAGAACATTCTATTAGAATATCACCTGGTTAAAGGATTTACATAGACTATTAAGTCCTTATGACTGTTAGGTCAACCTTGATTGAAGGATTTCAAATACTGTTCATAATGGTTAAAAATTAACAATAGGTTTGATTTGTTAAGTACCACTCACTTTGCATGTATAGATCTCTATTCAACTCTCACGTACTGATTCACTATCTAGCCTCCATTGTCATCTCAATCTCAAATTCTCTTGGGAACCCTTCAAGCAATCACCCTTCACTTCTTCTCAACTCAATTTAGCCTTCTTCATAGATTCACCGGTCAATGACATTAGTAGCAACACCAACTCTCTAGAAACTCTTCACACATGCACAACCTTTCTACACTCTACATAAATTTTGCCTCTGTACCTCCTTAAATAAGTAGTTCTAAAAAAATTCTACTTAATCAACACTTTACTTCTTAGGGTTTATGCTTTGATCCATCAACTTCATTGTATCTATTCATCATTCTGTTTATCTCTTCTTTTGTTAGAAACTTCTCCTTGAATTCATCTCTTAGGCCATTTACCTAATCCTCTCCTAGAATTAAATGATCATTATCTTCAACACACTTTCCATGTCCCAAGAAATCAACTTAGTCAGCTAGAAATTGTGACTCCTCACAAACAATTAAAATGATGTTCTTTGGCCAATATTGTGTTCTTACACTCGGTCATCACTGAATTACTTGGTTGTTATTAAACTTCTTGCTCAGCACATGCATTGTCACTCGATTGATACTGATGCTCAGTCAAAATTGACTTTTCTTGACACTTACTATGGCTCGATTGATGCTAGCATCATGGACATGTTCATCAAAAAAAATTCATCTTCTACTCTATTACCCAGCCAAGCCTATACATTTGATCTCTCTTTGCTCACACTTTCAAGACTTGAGCAATATTGTCTTCTCCTCTTACAACATGATTTAAATAGTCACTTTATCTTGTCAAAGTCCAACTAATTAAATGTCTATGTGTAGTTTTCTTCTTCATAACTCAACCTTTCCTCTAGATGTTTTTTTTATGAACAACTTTTCAAATCCTATTCATCAATCAAATAGATATGACATTTAGATCAAATAGAAAACTATCTCACTAATAGATTTGACATCAATGATAACATAAAAATTGTTCTAATTATAGTTTCCAATAATAGTTATGATCTTAATGGGTCCATTAGGAAATTGAAAAAAGTATGATCATAATTAAGTCATGCTTAATAGTTGAATAAAAAAATTTAAGCTAGATTTTTTAAATTGAAATTTTAAAAATCCCCAAAAATAGTCTACCACAAATAAGATGTAATCATAAACCTCCAATCCCATAAAATACATCACAATTCCTTGTGGAACAAAAAGTATTTGCTAAGATAACGATAAAGGTACATGGTTGCATCCCCACCTATACCAAGCCCCCCTTGCATTCCCACTTGTAGTTTCATCTCACAAAAATTTCCAACACCAAATGAATAAAATAAAGCATACTGCTCTAACCAAACAAAGACTACCCATGACCAATTCTTCAATTGGAAAGCAAATGACTGATCAAAATAAATAATTCTTTAACTTGACTCAAACTACAGACAAACTTTTAAAGATTTTAAAGATTTAAGAGAAGAAAATGACTAAATGACAGTTAGATAAAATACCTCAAAGAGATGAGAGCCTCACATGATGAACTGATTAAAGACTCATATTTTCTCTCATGTCTTATCGATTTTAATGGTTGAATTTGAAAAGTTCATATATAAATATCAACATATGTTGAAAGCCCTAACAATAATAACACAAAATAATTATGTGCATTACTATATATATGACCCCAAATTACATAATCAATTGATTAAAAGACAAATATTTCCTCTATTTTTTTAATCAATTTCAATGGTTGAATTTGAAATGTTTGTATATATTACTATCAACATATGTTGAAATCCCTAACAACAAGAGCTCTAAAAGAGCTAAAGTCCATGCCTTTTTGCTAAAGATAAAAGATAGATTTTTGTTTCTAAATTTTACAATGATTAAAATTCAAATTGCGTAATAGAAAAAAAATACAATAGTATTAGAAATATCAATCGTTATATAATGTTCATAGTTTAAAAGACTTATGAATAAATAAAGAGTGAGTGATGTTTTGGTCAAGAAAATGATTATCTTGACAGTCAATAATTTTGACTCTTAGAAATTCTTAATGTCTAATACCTTTTTGACTTTGTAATAATGGTGTTTATTTAAATTTTATTATTAGGCTAAATTCTTCACATTATAAGTTGACCTAGAAAAGTGCACAAAAACACCCGTGTAGCCAATTTCACTCCACACTAGTCTTATCTTAATAACCTCTCTATATATCTTCTATATTATTGTAACACACATAAATCATTAAGTAATATTTTGAGGCTAGTTAAAGGTAAATACATTAAGAGATACTCGAAGCTTGATCCTTGTTTTGCATATCATAGATATTTCTCACAAAGTTATTATAAAGAGATTCCTAAGAAATAATTTATGAGATTATCTATTTAATTTGTAAGTATCCAAACTAAAAGAACCCAACCAACTTCCAAATCATTTTCTTGAAAGATTGATCAACTAAAATATGCAAGCATATCAAAATATCCTAATACCCATATTTAAGAAGGTGTGATAACCAAGCTAGGGCTTGATGATGTCCCTAATTACCCTCAATCGTTGAATGAAAAATTGGCTACAAGATTGTGGACAATAATGAGCTCAAATAAAATAAGTGTTGGTTATTAATGATCTAGTGTCAAATTTATATAATTAAGGACAAATAAAAGAAGAACTAGTTGTTAAAAGTCTAGTATTGAACTTCTTTTATACTTAGAAGACTACATACACTTTCTAAGGTATATCAGGGAAAAACAAAAGTTTAGGAAGTTTAAAATATTGATAGGTCTTTGAAGATAGTCTATTTTTCACAAAAGCATTAGCTCAAAGGTACATTCCATTTATCAACATTGACAAATCGTTACAAAATGTAAATGGAACTAAATTGATAAGTAGGAGATATTTTTCTATAATAAGTCAAATTGTGATATTGCTATTAGGATTTAACTATGTAGTTTTTGAGTCAAACTCATTGACCCATGTTTCATGAGTAGTGATTCACAGATTAAACTACCCAAATTCCTAAAATCTAAAATTGGTGCCAAGATTATTTATAATAGAATTGATTTTCTTTGAAATAAAAGAATAATTCTATTTTAAAGGAATAATAATTCCTTTAAAATAGAATTGACACGCTTATAAAACTATTAATGCATTTTTCACACTTTCCTAATAATAAGAAACACTATTCATGGAAAGCACAAAACCACCACCAATTTATAATAATATTGAAAAAAAATGCAATGGATAAAATGTTAGAGTAAATAATTAATTATTAATTAATTATTCTATTTACTTAAGCTTACTTAGGTAAATGCATTTATTAGTTGTAGTCTAGGAGTTAGTTACAAGTTGTTGACAATACAGGAGTTTGTTCTCTACTAAGTCATACTTATCCTCTCACCTTGTTCGAGGACTTTCCACCTTATGTGGATGTATGCTTAGTTGTCACACTTATCTCCTAGCATCTTCTAGCTTGTTCTAGGAGATTCATTGAGCTCTCTATATTTGAGCTCCCTCATTGTATTTCATAACATAACTCATATTGCATTCTCATTGCAAATACAATTTCATTGTTTTGCATATTTTCTCTCTCATATCCATTTAGAGTTTTTACCTAGATCCACACTCTTCTCTCCTTGGCTTCCCTTTGACAGGTTATATGCATGCAGGTGATCCTGGGCATCTTTAGAGTTGGATTTCATCAACTCCAACATGGTATCAGAGCCTTCCTACTACTACTTGATTGAAGGATTTTTGAAGCTGTGGTTTGAAGTCACAAACCCTAGTTTGTTTGTGCATTTTTCTTCAAATCAGGGGAACAAAATTTTTTTGGAGCACATTGGGCCCAAATAGACACTGCCATTGGATTCAGAAGGCATTTTTCAACTAGGATCCGTATAAAACTTTTCAATTTTGGAGACAGGGCTCCGAGAGGCAATTTTTTTTTAGTTCCAGGAGGTTTTCGTATAGTCGTAAAGACTATCAGCCAATTTTTTTTAAAAAAATTATAAAATTTGGGCGCCGCCTCCGTGCCACCGTAGAGCTGCCACCACGCCACTTGCATGCGGCCCACAGTGGCCACAACAAGCAGCGCCGCCCCAGGCTCCACCTCGGCCGGGCTTAGCACCTCCTCTATCGGGTGGCTCAACCTCTTCGGTGCTCCGCCCAAGTCCTCCACCAGTGGCTCCACCTTACTACACCACCTCTCGAGTTCCTCTGCTAATTTCTTTGCCTTCGTTGTCCTGCAGAGCCCGATCTCACCACTCTGTCGGCAATTCTAGCCTGTACGCCGCTGTCTTCGTCAGCAGCGCCAGCAGGGATATTCTGCACAGTCAGCCACAATTTGTGCATAGTTAGCACCACGTGGGGTGACATGTGCTATGTGGAACCTTTTCACATGGCCACTTCCATGTCACCTGCCATGTCATCATTACCACGTGGCATGCCATTGGTGTACCATGTGGCGTGCAACGTGGCTTTCTTTTTTCTGCGATGACCTTCAAGCCGTCAAATTTAAGCTTGTGATCTACTGAGGTCAGCATGATGTCATCCTTGCATCAGCTCTTGCACCTCTCTAAGGTCATTTTGACCTACTTGTAGTTTTTTGGCCATAACTTGAGCATACGAAGGTATTTTTCCAATCGAAAAGTAGCGTCGAAAAGCTAGTTCCAAGACGGAGACATTGGTAAGCATTTTAAAATTTTGATGCAATTTTATACTATTTTTTTAGTCAAAGTCCGAAGTCCTATTTTTGACTCTAGCAATCTTTTCTTTTGCGTCTCATGTCCATTTTTTGAAAATGTTATATTTCTGGAAAGCTAGTTCTATCTACTTTTCAAAAATGCTACCATTTCCTTCAATTTCTGCCCCATGTTCTTTCTATCATTGTTTTGACATTTTTGGTCCTTGGTGGATATCTTGGGTGTTTTAGGTTTGAGGATCATTTTCTTTGTATGGGATCCTTTGTTTTGGGCTGTGCTATGTTTTGTTACAGCTTGTTTTCTTTTTTTATCATTGTAGCTATCACTTGTAAGCATTTTTATGTATCACACTGAGATAAAGTGCCACTCTTGCATTTCGGAGGTCATGGACATTGTTTTGAGGCAATTGTACTTGCACTATTTTTATAAAGCACCATGGGGGGATAGATGTTTGCCACTTTTGTGCCTTCTTCCCTTTTTTGCCTCATGCAGAGTCAATGTGACCATGACTTTATGGGTGTTTTGTACCTCTTTCCCTCTCTCATCGTTCTTGGTTCGTTTGTAGGAGACTTTGGCCCATCTTTTCAGTTGCCTATCATCTCACCCCATCTTCATTAAGGGGGGGTTTTTATGTTGTTCTAATGCTTCTGTGGTTTGATGGTTTGTTAGTGTGAGCTATGAATTCAGTGGTTGATCCTATATACAAGGAAATTGCAGTGGCTGGCTACCTATACATTTCGGTGAGACGGATCATCTACCATATAGACATGCTCAATTCGTGCCATCTTCTTCCTTGGTGGTTCTTCAGATAAGCAGTTTCTTTTTAGTGGTAGATTTGCAACTTCTACATGCTTCAGTGATGCTTCTTCATGATCACTTTCTTGTTCCTATTTGTGGGGACAACTTCTCTAGTTGGAGACTTCTTCAGTCCTTCACTAGGATATCTCTTTTTGAGGATGGGTTTTTCCCACTGGGTTTTCTCCTTTTCTTTGGTTATAGAGATTGCATTGTACATGAGTACCTAATATGGCCTTGTTTCCGAGACCCATTTTGCATTTCATCTTAGTTTTGTAGCTTAAGGCATTTTTCTAAGTTGCACTTAAAGGGGGGTGTTAGAGTAAATAATTTATTATTTATTATTTATTATATTTACTTAAGCTTACTTAGGTAAATAGATTTATTAGTTGTAGTCTAGGAGTTAGTTATAAGTTGTTGACAATACGGGAGGTTGTTCTCTCCTAAGTCATACTTATCCTCTCACTTTGTTCGAGGACTTTCCACCTCATGTGGATGTATGCTTAGTTGTCACACTTATCTCCTAGCATCTTCTAGCTTGTTCTAGGAGATTCCTCAAGCTCTTTATATTCGAGCTCCCTCATTGTATTTCATAACATAACTCATATTGCATTCTCATTGTAAATACAATTTCATTGTTTTGCATATTTTCCCTCTCATGTTCGTTTAGGGTTTTTCCCTAGCTCCACGCTCTTCTCTCCTTGCCTTCCCTTTGATAGGTTATATGCATGCAGGTGATCCTGGGCGTCTTCGAAGTTGGATTTCATCAACTCCAACGTAAAATTTGAATTTGGCCTGATATAAGTTATTGCAATTCCATATTTATATGAATTAAATAACACATTATAATTTAACATAAGGGCCAGTTAAAACTAGCCAATGAATTCAATAGAGATAAATCTTCAATAACCCACAAATGTTCTAGACTAATTTGTATTCTATATCACTTATTAATCCATCAACAACTATGTATATGCAAGTTCAGACTAAACATCCTCCCAAAATTTATCCCAAATAATACCTAAATGTAGTTGTTAACTACAATATTTATGATGATGAAGTATTTTATATTGGCACCATAACCTAAACTTTTAGACTTGGACATCTTAAGAACAAAAAAAAAGCTTCATTCAATTTTGCAAGCAATAGATATGATGACTCAAATAGAAGGAGGAACTCAACATTATTCATATCTAATAGCATTTTAGTTATTTTCCTTGTTAAATTGAAATTGTGAAAGCAGAGATGTCAAGAGAAAGATCATAGTAAAGATACAACTTTCTTTAAATCTGTAAACAACATTTATTTGGAATAAGTTGTAGAAGTATACAATAGTTGAAAAATTAAATTTCTACAAATGAATGATATCAAGTCATCGCTTTATATTGTTGGACCAAAAGAAAAATAAATTATTCAAGCATCTTTTTTTGTAGCTCTAGAGGTAGAGTAGCTAGCACGCTACTCAAGATTTCCATCCCTTGATTTGTAATCAGAGTATGGTTTTCTCCAACAAAATATTCAGATCATTGTTTAAGTTTTAATACTTACTACAAGCTCACATCAATTTTTTTGTTTCACATGGTAAAAAATTAAGCATGTATTCAATAAAAGGCTAAGAGAATCAAAATTGTCATCTTAAATGCACATTTGCACTTTTAAGTTGTAGCAATGCATGTTGGAGGAAGCACATTTGTACTTTTTTGACAATTATCCTTCCATTAAACATTAAGCTTAAATTAACTGGAGTATGCATCACAAAAATTTAATGATGTGAAATTATTAACAGAAATGAGAGTACCTAGGAATATTGTAAAAGGAGATAAGTGAAAAAAATGGCTTGCTATTATCAAATATATTTGCAATCCCTTATGTAAATGAACTGTTGTGGTTTCACAAGCACGCCCCATTTCTCCTAGAAATGGGGATCCCCTAGTAATTTTTTTTTGCTTTCCCAAACCCTTAGTCTAGGGCCTAAGTTATTTTTGGGACTCTACTTGGAGTTTGGATCAAGCCCTATTCCCATTTGAAAAAAGCAAGATCTCAGAAACTAAGAATTTTGGAGGAAAAGTGAGTTTTCTATGCTAAGGTGTGCACTAGCGCACCTAGTGCACATGCACACCTATCCAAGGTGTGCAGGTGCACTAGATGCACTAATGCACTCCTCCAAAGGGTGTGCATCATCTCGAGCCTATAAAATCTCGAGACCACCCTCCCCTCTTCTCATTATCTTTCTTCAAGCTTCCATGAGTGCACCTCTACACCTTCAGAGGTGTGCCAAACTCCTCCAACCTACACACACAAAACCAACAAGTTAAACAACATAAAGGTGCACACATGCACACCTATAAGACATATGCATGTGTTCTCCTTTATTCACATTTGAAATCTTCAAAACATAAGAAAAACTCACCTAAGTGGAAGGTGCATAGATGTGCACCTATCCAAGGTGTGCATGTGCACACCTTTCAAACAATCAACAAAAGAAACCTAAGGTAATGCGCACATCTGCACCTTGTCAAGGTGTGCATGTGCGCACCATTTTTTGACCCTTAACATAAAACAAAAATTAAGGGTGCACACATGTGCACCCCCATCAAGGTGTGCATGTGCACACACTTAGCCTTGTAAAACTACTTAACCCCCCTCTTTGCACATGAAAGATGCATGTGCATAGTAGCACACATGTGCATGAGTGCACTGCACAAGGGTGCACAATTGTGCACTAAAAAACCTTCCAAGGGTTATTTAGTGCACCTATCAAGGTGCACAGGGTGCACTAAACTGCATACCAGGCTTAAAAAAGGGGGTTTTGAGTGGTTTTGCTAGGTTTTGGTGTTCTGGGTCTGGTTTTTTAGTAATTAAGGTTTGTTTAGTGTTTTATTTTCAACTTTTTAGAGTAATGTTTTTTATATTTTGTGCAGTTAAAATGGCTTCCTCAACGTCCTCACTTGCAGAGAAGATTGTTCCAAAACTAGTTGTCTTCAAGTTTTAAGGTGGACCAAAGAAATCACACTTTCAATAAAGGTAAAGGTGCTAAAGTTACAGTACCAACTTTCCCTGCATAATCTCCAGTCATGCCAAAAATGATACATCAACATGATAGAGAAGTTGGGTACTTCAGGGTAGACAAAGGGAAAAATAAGAGGAAAAGAGATTCTCCAAAGCAAGTTGAGCCCAAAGCTAAAAAACCTCAACCGCAAGAGGCAACTCAAACACCTGAGAATCAAGAGCCTCAAAATGAAGAAGCAACTCAAGCTTAGGATACTCCACAAGTGCCTCCATTGAAATAGGAACAAGAACAAGAACTAGAGTAGATAGCACAAGAGGTGTCACCACCTATACAAGAGGAAGAAGCCTCTCCTTCACCTACTAAGAAAGCTAGGGTTGGACCTACTATCAAAAGCACTAGAAGAAAAAAGATACAAAAAAGGTTATACCTATTCCTCTAGTCCCAGAAACCATCCTTGAGGTGGATGAAGAAGATGAAGAAGATGAAGAAGACAACCTCCCTTTGAATCAAAGGACAAACTTAGCTAGGGATGCCCAGGAAGAGAAAAGGAGAATCTCTACCATTATGTCAACATCTATTCCTAGGTAGCCTATTGAGGTTACAACTTCAAAGGATGACCAACAATAGTGGATGGATGAGAAAGAGGGGCAGGGAACAAATATTTTCAACATATTTGATTTCAACTTAATGCTACTGGAAATTGAAATGGTGGGTGATAAAATATGAGATACAACCATGAACCAACTTTTGGGAGAGGATTGGAACCAAATGACACCTCTACCACAAGGATCTTTAGGTACCTCACCATCATCATTTTAGGATTTATCATTTTTGGACAAAAGCTTAGCCACTCCTTTCCCTCCTATTACCAAAGAATAACAAGTAGGGCATGAAGAAGAGTCAGAACATAGGCCAACCGATGAAGTATTAGAGGAAGGAAAAATACCTAAAGAACCTCAACAAAATTCTCAAGATACAGAGGTAAGGACCTTGGATACTACAAATACAGGGACACCAAATCTAGATCTCTCTCTAAAGGAGAAGAATCTAAAGAGGAGGGATAAGGGAAAAGGGCATACAAGGAAAACATCCTCTTTAGCCAAATACATGTCTCCTATGGGCATTGCACTGGTCTAGCTAAAGAGGGAGATTATGGTTTGAAAAAAGAGGCAACTAAACCTGAATGAAGAGGAGTGTATGGATGTGTTAGTAGAAGCCATCAACAAACCTAAGCCACCTATGGGTGATGCATAAAAATGGCCTTCATAATGAAGAATAAAAATAAGGATTTACTTGCTCATATAGTCATTCCTCCTCCACATGTTGAGACTGAAGATTTAACTCCTAAGGACTATCAGATTAAAGAAGTCCTATTAGGAAAGCCCACAATAGAAATGGATAAAGTAATGATCACTAGGAGAATCAAGGAGGTGTGCAGGCATTTAGATGTAAATGATAATGAATTGATAAAGCTACACAAAGAGAACGAGCTTCTAAGAGGGTATCTGCATGGAATTGTACGTCCATTGGAATTCTAAGAGAGGTTACTCTTGCTATGGCACTAGAAAGGAGAGATAAGGGGAGCATCCAAGTTGATTCATTTTTGGGAGCATGTCAACAATGACATGAAAATTTTGAGTAGAAAGGTGTAGAGATATTACAAACTAATTTGAACTTGTTACATAATGTTTAGTCTAGTGCAGAGAAACTTGTATCTATAGTACACCAGGATTTTGGGCTTATGGACGAGGTACATACCTGGGGAAAAAACCTTCAAGCACTCCAAAAAATAAAAGGTCAAAGGTATTATATACTCACAAAAGTGTATACAATAGATGAGATTGATAAACTTGAGGATTGGATTGAAAAGACAGCTGTCAGAAATAAGGTCATGGAAGAACTTCATGAAGATATTCATAAGTTAAAAGGCCAGTCTTAAGAGAAAATTTTGGATGTAGATAGGTATTATAATGTGAGATTTTTGAAGATGAGTAAAAGATGAAGCTCAAGTTAGCGCAAGAAGTGGTTGAACAATTCTGAGGGACTTTCGAGGATGCCTCATCTGATGAAGATATTAGGTAAGCATTCAAGTCTAAAGAGGTATTGTTGAAACTTGATAGCAGACTTGATAATTTTGTGGAAAATTGAATGGATATTAGTAATTAGCGACAAATAGCTAGGAATAAATATGAGGCTTTAGATTTGTCAGAAACTTCACAAGTGATGGAGATTATAGAGAAATTCAAGAGAAAACATCCAAAAATCGCTTTGGTATAAAGGAGAAAAAAACCAAAAATCTACAAATTCAATTTTGACACTTGGGAAATTTTGGAATTTTTTGAACCTACCACCAAGGTGCATAAGGTGTGCAAGATGTGCTATTTCAGAAGTGCGCCGACAATTTTGAAGAAGTGACAGTGCGCTGACAGTTAACTAACAATTGCTAATTTAGAGCTTTCCATGCACTGGAAATGCATTCTGATGACATTATAACTCCTACAAACAACTAGAGAAGGCCAAGCTTCTATTTTTAGAGCCTCTAGTGACTCCCAGATCCTCTTACAACTTCCTTCTGTAGACACCTAAAAACTTTTAGAAAATAAAGTATTTTTATTTTCTGAAAAATTCCTGATGACATCATCATTTATTAATTAATTATTTATTTAATTAATTTATTTATTTTTATGCCATTAAATCCCTTTATCTTAATTAAAAATATTTAATTAAGGAATCCCTCCTAAAAATGTTTAAATCTTATTTAAACATAATTTCTTTATTTATTAATTATTTAATTAATAAATTGACCAAAAAATCCAAAATAAATAAAAAATTTATTTTTTGCCCAAAACTTGGCCAATTTCCTTAAGACCACTAACCTCTTCCAAAATCTTTTAATCCTTCTTTAATTTTGATTAAAGGCTAATCCCATCATTTCCTACCCCTAATCCCAACTCAAAATATTTAATTAAGATTAAATATTAATCCTCATATTTATTAAAAAAGTTTCAATAAATATCTCCTCAACCCAAACCCTTGAAATAAATATAACTTTATTTATTTCCTAAAAATCTAATTTATCTTCATCCTAAGAATTTCTAGACTCTTCTAGAAAGTCTTCATCCTCATCCTAGAAAATTCTAGACTATTCTTGAAAGTCTTTATCCTCATCCAAAGTCTAGACTCTTCTAGAAGATGTCTTTAAACTTAATCCTAATCCCCTCCTAACCTTGTCACATTCTCTAAACATGGGTTAAGACTTACTAACCCAAGCCAAAGTTAAAAAATATCTCCTCCTTCACCCACCCTCATTAAATGCCATCCACTTGCCTATCCCTAAGCTAATCCTAAACCATCCTAATCCATCCTCTAATCATTTGTACAAGCCTAAGCAAGCTTAAAACCTTCCTAATCAAGCCCAAGTCGAAATTGCTCTCATCACCCTCAAAATATCTCAACCATAAAACTTTATGAAGCCCACTAGGCCATAAATGACTCTTCCAAGCCCTTTTATTGCTCTTACAAGCCATTATGAGGGTCTTTATGAAGATTTTATCCCTTGAGCCTCCTTTGTTGACTCATCCTTCCCCTTTCCTCCATCCTCTCACCCTGTGACATGTGTCACTCCTTGATTTGCTGTAAGGAAACACAATCCATGTGCTCTCCTCTCATGCAATCTGAGCCCTCCATGAGCTTTTTTCCATCCTTGCATCTTAGCCCTCAATCCCTCAAGCCTCTTGCCTATAAATTGGATCCTTCCCCTTTGAAAAATAACACAATCCATGAAGTAAATTCATAATGCCATTTTGAGAAGCCATTTTACATCAAAACCATACACTCACACCCAAATTCCAACTCCATTTGAAGCCCTTTTTGAAGCATAAAAGCTTGAGCATACATCCTATCTATTTAGACAAAGCTACTCAACAAGAGAGCTTCTCATTGAAGATAGCCCATTAATGGCTCATATTCTCAATTGAGAGCTCATCTTAGTCTATCTTGAAGTTTATGAATTTTGTTTAGTTTGTAGAAGCTTTATTTAAATTTGGTTTCTATTAGCATACTAACATTGCTCATATACATTTTGGCACGCCCGGTGGGACCCCGCATGGGTCATCTTCATTAGCTTTTTTAGTCAAGTTTTGTATGTCATTTGCTAATTTTGGCTAATTTTGCTTGTTTTTGTGATTGGTAGGATTGTATAAATTGGTTTTGTAGGTCCACATGAGCATGAAGAAGACAAAGGAACTCATAGTCTATCTCATAGTATTTGTAGATTTTTCAAGCTTATAGGTGGACAAAGCACTTGGAATTCTTCTTCCTCTTCTTGTCTATATTCTTCTTATTCCATCTACTTCTTCTTCTTCTTCTTGAGGGAGATCTTGGCCATTTTTTTTTAAGGAAGCAAAATCATACACACTTATTTTTAGTGCTTAAAATGAACCCCCAAATCATACTTAAATCCATTTAAAAATGAAAAATTTGCAAAAAAGAAAAAATCTTTTAACAAGTGAAACTAAACCAATCCAATCATTTGCATCCTTGCAACATCAAGGTTTTAGATGCATTCATGCAAAGTTAGGAACACTTCATTTTTGGGAATTTAAAAAGAACTTCAAGTTTCCATTTCAAAAGGTTCAAAATCAACACTAAGTGCACACTAAAATCTAAATCAAACTCAAAGCATCAATCAAGGATAAATTAGCATAGAAGATCAACAAAAGAAGATTATAGTATCTCAAGTTGATATTGATCAAGATATAGTAATAGATGTTTGGTATCAGGATATTTTTACTATCCTATACAAAATCAATACCCCAATTGGATGAATAGTTCCCAGCACAGAGGTCTCAAGATGAAGTGTGAATCTTACATGCTACAAAATAGGAAACTATATAAAAGGAACTACGAAGGAATCTACCTAAAGTGTTTGGGACAAGAAGAAGTAAAAGAGGTTTTGGAGAAGTTTCATGATAAGTATGGCACAAGACATGGATCAGTAGAAGCTATAACCTATATGATTTTAAAATTAGGCTATTTTTGGCCTACAATCTTCAAGGATAATTTTGAACATGTGTGTACTTGCCACATTTTTCAAACTAGTGGTAACAAAGAGAGACATCTAGCAATGTCATTACAACCAATTTTTGAGATACACCCTTTTGCAAAGTGGGGGCTAGACTTTATTGGTCCAATAAACCCACCATCATTGACAGGACATATGTTCATTCTCACGATTATATATTATTGCACACGCTGGATAGAAGTTGAGACTTTTAGAAATTGCATGACAAAGGTGATTACATACTTCTCAAAAGAACACATTGTTACTAGATCTGAGATATCATTCTTGTTAGAGTAAATAATTAATTATTAATTATTTATTCTATTTGCTTAAGCTTACTTAGGTTAATGCATTTATTTAATATTTTGTATTTAATGCATGTAGTGGTTAGTTGTTGACAACATGGGAGTTTGTTCCCTTCTAGTTGTCACACTTATCTCCTAGCACCTTCCAGCTTGTTCTACAAGCTTCCATGAGCTCTTTATAAGCGGGCTCTTCTCATTGTAATCACATAAGGCATTGTGCATATTGTAAATACATTTTCATTGTGTTTGCACATATTGTCTCTCATGTCCATTTAGGGTTTTCCCTTGCTCCATGCTCCTCCCCTTCTATGGCTTCTCTTTGACAAGTTTGCATGCAAGTGATCTTGGGCGTCTTCGGAGTTGGCTTTCCTCAACTCCAACATGGTATCAGAGCCTTCCTGCTGCAGCTTCGTTGAAGAATTTTGAAGCTGTGATTTGAAGTCACAAACCCTAGTTTGTTTGTGCATTTTTTCTTCAAATTGAGGGATCAGCATTTTTTTGGAGCACTTTGAGCCCAAACGGACATCACTATTGGATACGGAACACCGTTTGCAGTCAGGATTCATATAAAACTTGTCAAATTTGGAGACAAAGCTCCGGGAGGCAAAAAAATTTTACCAGCAGACCCCTCTGTACAGTCGTACGGACGATCTCGGCAATTTTTTTTTAAAAAAAATTCAATTTTGGAGCGCCGCCGGGCGGCCACCGCAGCACCGCTGTCACGCAGCTCGCTGGCCGCTACCCCCGGCAGCGCCGCCGCAGAGCCGCTGTGGCCCGGCTCCCCAACCCTCAACCAGTGCTGCTTCTGTTTTTGCCGCCCCTGCAGCCACCTCCGTCGGGTCCTCCACCAGCGCCGCTCCGACAGCTCCGCCTCCAATTAGCGCTCGACAGCTCAGCCTGCCAGATAGTTGGCACTACTACACAGTCAACGGAAGGTTATCCAATCTGCGCGTGACACGTGGCAGGTGTGCTACGTGGCACATTGCCACATGGCCCCTGCCACGTCATCATCCATACCTACCACGTGGCGATGTCACATGGCATTCTTTTTTGCCGCGACGGCTGACGGGCCGTCAAATTTAATCGCGTGACTTGCTGACGTCAGCGCAATGTCATCAGCCTTGCATGCACCTCTCCTAATTTGGTTTTTGACCTACTTGTGTTTTTTGGCCATAACTTTTGCATACGAAGGTATTTTTCTGATCCGAAAGAAGTGCCGGAAAGCTGGTTCCAAGACAGAGATTTTGGTGTAGGTATTTTTAGGTTTTGATGCTTTTTCATTGCCTATTTTTTTTGTTGAAGTCCGAAGTCTTATTTTTGACTCTGGCATGCATATCTTTTTCGTCCCATGCCCGTTTTTTGAAAACTTTATATTTCTAGAAAGCTGATTTTGTGCACTTTTCAGAAAAGTAGTCTTTTTTCTTCATTTTTGGCCTTTGCTCTTTCTATCATAGTTTTGGCATTTTTGCTCTATGGTGGATAGTTTGAGTATTTTAGGCCCGAGGATCGTTTTTCCTGGCATGGATTCTCTTGTTTTCCGTTGTACTTTCTTTTGTTGTAGCTCTTTTTTAGTTCTAATCATTGTAGCTATCATTTTTGAAGCACTTTTATGTATTGCACTGAGATAAAGTGCCACTTTTGCATTCCGGGAGTCATTATTTGTTTGTTGTTTTAGGCATTCTCCCTTTGTCAAGTGAGTGTCCCTTCCACGACATTAGCCCCATGTAGAGTTAGTTTGATCGTGTCTTTATCAGTGTTTGTACCTCTTTTCCTCTCTCCTCGTTCTTGGTTTGTTTGCAGGAGACTTTGGCCCACCTTCTCAGTTGCCTGTCATCACACCCCGTCTACATTAGGGGGGGGTTATGCTATTGTTCTAATGCATCCATGGTTCGATGGTTCGATAGTGTGAACTATGTATTTAGTGGTTGATCCTATATACAAGGCGATTGCAGTGGCTGGCTACCTATGCATTTCAGTGAGATGGATCATCTACCATATAGACATGCTCGGTTCGTGCCTTCTTCTTCCATGGAGGTTCTTCAGATCATAAGTTTGGCAAATTTTGCAGCTTCTTCATGCTTCAGTGATGTTGCTTCTTCATGATCACTTCTTGTTCCTATTTTAGGGGACAATTTCCCTAGTTGGAGACTTCTTCAGCTCTTCACTAGGTTCTTACCTCTTTTTGGGGGAGGGTTTTTCCCACGTGGTTTTCTCTCTTTCCCCGTTTACAGAGGTTGCATCTCTTGTATTGTACTTGGGTACCTAAAATGGCCTTGTTGCCGGGACCCATTATGCATTCATCTTAGTTTTGTGAGCTTAAGGCATTTCCCTAAGTTGCACTTAAGGGGGGGTGTTAGAGTAAATAATTTATTATTTATTATTTATTCTATTTGCTTAAGCTTACTTAGGTTAATTCATTTATTTAATATTTTGTATTTAATGCATGTAGTGGTTAGTTGTTGACAACATGGGAGTTTGTTCCCTTCTAGTTGTCACACTTATCTCCTAGCACCTTCTAGCTTGTTCTACAAGCTTCCATGAGCTCTTTATAAGTGGGCTCTTCTCATTGTAATCACATAAGGCATTGTGCATATTGTAAATACATTTTCATTGTGTTTGCACATATTGTCTCTCATGTCCGTTTAGGGTTTTCCCTTGCTCCATGCTCCTCCCCTTCTATGGCTTCTCTTTGACAAGTTTGCATGCAGGTGATCTTGGGCGTCTTCGGAGTTGGCTTTCCTCAACTCCAACAATTCTTTTTAGTTTTCAATAATGGATCAACCTTTGCATTAATATTCCTTACCCAATGGGCACTGGATAATTAGGTTATAATCAAGTTCTCTTCAAATCACTATCCACAAGGAAATAGTGTGGTTGAATCTATAAAATAAGAACTTGATCATGGTGATAAGACATTTACTGAAAGAAAACCCTAAAGACTGGCATACTCAACTCAAATATGCATTATGGACAAACTGAGTCAGGGTCAAGAATGATTTTGGGACATCCCCATATTTTCTTGTCTACAGACAACAGCTAGTATTCCCACTTAACCTCAGGATTCCTATTTTGAAATTCATGAGTGGCTATGCTAAAGATGCTGACAAGGTTTATATTAGACTAATGAATCTCTTGGAGGTGGATGAGAAAGAGACAACTATCTTAGAGCATATGGAAAAACATTAGGCTTTTGTTAAAAGGTGGTTCAACAAGTGGGTCACAATCAAATCTTTCAAAATATCTGACCTTGTTCTTCTATGGGACAAGGCAAAAGAAAAGTCAAGCAACCACACTAAAGTTTCAATGCTTGTGGATTGGCCCTTATCAAATTGTGGAAATTTTGGGAGAAAATACTTTTATGTGGAGTTCCTTACAAGGGGAATTGGTTCTATTGCTAGTCAATGGGCAGTTCCTGAAACATTACTATGAGGCCTAAAAGAAGAAAACATTTCAAAAAAAAATATTTCTGCAAGTGTGTTTACTTTTAGTTTTGTATTTAATTCATTCAAATTTGTGTCAGTTCGAGGGTTAAGTGCAATCAAGATTCTATCTTGATACATTCCATAAACTACTTTCTCTAGTTTCAACTTTTGGGAAGAGGTATTTCTTTGTAAAAAAATTCATATAATCAAGTTTCTTGTACCAACCGAAGAACGGATGTTACTTGCAGGAATAGAAGACTCTTAGTCTTGAATTTAGAATTGTAGATCAACAGTTCTAAACACATTGCAAATTTAAAGATTGACTATCTTAGTGTTTTCAAATCAAGGTTGATGGCAGTGAGGGATAGTCATAACCCTACTGATTCAAACAAAAGGTCTTTTTCAAGGAATTGCTAAGGTCATTGTTTGGCATGAGAGTTTTCAAAAGTTTTTAAAAGAGGAACACAAATGTTAGAAAAATAAGGAAATAATTTGAGAAATGACACTAATGCCTTAGCCACACAGTCTAAGCATGGTCAAGGTACATAATGAAAAAGAAGAAGAATGGTGGTGTTAAGAATGAAAGATTCCAAATGGTCTGAGCAAAGTAATCTGACATTAGGGATATGCACTTCAAAATGGATACCTAGTATCTATATGAATTGCTACATGGAGGAATTAAATGGAAACATGTGAGCTACGTGAAGCAAAATTTAGAAGATTACCGAAGACCTCAAATATAAAAGTGATAACTTGTAAAGAGCCCTCAAAGATAATTCTATCATCTAGTCAGATAAGTGATTAATAAACAAGTTTAACAAGAATTCTTGATAAATGTATCAATGGGATAAAAGATTTTGTCCAAGTTGCTAGAAGCTCATGATCAACTGCATCTAAGGCATCAAAGGAAATGAATACACTGAACACACATTGAGCTTGAAGATTCAAGATTCTGAAGTTTTGACTATGAAGCAACTTGAAATATGCTTGAAGTGTTCATGATTCAATTGTTATTCGACACATGTTAGAAGAATGCTTGCTGATGAAGCAATGCCTTTGACATTTCTTCCCTTTTTGTTGGGGCTATTTATTGTGGTTTGATAGCACACACCCTATTTCTCGCAGAAATGGGGACCCCCTAGTAAATTTTTTTTGCTTTCCTAGACCCCTAGTTTGGAGCCTAAGTCATTTTTGGGACTCTACCTGGAATCTGGGTCAAGCCCTAGTCATATCTAAAAAAACCTAGATCTTAGAAACTAAGAATTTTAGAGGAAAAGTGAGTATTCTATGCTAAGGTGCACAAGTGCACTAGATGTGTTAATGCACTCCTATCTCCCTTTGGAAATGTGCACCTCCAAAGTGTGTGCATCATCCCAGGCTATAAAATCCTAGGACCACCCTCCGCTCTTCTCATTATCTTTCTTCAAGCTTCTGTGAGTGCACCTCTATACCTTTAGAGGTGCGCCAAACTCCTCCAACCTACACACACAAAACAAACAAGTTAAACAACATCAAGGTGCACGCATGCACACTGATCCAAGGTGTGCATGTGTGTACCTTTATTCACATTTGAAACCTTCAAACCATAAGAAAAACTCACTAAAGTGAAATGTGTGCACATGTGAACCTTTCAAACAATCAACAAAAGAAACCTAAGGTAATGGTGTGCACATGTGCACCTTGATGGGTTTTTGACCCTTAACACAAAACACAAAGTAAGGGTGTGCACATGCACGCCCCCATCAAGGTGCACATGTGTGCACCCACATGAGCGCCCTCCACAAGGGTGCACACCTATGTAGGTGTACAACTACACACTAAATAACCTTTCAAGGGTTATTTAGCACACCTATCAAGGTGCTCAGGGTGTGCTAAACTACATACCTAAGCTAAAAAGGGGGATTTTAATGGTTTTGCTAGGTTTTCGTGTTCTAGGTCTAGTTTTTTAGTAATTAAGGTTTGTTTAGGGTTTGATTTTCAAATATCTAGATTAATGTTTTTTATGTTTTGTGTAGATAAAATGGCTTCCTCATCATCCTCGCTTGCAAAGAAGATTGCTCCAAAACCAGTTGTCTTCAAGTTTCAAGGTGTACTGAAGAAATCACGCTTTCAATAAGGGTAAAGGTGCTAAAGTTATAGTACCAACTTTCCCTACACAATCTCTAGTCAAGCTGGAAATGGTAGATCAACATGATAGAGAATTTGGGTACTTCAGGGTAGACAAAGGCAAAAACAAGAGGAAAAGAGATTCTCCAAATCAAGTTGAGCCCAAAGTTGAAGAACCTCAACCCCAAGAGGTAGCTCAAGCACCTGTTAATCAAGAGCCTCAAAATGAAGAAGCAACTCAAGCTTAGGATACTCCACAAGTTCCTCTGCCAAAATAGGATCAAGAATAAGAACTAGAGCAGGAAGCACAAGAGGTGTCCACCATCTGTACAAGAGGAAGAAGCCTCTCCTTCACCTGCTAAGAAAGCTAGGGTTGGACCTACTATTAGAAGGACTAGAAGACAAGAGATACAGAAAAAGGTTATACCTATTCCTCTAGTCCTGAAAACCATGCCTAAGGTGGATGAAGAAGATGAAGAAAACAAATTCCCTTTGAATCAAAGGACACGCTTGGCTAGGGTTTCCTAGGAAGACAAAAGGAGAAGCTCCACCATTATGTCACCATCTATTCCAAGGAAACCTATTGAGGTTACAACTTCAGAGGATGAACAATGACAATGGATGGATGAGAAAGAGGGGTAGGGAACATATCTTTTCAACATATCTAATTTTGACTTTATGCCAGTGGGAACTAAAATGCTGGGTGATAAAATATGAGATACACCCATGAACCAACCTTTGGGAGAGGATTGAAACCAAATGCCACCTCTACCACAAGGATCCTTGGGTACCTCACCATAATCATTTCAAGATTTGTCATTTTTGGACAAAAGCTCAGCCACTCCTCTCCCTCTTGTTACTGAAGAAGAGCGATTTGGGAATGAAGAAGAGCTAGAACAAAGGCCAGTCAATAAAGTTTAGAGGAAGGATAGATACCTAAAGAACCTCAGAAAACTTCTCAGGATACAGAGGTGAGGACTTTGGATACTACAAATACAGGGACACTGAATCTAGATCTCTCTCTAAAGGAGAAGAGTCCGAAAATGAGAGATTAGGGAAAAGGGCCTATAGGGAAAACCTCCTCTTCAACCATATACATGTCTCCTATAGGCACTACATTGGCTTGGCTAAAGAGGGAGGTTATGGTTCGATAAAAGAGGTAGTTGAACATGAATGAAGAGGAGAGTATGGATGTGCTAGTAGAAGCCATCAAGAGACCTAAGCCACCTATAGGCTATGCACAACAATTGACCTTCATAATGAAGAATAAAGATCAAGACTTACTTTATCATATAGCCATTCCTCCTCCACATGTTGAAACTGAAGATTTGACTCGTAATGACTTTTAGATTAAAGAAGTCATATTAGGAAAGCCCACAGTAGACACGGCTAAAGTAATGATCACTATAGGCATCAAGGAGGTGTTTAGACATTTAGATGTAAATGAGAATGAATTGATAAAGTTGTGAAAAGAGAATGAGATTCTAAGAGGGTATCTGCATGGAACTGTAGGTCCATTTGATCAAGATCAGCCAAAGGTTACTCTCATTGTGGCATTGGAAAGGAGAGATAAGGGGAGTGTCCAAGTTGATTCATTTTTGGGAGCATGTTAGAAATGGCGTGATAATTTTGAGCAGAAAGGTGTAGAGATAATATAGGCTAATTTGTACATGTTGGTGTAAATAAGTATTCACTATTTACACTTACTTAAGTTTACTTAGGTTATTGCATTATTTTATTATTTATTTTATCAGACACTTAGGAGTTTGCATACTTTCATGAGTTGTCATGTCGACAACACAGAAGTAAGCAACTCTAATTTAGCACATGGTATCTACAACACTAGAGTTTGCATCATTAACGGATTTTTCATGTAGACAACACAGTTATTCACACTCCTAATTTAGCACATGGTGTCTACAACATAAATTTGCATGCTACACCTTTGTAGGCTTATCCTCTCATCATCACTCTTACTCATATGCATAATGGAGGATAACCCCTATCTAGTGGACATGTGCCTAGTTGTATGACTTATCATGATGTTGATTCCTAAGCATTCTAGATTTATCTCAGAGGCCTTTATATACAGGCACTCCTAGTGTAATTTCACATTGAATCAAATACATATTGATATTTTGATCATACTCTTTTTGGTCTACAATTGTGCTTGTGATTGAGTTCTTTGTTCTTGGGTGAATTTTGCCCTAAGGCAAATTCTTACATGGTATCAGAACTTGAAGAATCTCTCTTCACATAGTTGTTCAAGACCATTGTTGCTTCAACACCTTGGCCCAAATGTGGAGTACCGCAGTCATTGGGAGTGTCTTGAGCCAGAATGGACCTCGTCATTGCATCTAGAATGTCGATTTGGTGCAAAATCGCTATAAATTTAGCTACCCTAAGCCAAAGTCAATTGTGAGGCAATTTTTTTTGCAAATCAACACCCGAAGGCCTGATTTCAACACTCGTATGGTCATTTGCAGATATAATTAATTATTTTTTAGATCTAATATTTCTCTGCATTTTTCGGATAGCTTTTCTCAGAATTTATTTTTTCCAAGCGGCCTAACAAAGATTTTTTTTTAGTACAGGGTATTGGGCAGTCACACCCTGGCCCTATGAATTTGGTGGACATAGCTTACCAGTAAACAAACACATCAATTTTTGACCAATCATACTCAACATTTTGGCCCAACCTCCACAAACCCCAGTGGACAGATTCTAGCAACCCAGCGGGTTCCCCAACCCCCGACCACTTTGTTTATTATCCTTTCAATGTTTGCTATTTTTAAATTGCATTGTTAATTAACCCACCAATGATGTGGGACTATTAGTGAAAACCTCCAGCAACTGCCACCTTTTTGACGATTGTGATACGACTCTATGGTGTCTTTTTTCCTGGGTAGCAACAATGCTTTTACCTCTGCCACGTGACACTCTATGAGTGTGCCACATCAGAGGACCCAGTGCCTACAAAACAGAGACACATGGTGATCTATCATCAGGTACACGTCAGTAGGCCTCCACGCAAGTGACACACGTCAACACCTATTCACACTGCCAGCTCAACGACCCAATGCCAAGTAGCACTGCCACCTCCATAGGTTTGTATGCTATGCTAGTTGCTAAGTCAACAATCTGAGTCAGCATTGTACTGCCATGTGTCACCTATCCGTACTCATATGTATATTTTTACATCCTGCCATGTCAGCAATCTATACTACCACGTCACTAGGCGGGTCTTTTTTCGATGACGTCACTTGGATATGAAGTTAAATTTGACAGTTGTCTGACTGTCATTTCTTGGCATTTTATAACTACAATGACGGTTGTTTGACCTTCAAATTTAAGCTCGCAACTTTCTACCCAAACCCCTCTCTAGATGTAGTTTTGATTTGGCAGCCTGACTTTGAGAGGCCATAACTCGATCATTCAAATTCCAAATCAAGTGTAATTTTTTTTATTTTGGGTAGAATTTCTTGAACTCTTCATTGGTGCAGTTCTTTTCTGGTTTTGGTGCATGGATTTGTTAGAAATTTCATCTTTTGGTGACTATACCTATCTAATCCTACATTTTGCCACTTGAAATGCTCTGTACAAGCTCATCTGGACTCCTTTTCAGGTTCTTTTTTTTGAAAGTGCATTATTTTTTGTCTATTTTCTAGATCTACATTCAAGTAATAGGGTTGTGTGGAAAAAAATATCACTTTCAACATTAGGGAATTTTCTACATTTTATTGCTTTGATTACTTTTTAGAATTGTTGTATATCTAAGCTACAGTGCTTAGTTCCAGATTTAGGCCTCAAAAGGTAGTTGTAACATGAAAAATTAGAAGTCCATCTTGTACATTTTGACAAGTGGCCTATTGTACACACACCACTTCTAAAGCATCAAATCATTCATTGGGGGGGTTCTTTCATTTTTCTTGCATCTTTGGGGGTTACATTGATTAGTACATCATGGAAGAGGAAGATTTAATCATCTTGACACTAGACAACTATCAAGAATGGAGTCAATTGGTCATCAAATATCTCAGTCAACACAATGCACTACCATATCCAAGAGGACTTCAATATGATGTTGACACTTTTTCCATCATTAGTAATACTCTCTTTCTATATGTGGATATGGATATTTTGTATTCACTTATTGACATTAAGTTATCTAATCCATATGTTTTTTGGATTTATCTTTGGGAGGCATATGGAGATCCACACATCCCTCCATTCCCTAAAGATCTTTTACCTCCAATTGTAGCTGCATCCTCTCCAGATGAGATCACACCTCCAAATGCTCCTGTTGCCCGTACTAATCCTATTCCAATCGCAAATGCTTCAGATTTAGTGCAGCAGGACACTCCATCTCTTCCTACTTCAATTTCATGGGACGACTTCCTTCCAGCCATTGCAACATTGTTCGTGGAGTCTCACATTGAAGATGTGGGAGACATCATTGATGATATAAGTCTTCTTCTTGTTGAGGTGAATACTTAATCCATTACCACAGTGAATGATTCATGTATTTCAACATAGTAGGGTACACTTTGTCTTTCAATTCCAGTCTCAAGTGATGATTTCTTGACAAACATTTCAGGTTTTTTTGTGGAGTCACACATAGCCGATTTGGGAGACTTCTTTGATGATATACCACTTCTCTTTGATGAGGATGATCCTTCTATAGTTGTTTTGAGGGCTCACTCTAACCCTCACATCCATTCTCTACATGATTAGTCTTTATAGGCTAATGTGATTATGGATCCTTATGTACATCAGGTGCAAAAGGTCTCTTTATCAGTTGAGGAGTCTGTTGGTTCTTTGAGAAAGGTTCTACAGACATCCTTGCTAGATCTGCACTCATTCTTTTTAGCAGTATTAGAAGAAGCCACCATCAGTGTCGACAGAGGGATAGTTGAGCAGGTTTTAGAGACACCTTTCATCATCAAGATTCTTTCCACACACAGGGGAAGCATCTCACTAGTACCTTTTCCATCGTTTCTTCCAAAGGGAAGGAACATTATTCAGCACTCTTCGACTAGCTTCTACCTTGGAGTGGCTTTCACTGATCGACATTCTTCATTTAGGGGGGGACTACCTTGTCTCTCTTCTTCTTCTTCTTTCTTATGGGGGGGACTTTTTCCTCTTATGAGATCTTGTTCTTCTCATTCTTCTCTATTGTATATACTTGATGTATGTCATAATGGGGGGGTCTTGATTACTCCATCCATCCATGCATCTTGTTTTTTCATCTCTCTTTTTGGGGGAGAGTTTTTCCCACAAGGTTTTCCCTCTTTCTCCACTTTATGAGAGATTGCATTTTCATTATGTACATGGGTACCTAATATGGCCTAGTAGTTGGGACCCATCATGCATTTCATCTTAGGTTTCATAAGCTTAAGGGAATTCCCCTAAGTTGCACTTAAGGGCGGTTGTTGGTGTAAATAAGTACTCACTATTTACACTTACTTAAATTTACTTAGGTTATTGCATTATTTTATTATTTATTTTGTGAGACACTTAGGAGTTTGTGTACTTTCATGAGTTGTCATTTTGACAACACAAAAGTAAGCAACTCTAATTCAGTACATGGTGTCTACAATACTGGAGTTTACATCATTAACTGAGTTGTCATGTAGATAACCTAATTATTCGCACTCCTAATTTAGCACATGTTGTCTACAACATAAATTTGCATGCTACACCTTTGTAGGCTTATCCTCTCATCATCACACTTACTCTTGTGCATAATGGAGGATAACCCATATTTGGTAGACATGTGCCTAGTTGTATGACTTATCATGATGCTAATTCCTAGGAAATCTAGATGCATCTCAGAGGCCTTTATATACAGCCACTCCTAATGTACTTTCACATTGAATTGAATACATATTGATATTTTGATCATACTCTTTCTGGTCTATAGTTGTGCTTGTGTTTGAGTTCTTTGTTCTTGGGTGAATTTTTCCCTAAGGCAAATTCTTACAGTACCTATTACATAATGTTTAGTCTAGTGTGGAGAAACTAGTATCTATAATAGATCAAGATTTTCAGATTATGGATGAGGTACATACCTTGGGAAAAGACCTTCAAGTACTCCAAACAATAAAAGGTAAAAGGTATCGTACACTCATTGAAATGTATACAATAGATGAGATTGATAAACTTGAGTATTGGATTGAAAAGATAGCTGCCGAAAATAAGGTCATGGAAGAACTTCATGAAGATATTCAAAAGTTAAAAGGTGAGTCTCAATAGAAAATTTTGGATGTAGGTAGGTATTACGATGCTATTTCCCTTGAGATTTTTGAAGATGAGTCAAAGATGAAGCTCAAGTCAGTGCATGCAGTGGTTGAACAATTTTGTGGAACTTTCAAGGATGCTTCATCTGATGAAGATATTAGGCAAGCATTCAAGAATGAAGAGGTATTGTTGAAACTTGATAGTAGACTTGACGATTTTGTGAAAACTCGAATGGATATCCATAATTATCAAAAAATAGTTAGGCATAAATATAAGGCTTTAGATTTTTTGGAAGCTTCCTAAGTGATGGAGATTATAGATAAATTCAAGAGCAAACATCTAAACATCACTCTAGTATAAAGGAGAAAAAAACCCATAAGCTAGAAATTTAGTTTTGACACTTGGGGGAAAATTTTGGATTTTTTTGAGCCTGCCACCAAGGTGCGCTATTTCAAAGGTGCGCCAACAATTTTGAAGAAGTGATAGTGCACTGACAGTTAACTACTAGTTGCTAATTTATAGCTTTCCATGCACTGGAAACACATTTTGACGGTAGTATAACTCCTGCAAACAACTAGAGAAGGCCAAGCTTCTATTTTTAGAGCCTTTAGTGACTCCTAGACCATCTTACAACTTCCTTCTTCTTATCTACTACTTCTTTCTTTTTTTTAAGACATGTAAAGGTTTATGCACCCATTAATTGATAAAAACAAAGGTGGAGTCATACTTAGCACCATTTAGAGAGTTAGTTTGTACATAATTAGAGTTGTTCTATTAGTTTAGAAGCATATGTTTGCATTAGAGATCTCTCACTCTCAACACAAATTGAGGAGATGATTTCTTATTATCTTAGGAATGTAAAATGTATTCTAGGCTATTATTTTGATGCAATAATATATGCTATTGATGCTCTCATTTTGAGTGTAGTTATTCTTGTTGGAGTGTGTTATTTTTGTGGATTCTTATTCATGATAATAATGGAGCCAGTAGTTTTGTTGTGTTTATTTGATTGTGCAATCTTTTAGTTCTGGTGTTTGCTGCATGTTGACTAATTCCAATGACATACCAAGTTGGAGAAGATATCACCCTATTATTCCTACATAGCTTCTTGTCTCGCATGAACGCACTTTCCCCGGCCTTGAGATTTGATGATAAGGGAAATATCTTTTGGTTTTTACTAAGTTCCCATTGATGATTGTATTAGTGGAATTGAAGAAGCATTGCTCCTATTTTCATTGGTTTCCTACCTGATCTTTTTGATGATTTAACTAGCAAACGTGTTGTTACTATGGTTTATGTGTGTTAGGAATTTCCCTTTCTTGCTATTTGCTTTCATCTCTCATTACCTTATCTTCGTTATTTGCTTTGCTAACACTTGTTTAAATTAGGAATTCATATAGTTGCATTGTTAGATTAAATTTCATCATAAAAATATAAAATACCAAAAAACATATCTCTTTTGTGGATAATTTTGAAACAACAAGCAGATTGAATATCTTATCCGAAATTGGTTTGAACTAGCAAAAGCCTCCCTGTGAACAAATACATTTATCTTCAATTGAGCGAATTCCAATAGGTCACAAGGTCACTTGGAACCTTGGACTTGATCCTAGATCAAATTTTCAAGAGAGTAGTTCGAAAGGATTCCTGTTGTTAAGCATCGTGTAAAATGACAACTCAACATGAACATTGCAAATTAATTAAAAATGATCAAAGCTAGGCAATTTGTATAGTTGAAAACATGAGCATAACAATTTTTGCATCTTGAGGCTAGGGATGGATGTGTTAGGTTGCTAATGATTGAACTTAAAGATGATCCTAATTGCATGCCTACTTAACTATGCTCATTAGAAACACCATTCAAATCCTTTATCAAAAGATGATGAGTTAAATATCTTACCTCAAAGTATACCAAGCTCATGAGTGTTGTTCATAAAATCTCTTCCTCTTTAAAAATGTAGTATTATCATGGCTCATTCAAGAATGAAACAATAAAAATGAGTTCAAAAAATAGGAGCATAGTGTTAATTGTAACATTGGAATGATTGTTAAAAAAAATTAAAATTTGGTTGGTAAAGATGCTAAAATATTCTTACATCATGCTATCCCACAGATTGAATATGCAATCTCAGCTATCTTAGTCCACCTTAATTTGTGACATTGCTCCAAATCATAGACTTGTATGATAAAATTGTGTAAACTCTCTTTAAGTAGATAAGTGGAAATAACATAAAAGGTGGGATGAACCTAAATGAAGCAATGAAATTTTCTTCGTGTTTTCCTACCTACAAGAATTTGCTCATGTTTACAATTTCAAAATAATCTTGAATGTAGAAATTAACACCACATATCACTCCTCCAACATGCAACTGTCAGATTTGCATGTTTGCAAAATGTGGTAACATGGAAAACACGCGTAAAGTCTTTATAAAATGCCACCTGTGGAGGTGTTTGCAAAATGACAAGTTGAAACGAATGGCATGTGGAGGTGTTTGTAAAATAACATGTTGAAATGAAATGTTGTGTTTAATTTTCTAATCTTGCCAAAGAATTGTCTTATTTTTCTTTTCTTTTTTAAGAAAGAAAAGAAAATGACTATCAACCAAAAACAGAAAAACCAATAGAAAAAAGGAATTAAAAATACTAATTCCAATTTAATTGAAAATATTGCACAAACTATAGGATAAATGGGAGTTGCAAGATTCTCAAGATGTGAATTAATGTAAAGAGACAAGTTAAAACTATTGTATCTTTCCTTAATGATAGAAACTAATAATTAGTTGATAGACTATTATGAGTTGAAAACCATTAGGTATCATCATTGTCATATATCGATGAATAAGACTTGTTGGGAGAAATAGTGTCACCTCAAACATTGCATGTTTGGAAAGGCCTGTGTACAAAATCACATGAGTAAACCAAGGAATTAATTGTTTGCCTGAGGTCAAACAATGTGAAGTCACGATATTATTTTTTTAAGTGCAAGTTAAAACACTAATAGATCTACCGGTGTGCAAAGAAAATTTTGAAGAAATTTTCATTTTCATTTCCGCCTGCAAAGCTTGAGAAAAATAATCATTAGTACCCTCAAGTTAGGTGTATTTTATAGTAAGAAAACCCTAGTAAAGATGTTGTGCATGCTATAGTCTTTTTGTATAAGCTCATAGTCACTTAAAGTGTTGAGTGCCAAATTGAAACCCTGAGGATGCTAGTATCTTGAAGTTATAGCTTGGATTCACCTATTCTCCTAGAGGAAGTGGCAAGATACATAATGACGCTTAAGATTTAGGTCGAATCGATGCAAGCACTCGCCAACCACCTTGAAAATTTAGTCCTTAACTTGTTTGAATTTGAAATAGTGCTATGCAAATCAGAGCAAGATTTTACCATAGAAAATTTCCTATCATTTTTATATGATTAAAAAGAAATTTGCATTTATTAACTTAGCAAAATATCCTATTTGAATTTTTCAATTGTGTCAAGAAAAATTATTGTAAGTGCTAATTCACCATGGTTCAAAATTCTACAATATGCATTTGTTAGAATGATTCACATTGTGGAAAGACACTCCCCACTTTTGGTTTGACCAAAAACTCAAGAAGACAATTAGAGACTAACATAGTTGTGATGTATGGATGAGTAGAAAAACAGGTGAATAATTAGGAAAATAAAATACAATAAAAAAATGCATAAAGATTAGAGTAGGAAATGGGCCGCTGTAGCATTTGGTGTGGAAACTCCTCTTTGGTGTCTAAAAGGTAGGTATTTTCCATTGACGACATTAGGTGGTTCATTAGCAATTAGTGGACATTTGTCTAGATTCAATTCATTTATTTCTTGTAATGTGTAAAATTGTATTGTGTCTTTAATTTTAATTATTTAAGAATTTATTAAGTAAATTTTATTTAAATAATTATTTCTTCAAATTTTATTTTAGAAATTTATTTTTTTAACTTTGATGATTTAAAATATATATAATTTTTTTAAAATAAAAATATTATCATACATAACACATTATCTTATTTATTTTTAATGGATAGTTTCAAGAAATTATAATTTGGTAAATAGTTTTAAAACAATAAATCTTAAGTTCATTATATGTAGTCAAAATAAAATAAAGGTATAATTTCCCCTTTCAATAAGATTTCAATTTGTATGTTTCAAGAAAATTTGTATAGAGCTTTACATTTTTTTATGTTTCTTGGGATCTCATGTCATTCTTAACTATAAGCTTAAATATTTTATTTTCACTTCATGCCCTTTGTAAAAGGAAAACATTGTCAAATCTTTACTTTTGTGTTAGTTGGCACATGTCATGTTGTTTCTCTCATCTAAGTTTCCCTTTTTTTATTATACTTTTTGTGTCCTATCATACTTAAGATGGACAAAAAATTATAAATACCTTCATTATAGAAGGGAGATATCTCTCTCAAATATAGAGAAAATCTAATCATTCATGGAAGTGGAGATTTGACAAAAACAACCTGATACAAAAAAGAGATTTGAATTAAGTTTTATGGTAAATTCATATGTTAGACACATTCCATAAAGTTATCAAACCATACAAAATATTTCTTTACTTGCTTTTTGTTTTTAAAGTAATTGTTCCCTAATTATGGAAAAAGTAGAGACTGTTGGGTTTTGAGATGCACTAGAGATATTCGAAAAAGATCTTATCCATAAGTGTATTGGAATAATTGTCATTATTAGCCTTGGCCTTGGAGTAATGTTCTACTTGACCATTTTCCTTCAAATAAAAAAGAGACATTTTACTCATATCAATCCATTTTAGACCTATTACTGATGATAAATAATGTTGAAATTAGTAACATAGTTGTAAGAACAAAACAATTTCTTATCACTTCCATTATCTAGATACATCTCCTCTTCTCTTCTCTCATTTGCATTTGAAATTTTTCTTCCATTTGTATGCTCTACATATGAATATTTCTCTTTCGTTGACACATAAGAAGACTTTGTTTCATCATAGGGACACATGTTTGGAAACTCAACTTTCACTCTTTGGTTAATATAGTGTAGTATCTATCAATGACATTAACATTGAAGGAAGTGTTGGACTAACCGCCAGCCTTCCCCTTAGAGATTCGTGACATGGATTAATTACTTCATGTGTTCTATAAATCTAGTGGTTGTATCGGGCATTAATAGGTTGATCTTTTGCTGCAATGACAACTCTAGCTTGTAACAAGTGGTATCACAGATTGGTCTAGGTTTGAATCTCCTTGAGTAACGATGAGGGGGGAATTGTTGGACTAACTGCTAGTCTTCTTCTTTAAGATTCATGACATGGCTTAACCACCTCCTATGTTCTATAAGTCTAGTGGTTGTATCGGGCATTAACAGGTCGATCTTTTGGTGTAACAACAACTCTAGCTTGTAACAAGAAGTCCTCCTCTAATCTTGGCTGATGGGGAGCTTCTACACTCCAGAGATTTATTGCTCTTCCAAGGCTAATCCTAGCCCACTTAGGGTTGTTATTCCAAAACCCAACCTAGAGGACTCCTACCCAATCCTCTTTCACTAAGAAACTCACCCAACAATTCAGTTTTCCATCCTCTCCCTTCAATTCCCCAACTATGCACTATTTGGCCTAGAATGCCAAAACTTCATCAAGTGCACACAAGAGGCCAAAATTAGGTTTGAACCATCCTTTTCAGGTTCTTGACCCTTTTCCTACCATTCTACAAAAATTCTTTTGAGTTTCACACACTCACAACTCCAATTTGCCTAGTTAGCCCTTGTAGCCCTAAGAGCCCCTATTAACCCTCCTAAAAATAAGGGATGTGCATTAACTCACAAAAAATTAACAAGGCCATCTGGTGTCTTTTGAACTTTGATTTGTATTGACCTAAACTTGAACAATTTTCAATTTTTAGGCTCCAGTGATGACCGTACCATACGACTTTAGAAAACCCTCATTTTAAGGGTTTTAAAGGCAATGATAATGCTTCTTTCTCCAATGGCTTCAAACTCCACTTCCAACCTTCTCCTCTGAGTTATAAACCCTTAACACTCTATTCCTTCATTGCTTAGTCTAGATTGGCATGTGCCAATCCCTTTTTCACAACAAAACTTCATTACAAGCCTTTTGATGGCCTGATTTTTCGCTCACCTAGTTTATGTAAGATTCTTTGAAAAATCAGGAAGAAGTGTGTTGAGAATAAGCTAGGGTATATGAATTTGTTAGCCCTTAAGAAAAGCCCTAGGTGAAGTTTTATTCTATTCTGATCAGTTGATGCTCATACAATATAACTTTACTCTTTAAAAGGATATATGTATTTTCCATGCATGCGCTCTTATCCTAAGTTTTGAAATATTTTTGTTATTATATTTCATGAAAGCTTCATGTTTGCCAAGTTGCGATTGTGCAAAACCTTTTTTAAGTGTAGCATCACACCATTTTCTTCCCTATTTCTTTTTAAGGTTGCGAACTAGTGAGGCAGTCTATTTTCAAAGATAGCCATGGTTTTGTTGCGATCATTGCAAATGCATGTCTTTAAGTTGCAACAGGGTGAAGCAAAGAGAAGCGCATGATCACAAGCTTATTTTGGCTTAAGGCACTAATAGTCATGATTGTGCAAATAAAGGAAGACACTACAAATTATTAGTGTGGCATTGCAAAAGATCAGTTAGATGGTTAAGGATAAGTCGTGAAGGTGTGAGGAGTTAATGTTAAGGTTTTTGTTAGCGCATCATCGTAGGCAATGTAGAAGAACCATAGGTTAGAGAAGTGAAGTTGTGAATGTTTGTAATCGTGATGTCACAGGGTTTAATTGTAGTTAAGACTTTCAAGTTTTGAAATGGCAAGGGTAGCTAAGTTGAGGGCTATCGCATGGTCGCATACAGTTTAAGTAACCTCCTAAATTAAGATGCGAAGCTGTGAAAGTAAGATGAAAGTCAAAAAAAGCCTTGATCATGCCTTCACATGTCTGAATAAAATGTGAACAAAGTAAGTGTTGTGATTAAGGTTGATACTACACCTTCGCACGATTCCAGATGATGTTAGTGTTTAAAGTTGTAAAGTGACGATTGATAGTGAAGTGACACATTCACAAGTTTTCATAAGCAATTGGAATAACTAGTTGCAAAGTTGTAGTGTAAAAGAAATGTTAAGTTAGCCAGTTGAGTGCACCATTGCATGGTTAAGTTAATGCCTCATTTTGGAGTTGTGAGGAGCGATAAGGTGAAATCTAAAGCATTGCATGGTTGCAAGCATAAAATGTTTCGAGTGCTAAATCATGGCGAGGTTGCGAGGTGTATAAAGGAAGGGATTGTCTCAAGGTCGCAGCGGTCACATAGGTATGTTAAAATATAGCTGTAAAGCAATGATCAAATGAGAAACATAAGGTTCACAACATCACAAGCCAGTTTTAGCAAGAAGAAAGATCAGGTGCGAGGGTGTGAAGCATTAGAAAGAAAACCCTAATTGCATGGTCATGGTCTAAATAAAGGAAAGCATGGAGGTTATGGCAGAGAGGCGATGGGCTTTTTTTTTGCATCATCATGACTTCTAGTTTTAAGGCATGAAAATAGTTTTAATGACCATTATCTAAGCTGGATAAAAGGACGTGAGCTGGAGGTACAAAAATATAAAAAAAGAAAAGACTTCGCTAGCTTTTTGAGGATTGACAGGGTTTCAAGTGTGTTGGGTCTTAATTGTCATTAATGCTATGCTCCCATCGCAAAAACACATAAAGTCTGAAAGATAGAGAAGTTTTCTTTATTGTTTTCATAATTGCTAAGAGTTTCTAGGGTAAATTTTGAATTGCAGAGTGATTCCTCATTTTTTTTAGTATTTAGTATACAGAGTCAGCGAAATTACTTGCAGAGATGGCCCAAAGAGAAGGTGAATTGATTACACAGGTAGTAATTGAAGAACCAACTACACCACTAAAGGCTCCAAGCATGTTTGTAGAAGAATGGATAGACATCTTGCCTAGTTCCACAAATGCTCAGAATGCTAATGACCTTGCATTCAAAGACCCATATGCAGTTGTCCCTGATAGAAATGGGTATGAATTTGTTTTGGTTTTTCTACAAGAATAGAGTGAAAGAAGCTCCAATATGAAACCCTTGGGTAAGAAATTTGGGAAAATTGATCATGCCAAAAGTATTTGTAGATGTGGACTTGGTCAAGGCATTAATCAAATGCTATAATCCTATTAATAAGTCACTCCATAGGAAGGATAAAAGTGTTTTTCTAGCATTGGATAAGGATACATTCATGGAGGCATTCGATTTGGGTGGACCTATGTCATTGCCCATTGATATTGAAGAGTTGAACGAGAATTTCAAAAGACATAAGAGTTTTTATATGGGTAAAAATATGACTAGACACATTCCCAAGGTGAAGAAGGATGTGGGAGAGATTCCAAAGAAGAGAGATGTTGAGAAGATTATGTCCTTGGATTTCTTTTAGAGGTACTTTCAGAATACTATGTTTGGGATTAACAAAGCCCTAGTTTCAGATGGAACCATGAATGCTTCATGGGCATATTATGTTATGGTTCTAAATATTCAAGACCTAAATCATTATGTTGGATATGATTTTGTAGAATACATCATTGAGAGTATTCACAAGAAAATCACTACTGCCCAACAAGGAGAGTTGAAGGATTTCAAGTTCCATCACTACTCCCTGATCATGCACCTTATCTTGTCCAATAATGCTGACATACTTGATCAAAGCTTATTTGAGTCAACATAAGAGGGGGGAGAGAGGTTGCCAGTGCAAAGATGGACACAGGTATGGAAAATGTACTATCCATATTCAATGTTATCTCTTTCTATAATGATTTTGCTCATCCAGTTTTTAAAATGATAGGATGTATAATTGAAAGAGTCCCTAGGAATGTTAGGAAAGTTGTTAGACCTAAATGGTGTTTTGATGCTGGAAATCAATTGACTCATGAATGGGGTAGTGTTTTCTTATTTGAAAAATATGTTGTTATAAGAATTTTTGGATGTCCTCAGCCACCCCACATTTTGCCTAAATATGTTTCTAAGAGGCCAGGGTTGGTAGAAATATTTTGGCAGTTGATTTCTTTGAATAGGGAATACTTAGGAAAAGGTGTCAAGAAGGGAAAATTTCTATGTAGATGTACTAAGATGGGGGACTTTGAAACAGGAAAAAATGCCATTGAGCAGACCAATTCATTTTAAAAAAATTATAAAATGCCAATTGGGCCAGCCAAAACTTATGACCCTTGTAATGTAGTATGGTATGCCTTGAAAAGTATGGGAGGATATCATTTGCCCCCTACAAAGCCTACGTGGGAAGAAGATGTTATTGCTGATGTGTTGAGTGAGGATGTTTGCAAGGAAAGAATGATTAAGTGCAAAGATATTGTTGGTTATGAACATGAGATGAGAAAGGCAGACCCATCTTTTAAAGGGTTTTATCCTGATGAAGAATATTGGGCCAGATTGGATAAGTGTGTAGAGAAATTTTATGAGTTGGTGTCTCAAGTCCCAAAGGCAATAAAAAAGAAGATTGACCTGGACTATTCTGATGATGAATACATTGTGGAGATATCTGATGAAGAAGATCAATCTGAAGATGACCAACCTAGACAAGACGTTCCTGAGAATTCTCCATGGGAAGAACAAAGACATAAGAAGCAAAAAATGGTAGGAATACTAGATAAGGCTCAACAAAAGGCTCTCTAGATTTTTCCAAAGGGGAGCAAATACTTTGATGATGTTAGAAGAAGATTCTTAATATTCCAGGCATCTGAAGATGAGTAGAGAACAAAGAAATTGTAACTAGAAGCTCAAATGATTGATGATAGAATCATTGAAGCTAATGAATTTATGAGTGATGACAATTTTATCAAGTCAAATGAATTCAAAAAATTCCTATTTAAAATAAAAAGGAACGAATTAAAATTACAGATGAAGACTAGAGATTCAGATGAAGTAATTGTTGGGTTGGTGCAAAAGCTGCAAGAGTATGATTCTGCCAGTGAAACCCTTACTACTAAAGAGGCTAGAGATTTGGTAACAAGGAGTGGAATGATTATCTTCCTAGGGTGGGATCTAAGCTCTTCTTTTCTTCTAGATCAAATAAGAAGATAAAAAAATTAGTCTCATTTGATGATGACAATCGATATGGGGAGATGATGGGATCAGGGTTCAATATAGATGCCCAAACAATGACAATTTGGAGTTTAGTTCCAGAGGATGACAAACCCACTCCCATGGAAATCAAAGAATTCTCTAGGGGAAATTTTATATTTTGGCACATGCAATCTACTTCTAATGACCAAATATTTGGGATGCATACTTCAATAGCATTAATGAGTAAGAACAAGATGGACACTCTTTAGGCCTAGCTTGAGAAAACATATGAAAAAATTATTGGAACAAGAAAGAGTTATGAAGAGGAGATGAAGAAAACTTTTGTCTTACAGAAAGACCCTATTAAGTTGGAGATGGAGGTGGCATCATTAAAGAAAGCTGTCAGATTTGAATGGTTTCTTTGGAGGGAAGATGCGGCTAATTCAAAACAAGATGAAAATAATTGTTGCAAGGACACCAAATTTTATACCTACAATTTTGGACAGTGAGGGAAAAATAAAGGACTAGGTCAAATGGTCATCATCTTTTGAAAATATTCTTGATCATCCTAGGATTTTATCTTTTTGTAATAATGAAATAAGAGCCATTGTTGTTTATGATATGGTAGATATACTCTATCGGCCAAAGGTAGAGATGTCTAAGGTGGCTACTGAGGTCAAAGCCATAACTGATGCCAAGTGGACCAAGTGCCTAGAAGATCTGGATACAATTAGAAATGTCACCTAGCTTGATATTGATACAAATATCACCATATGGGAGTTGATCGCAGATATCAAGGCATTGCCATCTGGTGATAGTGAGTAGATGCAGTTGAGATGCAGGTCAAAAATAAACAAAAAAACAAAGAAAAGGCACGGATGGTGATAGGAGCTAAAGACAAATTGATTTTGCTGAGGAGATATTTGCTAACAAATGCCACCTACTAGTTTTGTAATAGCATCTTAGTTTTTTGGCCAAGTACAAGCAATATTTTGATTTTAACAGAATAGGAATATCTTTGTATTTGTTTTTTATTAAGATTTTGATAAGTTTCATCCTATCTGAAGCTTGTTTCAATCCTTTCTATAAAAAGATTTCCAAGATGTGGAGTAGAGGTCCAAATTTCTTGGAATGTTGAGAATTATGCTATTGTTACAATCGGTCCATTGAGTCTTTTGTAAAACTTTATGATGTATTCTCCTGTAAATCTGAGAATACAAGTGAATATTGAAGGATTTTCTATTTTATCTTGAATTTTTTGTAGTTTTACTAACATTATGTAATTTTCAAGGAAAATTAATACAAGGGAGGAAGTTTTGCCATATTTTTGTCTCTGAATTCCATCTCCATTGTTGTGTAATGGTTATGTTGGGATTGTGTAAGCAAGTTTTATACAATTTTATGCAACTAGGATAGGTTGTATATCAATTTTTTGTTGCTTTTAATTCAAGGAATTAAGTAAAAGCTCCAATAAGTTGATAGGGTTTCCAGTTATATAGTACGGATATTCATAAGAATGGGTTTAGGGATAGTTACTAATAAGATTAATTGTAATGCAATTAATTAGTTCAAAAATATTTTGTTAGGTAGACTTTGAATCCCAATGGATAGGGCACTGATCATACATTCAGTTACATGTTGAAGAAGTCACAAGGTTGCATTAGGCATAAAATATAAAATCAAGTCAATTTTACTTTACTGTACGAAGGGTTAAACTGCTAGTCAACACTTATTTGCAGTAATCCCTTAAGTGTCATTATTAGTTGGTACTGTCAAGGATTAGTTGCAAAGTATAGGAAATATGTGACCATTATTTTCTTTAGAGGGATATATCTAGAAAAGAGAGCTATTAGTTAAATGAATTGTGAGAAAATTGTCAAATAATCAATTATATAACCATGTATGCCTAAGGTGCACCCGCCTAAGCTTTGTAGAGCTTGAAGAGTAGAGAATCCTGGTGATTCTGTTGAAGTTGGAACCATATCTTAAGTTTTCTTAGTTAAACATAGGAATTAGCTAGCCCTTAGACTGAGATAAGTCCTCTAAATCCTAGTATCGGGCCTTGTTTTTCCTGGTAGTCTAAAAAAAACACCAACACCTTCATTGCACCTTGCCCAGCTTGCTTGCCCAGGGCTCACTTGTAAAACTAGTGTCTTCACTACTATAGACTCCAAAACAAGTATTTATACTGTTTACAGAGGCTATTGCTTGATTTCCAAGATCCATGGTGTTTTGACCACAGAAGTTCAAGCTATAGCCATTTTAGTACTAGCTGTGCAAAACTGAACAACATGAATACAATAACTAAATAATTTTACAAACCCTATCAAATGCTTGCTTACAACCAAAAAAAATGCACACAAATTCAAAACATGATCTCAAATGACTATTCCATGCAAAAAAATAGTTTATTCAATCCACTTTTGTATTCAATCCTTCAAACCACGTTTTTTGATGGCAAACTGATGCAGAGTGCACAAAAATGGAAGGCAATACAAGGCCAATCCAATCAACACTTCAAAAATGTTTCAAGGTTTGAACTTATGGCTTGTTCTTCTTCTATAAGTATCTACCCCCTCTTAGGAATCACTGAGAAAGGTTTCAAATCTTACCACCCACAAGTAAGACACAAAGCAACTTGATCCCAAATAGAGCAATAAGGGCGAACTCCCTTAAATAGGGCAAGATGGGGATTTTATGGTTATAGACCTTACAACTTCCAAAAAAGGCTTGAATCCACTTAGTTTTAACCCAATTAAGCCAAATCAACCAGGGTGGCACTCCCAACAACCCACAATCCAATTTGCACAAATAGACCTAGAATCCTATTAGGTCTCTGAACACTGGTTTTTTCCAATAACTTTAAAACTCTCCAAAAGACCGAGGAACAAATTATAGTTTCAAATGCCCTTTTCCAAGTTCTCATGGAATCCAAAGTTGCAGAGATCAATTCTACTCTAGCATATCATAACCAGAACCAAGTTCACAGGCCTAATTAGTTAGTTTAGGCTTGGTTTTCAAGGCAAGTGGTTAAGAATGGGTGCATAGGATCAAAAATACACTTCTAGGATGTTCTACTGGTTTGAACAAGGGCACTTTGTTTGATCATCAAGTCTTCAAAAATTCTCATCACTCTGATTAATCTAATTTCTTCAAAACTGGGTCAAATACATGAGGATATTTGACCTAGGGCTTGCTCCCAAAATTCATAAACTTCAACTCCTGCTCCACAACTACAAAAATCTTGTAAAGTACATCCTTAACTTGCTCCATGCCAATGGAGAAGAAATTCCACCAGTGGATTGACAAGTTAGGGCCATTTAAGTGCCCAAAACCTGAAATTAAGTGTTTCTTAGACCGACAGGTTATCAAATTCAATAACTTTTGAAAGAGAAAAGGTGAAGGCTTCAAACCAATGCCAAAATCCCTTAGACAAATAGCATCAACTATTTAGTTCACAAAATCCATCCTACAGGCCCCAGTTTCCGTACTGCACATGCAAAAACCAAAAGAATGCACTAAAAACAACAATTTATATTGATTTGGAGGCAAATTAACAATTGGATCTTCTCCTTATGATCCATCTTCGCATGTCCTAAGCCTATATAGGCTATTTCCAACCGCTTTACCCAACCACCAAATAGTTTGGACCATTGGGTTTCCTAATTCAAAAAGTTGCTAACAACTTTTGAGCAATTTTGCACTATGACAAGAAATGTTGCAAGAATTGTTGCAATTGTACTTTATTAACTCCTAGGAACCTTATTAGGCTTCCAAACTCCTAGACACACCTAGAAAACTTGAAATGACTAAGAATCCACCCATTAGGACCAAGCGATGCCCAAGGTTGATAGTCACACCAAGGGGTGTTGTGTCCTTTACATGATGATGGGTCCTAGGGAGATCATTAGATCTATCCCTAGATCTTATTACAAACACATCGAAGAATGGAAATTAGGTGCTTTGCACCACAAACTTGCTCTGTTATAGTTGCTTTCTGTACATGTGATTCTTCCAACCCCAGTAATTGAATTCAAAAAGGTTTAAATAGCTCCCTCTTCCATTCTGGCCTTTGATGCGAGCCATAACTACCCAAGTGGTTCGTTTTCCAAAACTGCATAAAAATTTGCTGAGTAATTTTGCAAAAATTGCAAAGTTGTCAATGCAACTTTTGACAACTTTTGTAATTTTGCATGTTGAGCCTTTTAACTTGGCCAGTCTACTCCCAAACCTCCTAAAATAACCTTAATGCACTTGAGGACCACTCTAACACTCATTGTACCCCTTTTCAAGGCATTTTACCACATTTTGCCTTCTAGAGCAACTTTTGAGCAATTTTGCCTATAAGGACCTAATTGACAAAATTTGACTCACATTCCAAATCCTATCTATTCAACCTACCTAAACTCACCTTGGGACTTTGGGACTTTGTACTTAGTCCTTATTACTTCAATGGTTGGTTAGACCATCTACAAACCAAAATTTGAGATTAGGACTTTACCTTACCCTAGGTGCTCCTGCACCATTAACATTTTCCTGTTCTTGATAGTCTTCAATGTATTTGCAATATTTATCGATATGGTTTCTATTGTTTAAATTATCATGGTTTCATCAATTTTATGTTTGGGTTGCTTAGACCATTTAATGCTCGGGATACTTTTACAAGAAAACCCTAGCAAATAAATTTTATGTGACTCAATATTTCATATATTTTACCAACATTTGTATATATTTTTGCTAATACTTTGTTATATTTATGTCATTTGGGGGCTACAAAAGTTATTTCAGCTTGTGTAAATTTGATTTGTTATTTATTTGAAGGGATGTGAATTTGATTTGTTATTTATTTGATTCCCTTCAAGATACTACTAGATATATCTTCCTATGACATAACCATTCCACCTTGCTAAGGTGCTAATAACAAATAAATAAATTTATGTACATTACTTTGTATATGACCCACATTGTACTATATTTGAACATCCATGTTTCCATCATTGATAGTCTTCAATGTATTTGCAATATTTATCGATATGTTTTCTACTGTTTAAATTATCATGATTTCATCAATTTTATGTTTGGGTTGCTTAGACCATTTAATGCTCGGGATACTTTTACAAGAAGGCCCTAGCAAATAAATTTTATGTGACTCAATATTTCATATATTTTACCAACATTTGTATATATTTTTGCTAATACTTTGTGATATTTATGTCAAGTTAGCTACAAAAGTTATTTCAGCTTGTGTGAATTTGATTTGTTATTTATCTGAAGGGATGTGAAATTGATTTGTGATTTATTTGATTCCCTTCAAGATACTACCAGATATATCTTCCTATGACGTAACCATTCCACCTTGCTATGGTGCTAATAACAAACAAGAGGCGCAAGCGCCAAAGTTCCTGCCATATTGATGTGGTGGGGTGGGTTTTGTGTAAAAAATCAATTTCCTAAAAAATTTACAACATATTTAAAGGTGAAGCTAATGAAAGAGAAGAATAAAGAATAATGTAAGACACAACAATAGTATTAATGCTTTTGTAGATAAGAATAGATTAAAATGGTAATGTAAGACTTTGGAAAACTTTAATTGTAAATAATTTTAAAAAAATAGAAAGTTAAATTTATGAATAATAAAATATTGAAAATAAAACTAAAATGTATTAAAATTTGAAGTGTAATAGTAATATAGAATAATAGTGAATAAATAGCTATTAATTTTTTTTCTATTAAATAATTAAAGATAAAATAATGTATATTGAAAAAATTCAAGTTTAAATTTAACTTTTTAGAAATAAAACTAAGAGAGTGCTAAACATTTGTTTAACCAAAAATGTTTAACATATTTTTCTAAGATAGAAGTGAAGAACAAAGTTCAAAAGACAAATTAGTTTGTAGCTAAATTAATTTTTTTCTTGGAACTTGATTTATTTCTCATTGTGGTAGATGTAGAAAATATAAATATTGATTTATTTGTCATTGTGGCAAATTTAGAAAATATAAATATTGGTAATTTGAATGCTGATTTTGTAAGTGTGATTGTTTAAATAAACCTATGCTTATTTTGATAGATATACGATTTTTAAAAAAATGGATTTCACTGTTTTCTAGAAAAATAACAAAGGCTTTTTTAAAAAAATAAGAGGCTTTTGTAAGTTGGCTAAGATTTAGCTTTAAGTCCCATGAAGCATATGAACAAATATTTCACACATAATATTTCAAACAAAATAATCCCCATTTCACAAACATAAATATATTTCTAAGCTATATAACAACTGTAGTACCAAGATAATCAACGTTTTGAGCCAAGTGATCCTTACTCCACTAGCATAATCGTTAACTTCATCAAAATAAACATTGATCTACCAGCATAAGCACAAAATCAACACTGCTCACTAGCATAATTGTGACTTTGATCAAAATAATCACTATTCCTGAAGCATACGCATCCAAGTACAGATATGAGCGTACCTGAAGTGTTCAAAGAGATCTGGTTTCAGGAGACCTAGTCCGATGCCCACACTAAGACCCAATTGAGTTGGTGTTGAGATAATGGGTGTTGCACACATTGCATAATATTGTTATTTTATTATTTTATTTTATTATGTAATGTTGTGCCTAGATGGACGTGCAACATGTAAAGATTCCCATAGAATTTTCTTGATGAGTTGTATTGTAACATTGTGAAAATATTTCATATAATTATTTAATATTGGGGAAAACAATTAAATGCCCAATATTAAATGTGGGGTCAGTGGGTTAGGTAGCACATGGTTTTAGCACATGGTTTATGTAATACCACTTAGTGGTTTTGTGGGACTTGCTACTATATAAGCAGCCACAAGGGTAGTTGTTGTAGAGAGAGTGACAAGGAGAAGAGAAATGCAAGAGTCGAGCGGGACAAGGCTTGATAGGTTAGCCAAGGGAGCATTTGTGAAGGTTGAAAGCATGGCATGGGATGTGTGGATTCATGCCTGTTCACATAGTTTGCTCGGTTGTGGCTATGGCCATGAAGGCTTCCATGGTTGTATGGCAATGATATTTTTTGCTGAATAATACATGGTGATGGATGCTTTTGAAGGCTGGGTTTTTCCCTCAATGAGGGTTTCCTAGGGTATATCTTGTGTCACATTTTGTGGGTATGTTGTCTATTCTCTTGCATGTGGATTTTAATTCCGTGATTATTTTAGATCTATTATGGGTTATGTGGAAACGATTATATTCTTTATTGCCAAGTTTCCTTACAAGTGGTATCAGAGCTATGATTTTATTATTGTAACCCTAGATTGAATCCATGGGAATGCATGAGAGGATAAAAGAAAAGGGCAAGATATATGAATAATTATTGCAGATCTGAGGACTTTGGATTTGCTGTTATGATGGGATGGTAAAACATTTGGGCATGTGAAATTGTTGGAGAAAAAGATTTTTTCGGATGTTTCATTTAAATGAGGGTTTTGGGGCGTAGCTTGCAAAAATGACCTCCTGGATAAAAACAGACCTCACCATTGGATCCGGGTCGACATTTCCATAAATTTTGATATATAATATGCCCTAGTTTGGCCATGTTCAGAGAAAATGAAAGAGTTTTTTGGTTTCAGCCCATGATGGCCGTCAAATTTAATCCCGTCGAAATTTTCGTCACTGAAAAAAAATTAAAAATGGAAAATCGTACTGAAAATGGTAAAAAGACTGTCTTAGTAAAACGGCCATAACTTTTTCTCAGAATATCGAATTTCAGAGTTCTTACAGGCGTTGGAAAGCTAATTCAGAGCACTACAACATGGTGTAGGTTTGGTTCTATGATTTTAAAATTTTGTCAGGTTTTCAGAGCCCTAAAGTCAGATGTTGTTTATTTGAGCACGGATTAGGGCATAACTTGGGCATACAGAGTCAGATTTTGGACTTCGAGTAGTCAACGAAAAGCTCTTGGAGAGCTCTACACATTGGTTCAGATTTGGTGCAGGTTTGGCATGATTTATTTGTTGATATATTGATCTGAACAGTTTATTGATATATTTTGACTATGGTAACATTGTGAGTTTATGATATTGGAGATTTACGTTTTGATGTCATTGTATACTCAAGTTTGGTCTCATGATGATATGGTTATCAGTATTTGGTTTGGATATGCATGATGACTTGTTGGGTCTACAAGTTGTGCAGTGTTGTAAGCGGTCTATACTTACAGGTTGCATTTATAGCTTGGTTATGGGTTGTCTTTGCCCATTGATCTTTCATTATTGATGCATATTCAGATTGGTGGCTTGGATTTGGGTTGTCTATGCCCTAAGTCACATGATTTTATCTTCATGTAGAAGGGATGAGATGTTGTTACCAGGTACAGTCATGGCAGAGGATTGTGGTTGACTATGCTAACAGGTTGGACATATTGAGAGCCAGATGCTTAGTTCATGGATGTGATCATGGTGTCATGGATTTTGGCATGACATGATTGGATATACAGGTACATCCTTGATGTTCATTAGCTTGGATTTCTGATTTGATTATGGTGGTATATCTTCTTGGTAGAGGATCATGGTTATTTGGTTTCTTTTGAGGAGCTCAGGATGTGCACTTTGAGTTCTTTGATGGTTTGATGCCTTGGTTGATTCTCATGGTTAGAGGATGGATTTGTTCATCATATGTCATGGATAGCTTGGATACACGGTTTAGTGGGAGCTTGTGACAATGATGGGGTGACAGTGCAGGATTAGTTCCTGGTTTGGTTTATATCTTCTTAGTTTGGAGAGGATGGATTTTATGATGCCATAGGTGACTTGGTACCACGGTTGAGTGGGAGTTGTTGGCATTGATATATTTATTGAGTGTTTGCAGATGTTGGAGGTTTGTCTTAGATCCTGTTGCTGCAGAAGCATCTTTGACATTTGCATGGTGCACTTGTTATCTTCATGGTGTATGAAGATGGTTAGATCTTGAGGACTCATGGAGTTCTTGGTTTTCTTCATGGTGTGTGGAGATGGTTGCATCTTGAGGACTCACAGGGTTCTTGGCAAAGGTGTGGTTTATGCTTTTATTTGGCATGTTATCCTTGGTGTGAGGATGATTTCATTATTATGTCATGGTATACTCTTGATACGCATTTAGAGTTGTGACATGTTATGGTGTGTTCATATGGAGCATGTTATCTCTTTGGTTGAGATGGTAAGATCATGTTGTCATGTTTATGTTCCTGAGGCCATGGTTGGAACTTTGACATTGATCTTGGTTTAGTTTCTTGGTATTGAGTACATTGATCATAAGCTGGATACTTCATGATATTGCTATGTTGCATTTGGAGTTGGCATGGATTGATTGGTTACAGGTGCTCATGGATACTTAGAGACGGTGGTGATGCTGATTTCTCTTAGATTAGAGAAGTATTTGTTGGGACGGTTGATGTTTTCAACAAGAAGTCCGAGGGGCAGTCACCTGATATGGACTTGAGAGGAGATTGTTCTTAGATGAGTCTTGGTTGGAGACTTGGGTATCTTGATGAGCATTCTCATTCCCCACTCTTGGTCTACTCGGCGGTTTGCTACTTGAGAGGTATAGCCCATTGTTTCTCTCAGTTGCATTATATTTATGCTTGTCTTTCATGGATATGGATCTTGAGCTATGGTACATGAGTTAGTTCTGGAGGGTTCATTTGAGAGATGGTTTAGCATTGGTTATCTCCATGTGCATATGTTGTTATGCTGGTTGAATTTGGGAGATGGTTTTATATTGAGCATTTTCTTTGGATTAGGAATGGTTATTCCTTTGTTTAGGAATGGTTTTATTGAGTTTGATCTTCTTGTGAGAGGCTTACATCCATGATGAGTTATATGGTATGGTTTGGGTGTTGTTGAGGCTTCTTGTTGGGGTTTTATGGAGGAGATCATACTTGCACAGTTTACATCTAGAGGTGTGTGTAGAAGGACATGATACAAGTTATGATTTGCATGGTTTCTCTGGTCTTGGTTATCTTCCTGGATGTTCAATTTTGCTTACATTGGATTTGAGATTGGTTGGAGATTTTGATCACTAGTTTGTGCTCATGTATGTCATGTGAGAGATGACATGGTTATTCCTTTATCTCTTTCCTTTGTTGGTTGTGGTGAACTTGGGAGAGCATTGGAGACTTGTTATGAGAGTTGTTCTTGCAGGATATTGGTTTATGTATTGTGGATGTCCTTGATACTACATGGAGTCACTTCTTTGAGATGTTGTGAGTGGATTGGTTATAGATTTGACATTATCTTTTGCAGTGGGAGCTTCTTGGTATATATGTGGCAGGTATTGCTCTTGAGGCTTGTGATTGCAGGTTGCAGATTGAATATGTCGGTGATATGAGATTCACTTGTTATACCTTTGAGGTATGGATAGTTGGATGGGTTTGGCACTTTGCTGTGGGTGTTATTTCAGCTATGGATATTTTGACAACTACAGATACATGTGATTACTTTTGGATCAGGTCTTTTTTTTGTGCTTGGAATTTCAGTTGGTACAGGATTTTATGATCTTTTAATGCGACAAGTTGGATGGTTTTCTCTTTGGATTGCTTCTATGTATGTCCAGTGGGAGTGGCATAATAGGAGGTGAGATCATTCATGTTCGAGATGCTGGATACTTTGATTTTGTTGCGGGTACCAGGATGGAGCACTTGGTGTATTTTGATCCATGATGGTGGATGTGTTGGGAGAGATTGTTCCCTTGTTCATTTATGTCGCTACGGATTGACCCTATGCAATGTATACAACAAGTGGGAGATTTTTGAGATAATGGGTGTTGCACACATTGCATAATATTGTTATTTTATTATTTTATTTTATTATGTAATGTTGTGCCTAGATGGACGTGCAACATGTAAAGATTCCCATGGAATATTCTTGGTGAGTTGTATTGTAACATTGTGAAAATATTTCATGTAATTATTTAATATTGGGAAAAACAATTAAATGCCCAATATTAAATGTGGGGTCAGTGGGTTAGGTAGCACATGGTTTTAGCACATGGTTTATGTAATACCACTTAGTGGTTTTGTGGGACTTGCTACTATATAAGCAACCACAAGGGTAGTTGTTGTAGAGAGAGTGACAAGGAGAAGAGAAAGGCAAGAGTCAAGCGGGACAAGGCTTGACAGGTTAGCCAAGGGAGCATTTGTGAAGGTTGAAAGCATGGCATGGGATGTGTGGATTCATGCCTGTTCACATAGTTTGCTCGGTTGTGGCTATGGCCATGAAGGCTTCCATGGTTGTATGGCAATGATATTTTTGGTTGAATAATACATGGTGATGGATGCTTTTGGAGGCTGGGTTTTTCCCTCAATGAGGGTTTCCCAGGGTATATCTTGTGTCACATTTTGTGGGTATGTTGTCTATTCTCTTGCATGTGGATTTTAATTCCGTGATTATTTTAGATCTATTATGGGTTATGTGGAAACGGTTATATTCTTTATTGCCAAGTTTCCTTACAGTTGGCTCAAGTGGGTCTTCCTATATTGATGATCTAGCTGCTGACATAGGCAACTGATGGTTAGAAACAATTATCTGCAATAAACATATACACCACATTCGTCGCATAGTGTGTCTCGTCTAGGCTTGGACACATCATAATAGTCATTCAAAATTTTGACAAACTGAAAAGTGTTAAATTGAATTTCAAAATTCTCATGAGAGGACACGTTATAAAGTATGCCCATGACTAATTTGGAAATGAACGTTTTCCAAGCAAATGCAATTGGCAGGTGTGAAGCCATATACTTGCCAAGAGTTATTCCAAGTGCCCGTCTACAAGTTCTTTTATTTATGGATTTGTAGGTTCTTACTATACAGTATAGTTAAAAGAATACAAGACATGGAGCATAGGTTGCAATATTTACTTCTGCCTCATTAAGGTTATTTGAACAAAATTCTTCACAATCTAACAGAGATAAGCATCCTTCCAAGTTCACTTCAACTGCTGGTGATAAAGGTGTGCCCCAAGTTGAAGGTGCTTCCCAATTTCTCACAATTGACTTCTCTCAACAATTTTGATCTCAGAGATTGCCATGGTGCTAAGAAAATAAAAGGATTGGAACATTGCAAGGCACTCGAGATGTTGAGAGTAGATACAAAGTGGGATGTGGCAAGAATAAAAAGTTTGGAGCACCTAGAAAGATTGTGGAGAGTGCGACTCAGAGCAAATAGGAAATTAGGTTTTGAAGCTTGCAATCAAAGCATGTAGGTAACAATAGTTTCTACTAATTTAGAATTCTATTCATCTGTATTGGACAACATATTCTAACTCTTAATTTGTTTTGTTGGCTCATCAAATTACATTTTGAGCTTTCATATATTTCTATGGCTCATTTGAAATTATATGCATAAGCTCATCTAAAATAACCCTAACCCATTCCATCAATAATTTTAAACGAGCTACTTCAGATAATCAAAATTTAGAAAATATATTTCTGTTGGGTGATGCGACGCGCTCCCCTGCCCACAGGTGGTTAATTATGTGGTGTTCCATGTTTACTAACAGTCATGGCTTTTGGTGCAACGGCAAATGGGCCCTACAATTGGTATCAGAGCCTGGTTTTGGCCTGGTCATGGGTTCAAATCTCTCCGGTGCCTTCCCGACCTGCGTAAGCACCTGGTATGCGCGTCGAGGGGGAGATTGTTGGGTGATGTGACGCGCTCCCCTGCCCACAGGTGGTTAATTATGTGGTGTTCCATGTTCACTAACAGTCATGGCTTTTGGTGCAACGACAAATGGGCCCTACAATTTCCAAACTCCATTTTAGCTAATTTTTGAAATGCCTATAATTTGCAGAAATCAATAGATGAGATAATAGTATGTACGTAGGCTGTACCTGATACGACCTCACTTCTAGACTCCTTCACCTTTCCGATTCTATGTAACATTCGGTCTTTTACTACTCAGACTCTATGTGGCATTCACTCCTTTGCTGTCCAGAATATTGCTTCAGAGCCAAAATTGGCGAATGAGAAATTATCTAGTAGCAATGCCATTCTTCTATGTGTTGTTGTAAATTGCATTGCTCCAAGTATGAAATTGAAGGTATATACAACGTACAAATCAAATACAACGGAGGTGGAGGAGGGTAGATGAGTGTAGATAGGTATCTTCACACAATGTTCAGGGTGGTATACAACAGAGGAATACTGTATAAACATACTTGGTGCTGGTGAAGGCGAAGTAGAGAAAGGATTGCTTGTGACTGGAACAGAGTAGACAGTTTTGGAGGCTTACAACAGTTTATGGGGTCTTCTGGGAAATTGATTTTGTAATAGTATTCAAATAAGGACTACAGAGTAGCTGAAGTCCCTACTTAAATACGTCCTATGATGCTTTCTGGAGAGTTCTAGGAACTAACGAGAGCTTTCTAGAGAATTCTACGAACTAACAAGAGTTTTCGGGAAGGAGGATTTTTAACTTTTTTTCTAATAAATTGAATTTTATCCCTTACCTTTTTTGCCAAGAGCCAATGAGAATATGGAAAATTAGCTTTATTGAAATTTTATAAATCTATTAAAATTTATAAACTATAAAGAAAAAATCTATGTGCAAAAAATTATTAAACTTGATTGGTAGAAGTAAATGACGAAAAAAACTAAACGGATCCAATAGTTATCCTGCGTTCGGCAGGAACTAATAAATAAATTTATGTACATTAGTTTGTTTACGACCCACATTGTACCATAGTTGCACATCCGTGTTTCCATCGTTGACGTGCTTTTCCAAGGCCCACACGCGGCAAAAAATGTTGCCACATATGACCGTCAAATTTTGAGTCCATAATCGCAACTCCGAAGTAACCATTTACGAGAAAAAGGCAGATTCCGCATTATCCCGCACAGGGATCTATCTGAGGTGTCGCTCTGCTAATGTCTGCGGGTACTGCCGGACTGTCGACATTGCCACACAAGGCAACCGCCAATAGCCGGTCATCATCTTTACCTTCTCTGCTGCCAGCCAAACAAAAACCGGGCTCCTGTTTTCTGGTAAAATCATTCTCATTTTATCAGGAAAAGTTTTCGAAGCTGCCAGAAGCTACGAATTCAGGGACTCACTGGAACTTGCCAGAATTTTTATAAGGTAAATGAGATTAACTAAGTCGTTTATGTTTTCACGCGTTTGCAGAGCAAATTAATGTTTCTAGTTCTTCGTATTGTCTTGTGGAAAGAAATTTACTAGCAATTTACTAGCGTTTTTGCATTTGAGATCCACGGTTCGAATCTATAAATTTATGTTGATTTGGAGGTCTTTTCAGACGAACCTGTTATTGTGGTTTTTCTTTTGATTTTTTTGCGGGCTTGAAGCCGGTTAAGTAATTATTTGTAGCTTTTAGCTGTATGTACTACGTTTCGAATCTCGTTTTCCGGTCGTTGGAGAAGGCAAATTTCAAGAAAAAAACACAATTCGGATTTTTCTTTAAAATGTTTAGTACTTGTGTTCTGTTTTCCTGATTATTTAATGAGATAAGAAACCGTCACTGCTATATATTCATTTAAAGGTTTCATGAACAACTTGATTGCTGTTTATGTATAGAGGAAGATAAATGGAACTCATACAGCAGGAGCCATCAAGAAACTAATCCCAATTGATATTGTAAGGCATCTGGATAGTCAATAAGGAGGAGCCTTCAAGAAACTAATCCCAGTCGATGTCTTTAAGAATGCCGCGTGTCTGAGTTGGAATTACAAGTCATGCTGATAAATTTACCTCTTAGGGCTAATTTTCTGGCCATCGATTTACGCTTTTTTTAGTATTTAGTTCTTTGAGAATTAGTTTGTGAAACAGCTTTCAGAACATTTGTGAGATGTGTACGCTATTGTTCACGAAGCTATTTCTCAATATAATGATTGAAGAAGCTTGAGGTCTTAAAAATTAGTCCGTATATTTTTATATCGATTTATAATCCAAGTTTAATTATTTTTGTTTTACTTGGTATACCTCCGCTTATGTAATGAATTGTTTCACTATCTTCATTGCGCTTAGCTATATGCTTACTGGGAGTACAGTTCTTACTTAGCGAACTCATCAGATGCCTGCCGGGGCAATAGTCGCCCGTAGCTTCTTGCATCATAACCTTGCATAGGCCCATCGCAGTTATAGGCTGGGTCATGCTAATGCTCCCATACTTATTGTACTACAACCTACGGGACTTTCATAGTTAATTATATCTTAATTCTGATTTTATGTTAAACTATGGTTTGCACTTTACACTTCAGATTCAAATTTGAACTGCAGTTCTCCCACGCCACACTAACCCCCTGTTGGCTTAAAAGTAATATCATTTAGTACTACCAAAATCCTTAGTTCTCGTTTGTCTTTGGCCATTAGTGTGGTTGTATTTCTATGTCCCATTTTCCTCTATAGGTAAACAGTATCTAATGTTGGAGTGGAGAGAGCAAGGGAAACGATTTTTTTGTCATATAAAAAGTTTTAAGGCAATGACCTCTGTGAAGACTAATGTTAAATTTAATTCTTTCTTTGGCTTGGCAATTGGTGAGGTTACCCCTATACCTCACCATATGTTGGCTGGAGTTATTGTCTCAGTCATGTTCCCACTTATCCCAATGCTATTCCACCACAATTCCTTGGACAAAATTGGGTTAATTATCTTCTCCTTCGAGTCCTTGTTTAATTGCTTCAATGATTCTAGAACCTCTCATTTTTCATTTGATTTTATCAAAATTTCCTCTAGATGGTGTTTTGGGTTTTGATCTTGGTGCCAAGCATGGCAGATGTGCAAGATAACAGGAGAATTGTCCTATCAAATTGCGGATACTAAAACCTATGGACAAATATGCTTGACACTCTTGATGGAAATAACATGTTCTGTCACAAAATTTGACACAGAAAGTGGAACATCTGCCAAGAATGCTGAAGCAACTTTCTTATAATACTTTAAATACCATGGATAATTAATTTGAAAAATAGATGAAATCATAAACATAAGAATAAAAGGAGAAATTATGTATTTTCACTTGAGGTCTTCTTGGAACAATATATATGAATTTATTTTGAACATGTGCTAGTTGAATTACTATTTTCCAAAAACATCATCATGAAGTGATGCATACTCATAATCTATTAGCTTGTCAATCCATTGTTAGAGCACTATGTTATTGGCAATGCTAAGCTAAGTTGCTGTGTGAGAATGAGATGTGTGGGTGTGCGGTTTTTTCTTTTTCTCTCTCTATATTTTTTAAATAAATAAATAAATATATATTATATATGCAAAGAAATGCAAGAAATATACAAAAATAAACCATTCCATAGTATAATGCTTCAACATTGATAGTTCAACTTCAAACATCACAAACACATATATACAAATTGAATAACTAATTAGTAAATTACTCAAGTTCAAGATCCCAATAAAGCAAAAACGGAATAAAATAAAATGATAAGGCACATGCAAAAACTAAATAAAGCATATGCAAAAACTAACTTTAAGTAATTTTGGGTGTTGGAAAAGCATCTGGGCCTGTGGATGCTCTCTAATGCGTTTGGATGCTTCCTAGATGCACCCCAGAAGCTCATTGAGGGCTTGTGGATGCTTGTGGAGGTGCCCACAAGCATCTATAGGCTCGCAATGAGCTTCCTGGGTGCAATTGGGCAGCATCCAAATGCAACTATGCACTGGAACGCATCCGTATCAGCATCTGATGGTTTTGGGAGAGAATTGGTATTTGAGATGTGAAGGATTGCCTATGAGATTTTATTTGTATGCTAATTATTCTCTTCATGACTTGGATCCTCAGGAGACCAAGATTGGTTGTAGTGGAAATGATTCAAAGGCAAACTTAACCCTTTCAAAGATTAGGTGAAAGTGGAGATGCTTGTTGGTTTAATCCTGCTCTTGTGCTTCTTAGCTTGAGGGAATTGTCACAAACGTGTTAATATTTTAGGTTGACATGAGGAGGTTAATATTTTAGCTTGGGAGAAATGACATTTTCGACTAGGGTTTTAACCTCTCAGTTCAAGTAAAAATTTTTTTGATTGTAGACTCCTTGTGGGTTTCTCAAGATCTCATTTGATTCATTGTTAGATTTTTTGGGTATCTTGGTTTCTATGCCTTGAATTTTGTACTGCTCCGAATTTTATTTTGATTTCAGAATCTCATTTTTCCCAATGTACACTATGTTCTCGGCATGGAACTTAACTACTCTCAGTGAGTTAGATCATGCAACATTCTCCTCAGCTTGATGTGGTACACAATACACAAGTGTTAGATTGTTGATCGTGCGACACACACTATTGTAGTTGTTGGCATTAAGGATCATGGTCTATATAGACCAGTGGATATTGATGATTCTCTTGAGCATGCCTTAACAACAAAATCTTTATCTATCAATAGTCATTTGCATCAATGATATGGTCACTTGAACATTCACTATCTTGCTCAACTTGTTTGGGATGATTTAGTACTAGCTTACTTGATATTCAAACTTAGAAGCAATGAGTTTGTAGAGCTTGTTAGGGTGGAGAGTAGCATAGGACACTGTTCAAGCACGGTGACTCATAGTGAGCCTCTAATGTAGTATAGTTGGTCCATGTTGATGTAGTGGTCCAATGAATATTCTTGTTATTGGGTGCAAGTATTTCTTATTTTTTGTTGATGATTTCAATAGGAAAATGTGGATGTACTTTCTTAAATAGAAATCATATGTGTTTACTATATTGTAGAAACTTAAGGCCTTAGTAGAAAAAGAGTCTTGTTGGTATATTATATCTCTTAGGTCTGATAATGGGGGGAGTTTTGTTTAGCTACTTTCTCCACTTTTTGTGACACACATGGCATAAATTTTCAGTTAACCACACCATACACTCAACAAAATGGCATCGTAGAGCATCGTAACCACACCATTATAGAAATGGCTAGGTCTATAATAAAACACAGATGTTGCTTAAGAAATATTGGGTAGAAGTAGTGTTTATTGCAGTCTATCTCCTTAATAGGCCTCCCACACATGCAGTTAAGGGATGACTCTTGAGGAAGCCTGGACTGGTTGCAAACCTAGGATCAACCATCTCAAAGTCTTTGGCTCGTTAGCATATGTTTGGATTTTAGATGCCCAATGCTCCAAGTTGGATTCCGAGAGTTAGAAGTTCAGGTTTATAGTATATAGTGACAAACATAAGGCTTATTGACTAAGTGATATGGATACTGATCATTTTATCTTCAATTGAGATGTTGTCTTTGATGAAGAATGAGGATCCTTTCTCTCTATCTTGCTTGAGTAAAATTTCGAGGAACAACCTTTGAAGGCCTTTGATTTGGGTGTTCATCTTCCATTAGTTTCACCTGTTGGGGGGGATAATGTAGAATTTGAATTTGATGATGTACTACATGACTTTCCTTTGGATGATGCTAATCTTCCACTTGTTGTAGATCCTCTTCCACCTTTAGTGCTAGTTATTCCTCCTAATGTTGGCACATCTACTTTTTGGCCTAAATTGTAGGCTAAGACTATCAATGATCTTCATCTTGATGAGCTCATTGAGGGTAAATCTTCTGGAAAGAAGGACAATCAGCCAAATTCAGACATTCGAAGAGGCAAAAGGGATTCTAGAGTGAGAACATGTTATGGATGTGAAATACTAGAGTCGTATGAAGAATCACACTTGGGTTCTCTTTGATCTTCTTGTAGTGATGAAATCCATTAGTTGTAAATGGGTTTATAAGGTCAAGTGTCATGCAAATGGTACCTTAGATAAATATAAGGTTAGACTAGTTGCTCAAGGGTTCACATAGCAAGAGTGCATTGATTATGAGGAGACTTTTGTTCCTACTGCCAAGATGAGTACAATTCGTCTTCTTCTTGCTATTACAACTTTGTTTGGATGGAAAGCCCATTAGATGGATGTTAAGAGTGCCTCCCTCAATGGTGACTTGTAGTAAGAAGTTTACATGATGCAACCTTTTGGTTTCAAGGTTGCAGGAAAAGAACACCAGGTTTAGAAACTCAACAAAGCATTCTATAGACTCAAATAGGCCCCTCGAGCATGGTACATCAAAATTGACCAGTACTTTGTTGCTCATGGTTTTCAATGTTGCCCTTCTAGCAATAGTCTGCATATTAAACACTTTGGACATGCTATTCTCTTTCTTATTGTCTATGTGGATAACTTGATCATTCTTAGTAGTTCAACACATTTGATTGCACAAGTCAAACAAGATCTGTGCAAGGATTTTGATATGATAGGTTTGGGGCTTCTCCTTTATTTTTTGTGGTAGCATTTTTATTTCTTAGTCTAAGTATGTCAAGAACTTGCTTGACAAGTTTCGTATGCAGGGTTGTAAACTTGCTTCCACACCAATGGAGAAAGGACTGAAGTTGTAGCCAAGTCCGATTCTCCTCCAATTGATGAAACCACTTATAGGCTACTAGTAGGTAGTGTCCTCTATGTTACTGCCACTAGACCTTGTTGTGTTGCTGATACACCATTGCCCTATTGGTGGGGACCCCCCTCTTTTGTCCTTTCTTTTGTAGCACTAGGATTTTGAGCATAGATTTGGAGGCTAGTTTATAGATCGAGTTGGGGGAAGTGAACAAAAGGTAAAACAAGGATTTCTTTAGAAATGCGGAGATGGAATTATCAAGCACCAATAAGAAAGTGGTCAACGCTAGAGGACATAATCCTCTACTACAATCGGATTCTATACTAGACAAAGGATAAACAATGAGATGCTTTAAATCTTTGTCCAGCTAAAATAGAGTCCTTATTCGCTTTGACAAAAATCCTTGCCAAATCTATATTGAATAAACAAACTAAGGCAGTAGTGGAAGGGATTTTAGTTCAAACCTTCATGAAATAGGGAGCACTTAAGGTTGAGGATTCAATAATCCTCCCTTCGATCAAATCTTGCTAGGAGGAGAGGATTTTATCCTCTGATGCCATTTAAATTTCTGCCATCTCAAGAATTGTAAGACATCAACTTGTAAATAAAAATAGCATGTAGTAGTGATCGAGTTTTTGTGTGGGATAAAGAGGATAGAATCCTCCCACAAGGTCGGATTCTGCCATGAGGAGAGGATAAATCCTCCTACATGGTCGGATTCCGCTATGAGGAGAGGATAGATCCTCTCAACTACCAAATTTGCACCATATGTGGAGAATGTGATCCAATGGCTAAGTACCATGCAAGAGAAAGGAAAAATGAAGTTGGTAAATGGCGTTGAATGAGCATAGTAAAGTTGGTTTGAATTAAAAGGATATCAAGCTAGCGACGAGCATGATAAGCATCGATATAAAAGGATATCCTCTTGCCATATCGGATTCCTCCCTTCCATGGAGATTTACCCTCTTTGATCCGTAGATTCCACCCCCCCTCTTCCATGAGATTGCTGGGATATGATATTTGGGATTCACCATTCAAACATAGGTTGGCTCAGGTTGGTCAACACAAACATTAATTTAATGTTTTCCTCATCACAAGGCAACCTTTGTGAATTAAATGTGCGATTTATTTTATTAATTTTTATTTGTTCTTATAAGGCCAAGTCAATCCATATTGGGGTTGTGCTCTTTCACATTTTATTGTCCTATCTAAGCAAGTCAACTTGCCTCATTTGGACATATAAGCCAAAGCCAATTTGTCTTTATTGGCAACAAGATTCCAATTTGGGTGACAATGAGCTTTGGTTTTCGAATCCTTTATTGGCATTGAAGGTAGCGGGAATATAAATATAGGTATATAATGATGCACTAATTGCTTGATTTTGGAAAGTTGAATAAATTAGATCAATTTACAACTTGAATTCTTATAATAAAGCAAGTGGATTTTAACTAATCTGAAAAGTGAATTTATGCATAATCGCTACAATTCAATATTTTAACTTAAAAATTTTTTGTTTGTAATTAGAGGAATTTTTTTCCTAGCTCTCTTCAAAACATGGGCAAAAGAATTCATCAAGGCATTCAAGGGATTTACAAATCTAACTTGTTGATTTCAAAATTGAGTATTATCCTTGGCTTGCCAATCAAAATTTTAAAGTCCAAAGTCTAATTGATGACTTGCAATGGTAGAAAGGAGCTGAAATCTAGAAGAATTTTATTTAATGAAAATTTGTTCATTTTTCTAATTGTTGTGTGAACTAATGCATCTTTTCCTCTTGTTGTGCAAGACGAGCTTCGTTGGGAAGGAAGGCTAGGTGATGTTAAGGATTCCAATTGGATGTTATAGGATATCAAGGTTGAACTTGGAGTTCAGAATGAGAAGGAAAGATCTAGGTTGAGTCATCAACATGCAAGTCCGGATTGAGATCAAGATGGATTCTAGTGACACGAGGAGGATGTGAAAGACAAATGGATCCCACCACATGAAGAAGCCCAGATCATAAGTGCAATCAAATTTAAATTCAAGATGCAAATTCAAGTTAGGCCATGAGGAAAAAGCTTTCAAGAGATGGAGAAGACTCAAAAGATGAAGCAATTTGGGAACCATCTCAGTCATCGTTGAGGAGATTGATAGTTTCAGAAGAGTAAATTAAAGTTAGAAAGCTGGACAATGTTGAGTATCAAGAGGTATTTTTTTCATCAAAAGATTAAATAGATCTACAAGATACGAATGATGAGGTGACACCTAGCCATCTATTCAAATCAGACAGTTTCAGTTTCAAGCATAGGCAATCACATCATGCCAAGTGTCCTATTTTCTCATTGGTTGGGAAAATCATTGTAATTTTCTTGTTGGCCCATGAAATGGTGCTGTCATGTAATTGGTTGTAATTTTGGCAACTCTAATTAGTGTTTGTGGGGTTAGATCTTGGCCCTTGATCTTCAATCAATCTTGGCCCTTCAATGTAGCTAAACACCTATAATAGGCCAAGGCCCTCTCATTTGTATTTCATTAGCATAGGAGAGTGGAGCTAGAAGCTAGAGAGATTGAACTAGACTAGAATAGGCTAGCTAAGGGAAAGATTTGATCAAAATGTTTCCATGATACTTTTGAAGCAATGGATTATTCATCGTTGGTTCTTCATGGTGAATTACTTTAAATTACTTTGAAGTGTTGCGTGGTTTCCTCAATCTTTCACTTGGAGTAGATTTATTTTCATGTTGAAATAGTTTAGTTGGATGGAAGTCATTGTTGATGCTTACTTGAATAAATCAACAATTTCAGGCCACTAGCCCCTTGCTGATGGTAGGATTGCTTTGTGTGATAAGATGATGACTAAAAACACTTAACTTTTATTGATATTGAATCTTTGGTTTGCATCCATTTGATGGGATTGAAGAGGAGATATTGTTGTGAAAACCATTTGTATATTCCTTAGATGCTTGCACTAGATAGGTGGAGATGCTGGTGAGATTACATCTAGTAGAGTCCAACTCTATCCATGATTTCCTTGCATTCATAATTAGTAGTAGTAGAAGTTAAATTTAATTTGAAGTATAAGGTAGAAAATCAAACTTTTATTTTCACCGCACACTTTGAAGCTAAATCTTTAGGAGTGCAAGCAGTTGATATTCATTGAATGAATAACATAAGTACCTTTGTGATAACCCTCGTATCACATCGTAAAATTGAGTGAAGTCCATGATTAAGAGGGAACCTTGAAGTCATTTCATGATCTTACTTCGCAAGCTTAGCATGAGAGATGACCTTATATCAAGAGAGGATTGAGTGTTCACTGTTTCATCTCAAAACATTAGGTATTTAATTGTGTATGTTGTAGTGGAGCAAAACTCACATCAACAAATCTGATCATCTTTGCACTGAGCTACATTTCATGCTTCATGACAACCCCAAGGGTGATCATTGGGTAGCAACAAAGCATGTGTTGTGTTGTGTGAAGGGTACCTCTAATTACAAACTTCTTTTTGCTAGAAGTCATGATTCCAGACTAAGTGGGTTCACAAATTCAGATTGGTTAGGTTCAGTTGATGATAAAACATCAACTTTTGGGTATGTGTTTAGCCTGGTATTTGGTGTAGTTACATGAACTAGTAAGAAGCTGTTAGCATAAATGTTGATGATATTCCTATGGGGGAGTATCCTAGCATTGCTGGAGCATATGGGAGAATGTTAGTGTGATTATATGTTGCATTCACGATAGTGTTTGTCATTGATGTCAACATATTGAAGACTAATAGAGAAGCATACAATGTTTGAGGTCGTATGGTTCAAGGATTGAAGATAAGGTCAAGCGCAGCTGAGGATATGTTCTACAGAGTATCCTGATTCCATGGGTAAGAGCGCATGCAGAAAGTCAAAGACCGGTGATAGTTATTCGAGATTTATAGAAGACAGTATATAGAGTTTGTAAGAAGTGGTTTCTGGTAATTGGGCTGTATCTACTAACGGGGATAGAATATGGTTAAGCGCAGTTAGACAGAGGAAGAAGACATCACATTGATGATATGGTCGAGTGCTCAAAGTCCGACGTTTCACGTGTGAAGATTTGTAAAGACTGTGAGTCGACAGTGTTATGTAATTATGAAAAGATGTAATGTAATGTGTATTGTTTTATCTTAATGAGGTCCTATTGTAATTGTAAATTGGGAAAGCCTCAAGGCTGACTCAATTAACTATTTTGAGGACTTGTTATAAAGGAAAGTTGTTTTCCTTGTGATTAAGGATGGATGTAGGAATGAAATGAATTGAAGTAAGCAAGCGAATTGTAAGTGTGAATTACATGCAAGTAAGCGATCTAAGGGATTAGTGTGATTCGAGTTTGCATGTCTAGTATTGAGATCTAAGAAGTGTTTTGCGCAATAGAGGCACAGTGAATGAACGTAGTGATTATACTTGGCAGAGAGTGCTAGTGGGTAGTTGATCTTTTGGTATTATTTTGAAAGGAATAATACAAAGGCCAGTTGGATAGTGAGTTTGATGGTCTTACCCCTGAAGTTGTTTGGATAGCGGGTCCTTTTGTCTTGTAAAAGTCCTAATAGGCTTGGTACAACTCCTAACAAGGTTGGAATCTTGTCATAGTGATTTAAAGTCTCCTAACAGGGATTGATATGTATTGAATGTATTTCATTGGCTTCTAACAGAGTCCATCCTCTTGCAAGGAATTTATATATTAGAACATATTTTGTGGGTACCATCCACACTGGGGTTTTCCCTCTGATCAAGGGTTTCTCTAGTTAACAAATTTGGGGTTATTGTTATGGTTATCTTCTTTGTGGTTATTGCACTTGCTCATTACATGTCTCAGATTTAATAAGGATACCAAAAGTTGTTTTGATTGGATAACTGATTCACTCCCCCCTCTCAGTTATCTTGGTGGACTTTACTTTCTAACAATTGGTATTAGGGCATCAGGTCCTTGAAGGAAAAGCTTAATAGCTTAAGAAGATCTATGGCGAGTCATTTCAGAAAGGACAGTCCGAAGTTTGATGGAACCAACTATGATAGCTAGAAAGAGAAGATGAAGACATATTTGCTATGTATGGGTCTGGTATATTGGCTGATTACTAAGGGAAAGAAAGAAGTCATTGATGAAGAAAAGCTTGAAGATTGTACTGAAAGATAGAGAGAACTGTTCATGTGTAATATGCTTGCGAGGGAAGAACTTTTGTAAGCCCTTCCTGAAAATGAATATAGTCAGGTAAAATCCTTTAGATTATCAAATGAAATTTGGAACGCTTTGGAATTTACTAATGAAGGTGATAAGCATGCTAAGAAGGTTAGATTACAAAATTGGATATGTTCGTTTCAAGAAGCTAAAATGATGGAAGATGAATATGTAAGAAGCTATTTTTATAGGGTATTAGAAATTGTTGCAAGAATAAAGGCTTGTGATGGGAAGAAGGATGAAGATAAATTTGTATGGAAGATCTTGAAAACTTTGACACCTGCATATAAATAGATAGCACAGATGGTTGAATAGGTCATACCCTGCACAAAGAAGTTCACAAGAGAAACTCTTTTTGGAAGATTGGAAGCAAGAGAGATAAGTTTGAGACAGAGTGGAGATTTGCCAAGAATTGAGACAACATTCAGCACATTGAGTGTTAGACCTACATTGATAAAGAGTGCAAGCACTAATGGAGATTATGCTAGCAACAAAAAATGAAGAACTAAAGAAGACAAAAAGATTGAAGAAGGAATTGCCCAACTTGTGACAAAAGAACCCGAAGGCAAGAAAATCTTTAAATGTTGGACTTGTAACGAATTTGGTCATTATGCTTCTAAGTGTCCTAAGAGATTGAAGTACAAGAGGAATTTCAAGCCGAGGAGATCTAGAGAATGTCTCTATGCAAATGAGACCACCATCAAGATAGGTAATTAGGACGAACAATAATCCCACCACAGATCTCCAGAAAGTGCTCTGCATAGAAGGTCATCCTTGGATGTAAGCCTTCTAAAGCAGCGAACTGAGAGACACTCTCGCTAAGGTCAACAAAAGGGTCTTCGTCTTCAGTACCATGGATAGCATAATGGGAGGAAGCTGGCGGGAAATAACAAACATCAATAAAGAAATCTCTCTGATGGTGACTCATGATAAATGCGGACCCACAAAAATCTGGTAAACGTACCAGAGTGGACAATATAAGTACGGCTGAAAATATCATCGCTAATCAAATAGGCTATTCCACCAGACCCACGGACCCCACCAGAAGCACCTCCTCTCTACAAACAAATAACCACTGGTAACTTGTAAACCCTGGAAGAGGACACATAGGACTCCCTGGAAGAGCACGCATAGGACTCTCGTGAGTCTCGATAATGACAAGTATATTCGCAGACACTAAAACATCGTGCAAAAGATCGGAGAATGACCATAAAGAGCCATTACCATTCCAACAGTTATCAATAATATATAAATAATAATAAAAGAGATAAGAAATAATTTATATTAATATATATCAAGTGATTCTAAGGATGAAATTATGAAGCATATAATTTGACTTAGCTATATCAATATAAACAATAGCCATTAGTTATGAGGCAATGTGACCCGTGAATAGACGTCCATATAACTATGGAGGCACGTGGAAATTTGGAGGGGAGGAGATTATGGAATACAAAACTATCTACCTTTATTGGAGGAGGAATAAGGGGATAGCATGTGATTACATACATGACATTGAAGAGCATCATTCGAATAATACATATCATTAGCACTCGAAAGTATGTTGTAGTTTTGTTGATATATGTAGAAGGAAAAAGACAAAATTGACTAGCTTATTTGAGAATGAGGATGTGGATGCCACAGTAGGAAGAGAAGTTTAGAAGTGTCAGATATTGATTTTTATAAATAGCAGAACATACCCTATCCACAAAAAAATGCATATAATGTGAGGAATAGACTCAGGCATCGAATAATAGGCAAAATAAAAGATAGAAGGATTTATATATAGTGAGTGGCATATATGAGTATGGGAGTCAACAAATAGAGAGGACAAGACGAGGCATAGGAAAAATAAATCTAGTTAGCTAATATCCACGTAGTGGCAAGCAGGGAAAGAAGAATGGAATATGAGTGAGTGGAATAGACAAACAAGTAATACACTCTGCATGATTTGACAAATGAAGATGTTTGTGAATGAAGAACAGATCAACAAACAAACAAGAATCATTTCCAAAAGACTATGAAAAGAGATATATCTAAATTAGATTCAACGAAGGATTATATTTGCTAAGGGGGAGAGATCTTTTGCATGATCGAGAAGCAATGCTGGAAAATAAATAAGGAGTGACATATATGGAAGATAACATATAGACATCAATCATTAGAGACCCATCAGTGTAAAGGAAAATGATCAATTGATATAATTAGAATGAGGGGTAAGAGTTGAGGAGCGACTGAAATTTGGCATCAAAATTACTTCAAACAGTACATGGTGATTGGAGGAACAAGCAATGATTCAAGAAAGACGGAACTCGATAAGGATTAAGGTAGTGTTAACCTAACAAGCCCTCTTCCCGTACATGGTGATTGGGGGAACATGCAATGATTCAAGAAAGAGGGAACTCGATAAGGACTAAGGCAGTGTTAACCTAACAAGCCCTCTAAGAAGAAACAGTAAGACCTGAACGATAGCCAAACATAGACTTCAGTTAAGTGATAAAAGATATAGTGAGAAGAAGACTATAGAGACCAAATTCATATTCACTAGATACACCTACAGGATGTGTTGCTATAAGCCACAAAGTTGATAATTAATATCTAAAGATAGAGGACTATATACATTGAAGGGGTATACATGGTTGCAGACTTCAAGGGGATTGTAATATTTAATATATACAAACTTAACATACCCCGTGTAGAGAATGTTTAGCAATTATATATATAAGAGAACTTTATAGTTCTTATAGAGACCAAGTTAATCTTGGTAGAGCGCATCCAATTATGAATGTCAAGTTTCTCATAAAGAGAATTGGGTGACTAGAGGGCATTCTTAGTTGAATGTCAGATTTCCAAATTGGGATGCAAAGAGGGATCTGTAGAGGATCCATTAGAGGTAATATATATTGTAGTGGTCAAACATATGCATATGTCAAAGATAAGAGACTTGGTAGAGGTGGGATCTCTACCAAGTAGTGTTACCAAAGATCCCAAAGAGGCCAAACAAAGAAGCTCTTTCTATGACAATTACTTAATCGAGATATAATTCTCACCAGAGGGTTAGGTGATTGGAGAAAGGATTTTTCCTGAAGGCTTAGGAAGGGTAGCTTGGGTAGTATTTAGATTAGTATTTTCTTAAATCCAATATTGCTAATATGTTTTACATGCAATTTTTGATATTTTATAGACAAATGGTTGTAGGTTACAAACTTCGAACCTAAGCGGAAAGTGCGGACATTACAATACCATGAGCATGTTTCAGCTCTGCAACCTGAGCCTTCATGAGATCTTCATCTAGGAAAATCTTAGAAGGAAGAGAGAACAACTTCCTCTTAGCTCTGAGCGCACGAAGCCTATCTGTAAGTGTGAGAAACTGGATAAACAGGATGTCACCATGGCCAACCCATCATTTATCCAATGTGATGTTGGAGAGACCAAGCTGATCACTAAGGAAAGAGCGTCCAAAAGAGAGAGAATCAAATGTAGGAGGGAGTCCACAAACCTGTAGATTGAGCTCACGAACCCGCCTCACCTGCTCATCTTCAATCTTCCCTTGAACCATCTTGTCGAAACTAGCTAGAGTTGTGGTAGCTGTGTTATTGCAGAGGGAGGCCCACTATTTAACTTTTTGTTTAGTGTCAAAGATTAGAGAAGAATGCTTTGGTGCAATTATTGATTGTTTCTCTTTGATGGTATCTAGCCTCTCAAGTTGCTCGATAATGGAATGGATATGGGTTTGTAAACCTGCAGTCTCGGAGGTGAAGGTATCAGAAAAACATTGGATCGGAGACGAATTGGAGATTGTGGTAGTCTCGAGTTCTGAGATAGTATTAGTCAAAGAGATAATTTGCTCTTTTAACTGTTGGTTATCCATCTCTAGATTGGAAATCCTATCACAGAGTCACTAATAGGTCAGGGGTTGTTGACCTTGTGATGAGCATGAATCCCCCATGTTAGACATTTGTCGAGAGCTAGCAAAGAGCCAACAACTAGGCTCACACGAAACCCACAAAGAAGTAGCAACTCGAGACCCACAAACCCACGACTATATGAAGAAGCAAAGCCCATGAACAATGATCACAATCACAGTAAGAAGGAAAAATCACCAGTAACCCATAGTAGTTGGAAGGAATCCACAAAACACACAAGGCCGACAACGTTTGTTTGTAACACCTCTTGCAAAAACACCATTAACCTGCACGTAGTTGGAAGGAGCAAAACCGCTTAACCAGCACGCAGTTGGAAGAAGCAAATCTGAAACACACAGGGCCGTCAAACATATGTAAGCCCTCTTGCTATCACACTAGTAACAACCTGTCACACCCGAAAATAGTAAGATTTACTCGTTATCAACATGGGAATGAGAGACGCCAACCACCAGAAACCCTTGAATCCCAAGTGAGGAGAGGTAAATCGTGACTTGCAACCAGTAAGAAAAGACGCACAAAAAATAATAATAAAAAATCACGATAACAAGCAGACGATGAACAACAGTAGCAACCAATGCACAAACGCCCACACTCAAAGCCATGGAAAACCATAGAGGATAGATGATCGCGTAGGAAGATGAACAGGTGCAGAGGAAAAATGATGATCACGTCACAGGAAAATGTCGCGAGAGGTCCTTTTAGGTGTAGGTGCCCTAGAAAGATGCCTTAGAGAGATACAGGACCCCCCCTCCCAAAGATTTGGCTAGGGGTAATGACGAAAACACAAAAACTTGTCAATTATCAGTGGGGTTGGACATTGAGCCAGCAAGGCTCATCTCAAGAGAGCTCCTATGATCAAGGACCACACTTTAGATCTATGAACTGGTCAATGTATATACAAAAGACAGAAAGAAGTGCTAACATAGGATCAAAAAAAAATTGACTAAGAAAACATTAGCATTAATCAAAAAGCATAGCTAAGCAAGCGAATTGTTAGTGCGAATTGCATGCAAGCAAGCGATCTAAGGGATTAGTGTGATGTGAGTTTGCGGCTCTGGTATTGAGATATGAGAAGTGTTTTGTGCAACAGAGGCACCGTGAATGAGCACAATGATTACATTTGGTAGAGAGTGCTAGTGGACAGTTGATCTTTTGGTATTGTTTTAAAAGGAATAATACAAAAGGTAGTTGTACAGTGAGTTCAGTGGCCTTGCCCTTGAAGTTGTTTGGACAGTGGGTCCTTCTGCCTTCCACAACTCCTAATAGGGTTGGAATCTCCTCACAGGGATTCAAAGTCTCCTAACAAGGACTAATATGTACTGAATGTATTTCATTGGATCCTAACAGAGTCCATCCTCTTGCACGAAATTTATATATTAGTACATTGTTTTGTGGGTACCATCCCCACTAGGGTTTTCCCTCTGATCAAGGGTTTTCCTAGTTAACAAATTTGGTGTTATTGTATATTGTTATCTTCTTGTGGTTATTGCACTTGGTGATTACATGTTTCAGATTTAATATGGATAACAAAAGTTGTTTTGATTGGATAACTGATTCACCCCCCTCCCCTCTCTCTTAGTTATCTTGGTGGACTTTACTTTCTAATAGAAGCAACTTGTAGTCTCACTCTTCTCCACATGAGAATAGTGTTGATGTGTGTTTTATGACTCACCAAACAGTAGAACAAAATACCGAAATATCTTATCCTCTCTTGAATGAAGTCTTGTGTATGCTAAGATTGTTAGAAAATCATACAATGACTTCAAGGTTCCTTTAATGCGAGGTCTTGACTGTGGATAAGATCAGTGGTTGATGTGATTTGCTGATGATCACAAGGGGCCTTACGTGTTTATTTACATTCATTTCAAGCCATACTAGATGTGGGAGCTATCTTAAGGTTTTGCAATGAAGTGGTTTTTTCTTGGAGTTTTCACAAAATATGCAGAAATTCAATAAGATAGGGTTTAGGAACTCTATTCTAATCCTAAGGGTAGTGATGATAAAAAATAGTATTCTAGTGGACAAATTCCTCAATTTGCCAAATTCCGCTTCGCCAAGTTATACTACAACTATGCGTGAATCAATGCAATCTTCAAGGGTTATGCCAAAGATTTTCATATCACTGCATACACCATCATAAAGAACAATGTATACGAAGGATAGAAGTTGAGCATATGCATGAAAGGGGTTCAGGCTAACTTTACACGAGTTAGAATCACTAAAACGTCAAGAGCATGAAACAAAGGAACTCATCAATACACCATCATATTCTTCATTGTAATCACCACACATTGACTATGCTAAACTTAATCTAATTGAAGAAATTTAGGAGAACAAGCAAGCACTAAGACACGTTAAGTACTCACCAAACTCCAATGAAAAATTTATTATCTCAGCAGCTCATAGCAACAATCTCATAAAAATCTCCCCTTTACAAATGAGAAATCAGGCCTTTATATAGGTCCTCAATTACAATAGGTGGCTCGGATGATCACAATAACCGATGGCCAAGATTGTGCCACATCAGCCCTAATTAGGGTTAGGGCAAAGGAAAGGAATCTACATTAATGCAACAAGGAATCTATTACTGTAGTGGGTAATAAATGCCCCCTATGCATGCTCGTTTAGGAAGGAGTGGGGTGCAATAAATATCCACCATGCATGTCCATTACTCAATAAATGCTCAGTCTTCCTTGAATAAATTATTCCTGATTCCATTCTCTGAATGCATAGAAGTTTGACTTGGAGACCTCAGTTCGTCATCAAAGATAATTGGATGGCATGAAATGATGATGGAGGCCATGTAAGCTCGAGTCTTTTCCAACTGCATCATTTTAAATAAGATCCAACTTTGACTGACTTTTCTGAAAATCTCTCTTCGAACATTCTCGTCTTCCATGTACTTGCTTGGAAATTTATCTCCCTAAAATGGATTGGAATCCCTTGCTGATGATTATGTTACTCTAGAATTTCTTCATATTGAACTTCCTTCGCCATGTTCTTGGATTTTTGGATTTGAACTTTGATGTTTGAACCTTGAATGTTTGGGACCGGATCACTTAGTACTTTGATCTTGGTACTAGAATTTTGGATTTGAGCGTCTGTCTTGAATTTCTAGAACTAGAGCTTTCTCCTCCTTTTTCTTCAAATGCTTTTCAATTCACTGTTATGCCTTTTCTTACATTTTGAAGAATTTCCCCTTTTTTAATCATCATCAATCATTTTTCCAGTCTTGGGTACACACTTGATGAGGGTGAAATTCAAGATCTGGAGGAGAAATTTCCGGCACTTAATCCTTTTTCATTTTTCCATGAAGGAGAAAGTTTCCAACACTTAGCCATTTATTCTTCCATGAAGGAGGAATTTCTAACACTTGGCCATTTTTGCTTCTATGAAGGAAAAATCTCCAACACTTAGCCATTTTTGCTTCCATGATTTCTAATTCTCTTGCTCGTGGAAATTTTGAGTGGTCATGGAATTTGTCCATGATGGAAGAATTCCGCAACAACCATTTTTCTCCAAGGTGGGATTTTTTGAGTGATCGTGGATTTTGTCCATGATGGAAGAATTTTGCAACAACCATTTTTCTCCAAGGTGGGACTTTTTGAGAGATTGTGGATTTTGTCCATGATGGAAGAATTCCGCAACAACCATTTTTCTCCAAGGCTGGATTTTTTGAGAGATTGTGGATTTTGTCCATGATGGAAGAATTCCGCAACAACCATTTTTCTCCAAGGCTGAATTTTTTGAGAGATCGTGGATTTTGTCCATGATGGAAGAATTCCGCAACAACCATTTTTCTCCAACGCTGGATTTTTTGAGAGATCGTAGATTTTGTCCATGATGGAAGAATTCCGCAACAACCATTTTTCTCCAAGGCGAGACTTTTTGAATGATCATGGATTTTGTCCATGATGGAAGAATTCTGCAACAACCATTTTTCTCCAAGGCGAGACTTTTTGAGTAATCATGGATTTTGTCCATGATGGAAGAATTCCGCAACAACCATTTTTCTGTAAGGTAGGATTTTTGAGAGATCGTGGATTTTGTCCATGATTGAAGAATTCCACAACAACCATTTTTCTCCAAGGCTGGATTTTTTGAGAGATCGCGGATTTTGTCCATGATGGAAGAATTCCGCAACAACCATTTTTCTCCAAGGCTGGATTTTTTGAGAGATCATGGATTTTGTCCATGATGGAAGAATTCCGCAACAACCATTTTTCTCCAAGGCGAGACTTTTTGAGTGATCATGGATTTTGTCCACGATGGAAGAATTCCGCAACAACCATTTTTCTCTAAGGTAGGATTTTTGAGTGATCTTGGATTTTGTCCACGATGGAAGAATTCCGCGACAACCATTTTTCCTATTATTTTCACGCCTTTTTACTTTTGGATATTTCATGGGTGATTCTAGACTTAACCATTTTTTTCTTGATTGATTGTCGTGGTTGCTCATTCTTTTGGATATAGACACGTACCCGTTTGGCCCTTTATCAACCATAGCTCACTTGTTGCAGAAATAGACTTGCCAAAAATAGACATTCTAAAAATAGTAAGTTGTCCCAAAGTCAAAATAAGGCCAATCTGAGAGGTAGTAAAATTTACTAAAAATAGACTTACTAAAAATAGACTTTCTAAAAATAGTAAGTTGTCCCAAAGTCAAAATAAGGCCAATCTGAGAGGCAGTGAAATTTACTAAAAATAGACTTACTAAAAATATACTTTCTAAAAATAGTAAGTCAAGACATTCAATTCTCAAACAAGCAAATAATTTCCATTCTCAGAGCCACATGGACAACACTTTCCACATCTGGCCGATTTTACCAATTCTCATTTGAAAGAGGGAACTTTAGAAGATTGAGCCCAATACTACCAAGAACTAAAGCCAAAAGGACAAGACCAAGAGACAAAAGGGGCCCCCCCATTTGCAATGGGGCGATGGTGTGAAAAGCCCACAACAAAGAGTACCAAGGAGTTGTTAAGGTAGCTTATGAGGCAGTTTGGCTTCGTCATATGCTTGCAAATATGTATTTATCTCAAGTAGGTCTGACACCCTTGCTCTTTGATAATTAGTGAGTGCTCAAACTTGCTAAGAACCTAGCCTTACATGAAACTACCAAACACGTGGATGTTCATTGTCATTACATTCAACAGTTGGTTGAAGACATGATAGTTTGCTCGCAATATGTTCCAATAGTGGATCATATTGCAAACATTCTCACCAAGCCTCTTGGTCGAGATAAGTTTGTTAATGAAGGGGGAAGCTTGGTGTTGTTGACAGATTGATCTTTAAGGGAGGGTATTAGAATATTATTACTTTATTACTTTAATGGTCATCTTTTGTATATAATACAATTTAGTTAGATAAGATTGTTTACTCAATCTTCTTAAGTTTCTTATTAAAAACTTCCTATTTTGTACATTTGTAAAATTCTTTATAATGATCGTCTTGATCATTTTTTAATGCATCAAATTCTTTACCAATTACTTAGCTTAATACACCCTGCTGTTTTAATGATCTTTAGTGCTGCTGCAGTCACAAAGATTAGTAATATCAGTATGGGGTTTTTGGCGGTGTTGGTTTGCTTTTGGGAAGTGGTTTCAATGTGTTTCAGTTCGATCTGAGCAATGTTGTTAGCGAAACATTGTGCTATCAGGCCTGCAATTAAATTCTTGCATCAGCTATTTGAGGTATACTTTTGTTGGATTTTTGAATTAATGTTGTGTGAATGATATCCCAAGCTTATGGGGCAATTTCATGTGTTTGTCGCAAATGTTTAAGTCTGATCAGAATTATAAATTATTTGTTGTATAAGTTTCATGTTATAAATTGTTTGTTGTATAAGTTTCATGCTATCTTGTAATGCACATTCTATATTATATATAAATATGTACTCTCCATTATAAACATTTGCTCACATGTGCCTCCTTCATTTCCTCCATCAGTTGTTTCACCATCTCTTGCCTCCCCTTGGCCAATCATGCCCTCAACCTCATTGTTCACCTTTCCCCCCACCTTCCACCTCCCCTTTCTAACCCCTCCTCTACAGTGTCCCGCCCCAATACCTTTTTCCACTTCCTTGACAGTGACCATGACCTCTTCACCCTCTATCTTAGATGACTTTTCCCCCTTGATCGCGTCATTGATTCTAGCTAGGCCTCTTACATGTTCAAATTATTGGCCGTTGTGATTTGGAAGTCGACTTTCCTCTCCCACCGCTTTACCCCCCCTCTCTCAGTCCCAAGCATCAAAATACTTGTCTTATGAACCAACGGTTTGACAATGACTGCAAAATCTTCCACTGCTCCCCCTGTTTGGCTTTTGCTGCCCACGCCTCTCTTTCCCCTAGCTGCAACTCTCTTACCACAACTTTCTTTGCTACAAGAAGCAATTGTTTGTTGCATCACAATGTAGATCCCTTTGTGACATGCTCATTCACATTCTTAAGCTCTTTTGGCGTACCCTGTTTCCCCGTCAGCCCCCTTTGCCTTTCACCCTTGACCTCTGTTCCCTTGCTTCCCATACCTCCAATCTTCACGACATTGCTAGCCAACTTTCCCTCCCCTCACCCCTCACCCCTCCTTCCCACTACCACTTATTCACTCCCTCTAGCATTTATGATGTTGTCAGATCTAAGCGATGTAGCAAGGTGACAAATGAGGAAGGGTTCTAGGTAGAGCTCTTCGAGCTTGGTGTTTCTGTCTTCGATTCCTTCCTCCTTATGCTCTTTAATAGGGTGGTGTGTACTGGCTTTCTCGATTCTTGGTCGAGACATGTAATCTATCCAATCCATAAGACCTGGTTGGCTTCCAACCTCGACAACTATAGGACCATCATGATTGGGCACGCCTTTGCCAAACTGTATGCCATTGTGTTGGACACTATTTTATCCTGAGAGCTCGACCAGAGACATTGTCGGGCTAGGGCCCAGGCATGTTTCTGAATTGACTACTAGACCGTGGACCATATCTTGACTTTGTGGACCATCATTGAGGAGGCTTGACACTATTTGATTAAAGTCTACTACTACTCTATTGACTTTCGTAAGGCTTTTGACTCCATCCCTAGGGTGGCCCTTTTTCAGAGACTTAGAGATATTGGGATCTCAGAGAGCTTATTGACAACTATTATGAGATTGGTAGATTCATGACTCCTAAGGGTTTCTCCAATTCGATCTAGAGCACCATTGGGGTGAAGTAGGGCTGCCCTCTCCCCCCCACCTTGTTTGGTATCTACATTGATGAGCTTGAGGCCTTCCTTAGTGATTCCTTGCTCCTTGACAATGGTTGTTACTTGCACTAGGTTCTGGTCTCCATCCTCCTATTTGTCAAGGATGTGGTTCTTCTAGCCTCCTCCCTTGAGGGTCTTTAGAGGCTTCTTGTTGGTTTGTCTTCTTTTTGCAACTTACGTTAGCTTGTGGTGAACCTGGTAAGACCCAGGTCATGGTCTTCAACTGCTTGAAGACTTCGCATCTTCATTTTACTTTCAGGGCCAGGAGATTGAGATTGCTTCCTCATACATTTACTTCGGGGTTAAGTTTTTAGGACCATGCTTTAGTTTGAGATCCGCCATTTAGCCCAGGGTTAGCAAAGGGATGGGCTCCCTTGGCATGTTGGAGAGAGTGTTTTAGACATCACTTTCAGGATACTAAGTCCAAGTTATTCCTTTTGGACTCCTTAGTTAGACTGATAGTGTTATATGGTTTAGTGGTGTGGGGACCCTCTCTCTTGGACTTGGACTAGGCCTCGATTGACCGGGTTTAGAGTGTTTTCCTCTGGCGTATCATTAGATGTCACTGGTCCACTCCGCACAATGTTATTCTTGTTGAGTTCAGGGCTCATCCCTTCGAACTTGGGGCCATCTTTGATCTGATTTGGTTCCTTCACCATCTTTGGGGATTTGCAGATTTTGAGGAGGGTCGCGACAGTTACTCCTACTTGGCCTATGACTCCTTTGTTGCTGTGCCTGATCTGACCCTGTTGCTAGGGCTCAATGTTAGTACGCTTAGACTACTAATTGACTAGATCGAGATTGATCGCCTCCCTCTCATCTAGTTCTTGTTGGATGCTTCCACACACTTGCTCCCCTCATAGTAGGAGTTGAACGGGCATGTCAGACTCAACATTTATAGACAATACATTAGGACGACTTGGAGTAACCCTTGTGGGGGGTTACACCCGTGGATGACCTTTTATGCCGAGCACTTCTTGGATATGTAGGATTTGATTATTGTACGTCTAGGCTACTTGTCTCGGCAGTGGAGCCACTCTTTCCATATCTCTCTGGGCTCCTTTAGAGTTGGCTCTCATTGGTTTTGGATTTAGACTAAAGATCATATGGACAGAGAGGATCGAATTTTTCGCCTATGTACCTTGGCGGAGGTGGAAATAGAGACCCACTTCATTTTCCGCCGTCCCATCTACTACGAGATCAGAGGAAGGTTTCATTGCTTGTTCAAACTTCAGAGAGTGCAGATCCCTTTCAACTTTCTTCAATTACACAGATCAATGTTGCTTTGCGCTTTATCTGTGGGAGACCACACAGCTTCCCAACCACACTTTGTAGCTCCTATTTGTCACGTCCCTTTGTTGGAAGATATTGGCACTATCCTCCCTCATCCTATTAAGTGGAACGTCTAAAGAGAAGATTATACAATGAAGTTCAAATAGAACTTAACATCAAATATAAATATAATATTAGAGATAAAATAAATAAATAAAAGATATATTCATAGAAGTATATTGACCTAATTATCTATGAATTCAATTCTTTTTGATTGATGTTTGATCAATCTATTATTCTTCTCAATCAATCTATTATAAATAAATCTCATATAAAATAATATATATAATACTAATATTAATAGTTAAACAACATTTAATTTCACGAACATTTATATTAAACGACACTAATAATAAAAGAAACTAATTAAAAAACACAATATATATTAAATACATGGAAACTAATTAGCCAACACTTTATTGGGTTAAACTTACCAAGTTTGATTACTAAGATCCATTAATAAAATGCAACCAGTGAAAGGAACAATCATACCTCTTGATAAAACCATAGAAGGGATATTTAAGGAAATCAAAAAGGAAAGAGTGGGGGATATATCTCCATAATATATAGTAAGACAAAAACAAGCAGCCATGTATAAATCCCAAAGGAGTATATTCATGGAAAAGAGCATTGTAAATGGCCATCAATATAATCAACCATTTATAAAGGATGGTGGAGGTAAGAAAGCAAATTAAATGAACTAGTAAAAGTAATATGCTTCCTTGTAAAAAGGAATTTACCTTCTTATTTAAGGTATGTGAGTTATCTTATTTGAATTTATATTTATCTTATATGTTTCTAAGACTTTAGGCATGGGATAAGATATTTTCATATAAAATAATTTTGTTATTATAATTTATGAAATATTTCAGTGTTAGTAAGTAATAAAAGACGAGTTCAAATATAATGGTAAGTAAATAATTAAAGTTATGTAAAATATGCTTATTTTAAATGTTCTTTTTAATATAGTTTATATATATATATACACACACGCACACACAAGTGCATGCTCTTTTATGGAATTAATAATTAATATAGTAAAAGATTGAATGAATATAATATCTTTGATCCAAGTACAACTTGGTGGATGACATTCACTATGAATGTCATGATATGATCCAAGTATAACTTGGTGGAGTGCATTCATTGTGAATGCCATGGTGCAATTCAAGTGCACTTGGTGGAGGGCATTCATCATTGTGAATGTCATAGTACAATCCAATATCTTGGTGGAGAACATTTATTATAAATGTTAATCATTTCAAATTAGACATCTTATTAAAGATATGAAATATTCAATTAGATTTATTATGAACTTACCAATTTCTTTGTAGTCATTGTGATCCCAAACTAACCCTAATACTGGAGATATTACACTATTCCCCAAAAGCCAAGCCTCGGATCAGCTTATCACTACTTTTTTCACGACCGTGTCTCTTGCTTGTGGCATGAAGTGGCTGCCTGATACTCCTATCTCCAACCACACCAAATCTGTGAGACCCCGCAATGGGTTCACTTGGCAGTGCCACAGTAGTGCTCAGAGACGGCTTGGGGTTCTTGGTCGCCCCATATCGTATCCTTCAGTGGTGGACTTCTTGCCACCGAGGAAGGACCTCTAGTCTTATCCTCGGTGGCTTTTTCCTTATGCTTTTCTTGCTTGCTCTTTCCTGAACACTGTTTAGTGCTCCCATTGTTGTCTGTTTCCTTGGTTGTAAGCTTTTAGTCCCATAGACCCTGTTGGTGGTTCCTTGTTGGACATTAATAAATTTATCTTATTATCTAAACAATAGTATAGTCAGAGCCTTTCAATTGAAAGCATTTTCATTTTGTTTACCACTAACAGTTATAGAATTTTCATTTAGTTTGTTTGGCATAGACAAGCTGCCACTATTGACTTTGGTTTGAGTTCAGTTTACAAATTGTACAAATGGCTTGCATTGTATACACACAATTTTGTCGAAGAGGTGTTGACAGGCTTTCTTTTTCATTTTTATGACCTACTACATAGTTCATTGAAGAGGAGCTGATTAGGCCTGGCTTTAAGTCCTATGTATTCTGGTCAGCTTACTACCATTTTATTGTAATTGCATCTATTTAGATTAGTTATGTAGTTGGTGGCACAATATGCTCTCACCTTGCCCACTTCGGGATTTAGGTGATCAGAAAATATCAAAGACACTGCATTGCATATTTAATATTTAATATTGCTAAAACAACAGAAAATTGACATTTGGAATACCAGTAGTGTCTAATTTTACACGTGGGCACACTTGAGTAAGTTATATTTGCTTGATGAACATTAATTTGTATTGTTTTGAAGAGATCTAAGATATAAAAGCTCATTAGAAAGTGTATTAGAGTTGTGATCATGTCAACTTTTAAAAATACTTCCTTAATTAAAACAACTATAGGAAAAAACCAAAACAATAATATATATACACTGCATGTTAGAATGTGAGGTATTAGCAGAGGGAATAGAGGTAGCATAAAATGCATGAAGTCAAATAGTAGGAACTTTTTGATGCAATGAAATCTTGAAAGAATGGGTAGAAACGACTAATCAAATATCTCATCTAAGAGTATGTAGGGTAAGGAATTCAAGGACATAAATAACCCCACTTTTCCTTTGGGTAGTGGTAGATTAAGGAAACCTTTAATGGAGTGAAATTAAGGATGGGTGTTGGATTACCGAATGTCATGTTTCTGCAAGAAGGAGCCATGTTATAGGAAGAAGACATAGATGAATAGTAGAGGACTTGGATGCCTTCTATGTTGAATATAGGGCAAAAAGTGCTGAATTTTGAGAAGTCATTTACTTTTTGAACTTTACAGGTCAAAGTAAAAAGCCAAAAACAATAACGGAAGTTAATATAGCTTGAACAAATGTTGTAAAGATTTGCAAAGGTTGGTAAATTGACAACCATCTGATTTGATGGATCCATGAAAGCCTCAAGATGATCTATGTTCCAAATGCTAAACACTTTCTCATCAGCCCTTTGTATGACGGGGAAGCAATTAAATTTGTGAGCATTTACTTCGAGAGGATTGCGCGAGTGTGGTTTCATAATTTAGTGACTCAAAGGCATATATGTAATACTACATTGAGGATTTTTACAAGAGGTTGGCCAACAAATTTGAGACGTAGGATCCAAAGGAGCATTCTAGAGTGCATGCTTAGTTACGACGCTAGGTCTTAGTGGATATGTTACTGATTTATAAAAGGATAATTGGCATGGTACTTGTTGTGTTAGAGAGACATTTGACATTCTTTTTCATGCAAGGTTTGAGCTAATCCTTTAGAGGCTTAGTTAAGTCTATTAAACCAGATACATTGCAAGTACATCAGTCACCGCTCTTTGTAAGATGGGATCAGTGGACCATGGTATCATGGGCTCGATGAAGTTTTCTTTAGTTTGTTAGTAGTAATAATGTCATGCTAGTCATTTTCAACCAAAAAAAGAACGAGTAGTAGTAAGGTGAAGAAATATCAATTTAGAAACGAGCCTGTAGTAGTAGAATTAATGTTGAGGGTTCTTTTGGGAGCATGGGAGTGTTGCAAGGATTGTTAGTTCAAGTAGCCCATTTGAATGCTCTTTTGAACTCCCCAAATGTTATGCAAAACACACACTTATCCAAAAAAATGTTTACAATTTGAAATAGCCATAGAAAAAGACAATTTTTTTGAAGTGGGTAGTAGAGTATGGCTTTTCTTTGTGCAGAAAGTTTCACAGGGGCAGCTACACAAGGGTTCACTTTTATCTCTTGTACAAAAGTGGACATGGGGTAAACATATGTGAAAAAGTAACTCTATTTGAGAAGACTGAGGTGATTAGGTTGCATATGGTGGGTGATGCAAGAAATAAGGGAATGCCAATAGAGTTTGTGTAAGACCAGTATGTTATTACCTACCCAATCTATAGATGTTGCATGACAAAGAGGAGGGGTTCTTCCTGGAGAAATAAAAGGGCTATTAGTGATGTAGGCATGTTTAGTATGCAAGTCGTGAGAACTGGTTGAATTTTCCATTGTCAAATTTTCTATGCTAATACCATACCATTTCACATAATGTTTAAAGCTGCAATGACTGTTGGTCCTTACGATGAATCCTGTGGAAAGTAGAAGCTACACGCTTCCTTCCTTGATACATAATGTAGACACTAAAAACGGTCAATGCCGGTGGTGCCACTTCTTAACAGCTTGGCACCACCTTGTAATGCCTTTTTGCCACTTTTTAATTATTCCTGTAGGTTGCGCGATTGCTTTTTATTATTTGTTGGCATAGTGTCCTTTCTTCATTAATTTAATTATGAAAAAAATTTAATTAATTACTATTATCTGTCCTTTAATTTGTATCATATCCTATCGATCTGTCCTAGACCGCATGTTTGATTAAGTGATCATGTCAAATTGATTAATCTCTCTAGGGGCAAATAATGATTAATTTGCCCTGTTATCCTAAGGTCTTATGCTTCGGTAAATAAGTTATATTTATTAACCTCTTCTATCCCCTATTCCCACAATTAATTAATTGTTTAATTTCCCAAAATGTGAGGGAAATTATTAATTTTGCTTTCATTTTCTAACTTGTGTCATAACCCCTAATTTTCTCCAATCCCACTTTTCCCTCTCATGTCATAATCCCCCTAATTTCTCCTATGTGATATCCCATCATTAAAATAGAGAAAGAACAAAATGTAAATACGGGCAAGGAAAGAAATGTACCTTGTCTTTGTATAATATTTCTGCATTTCCTACACTTTCATAGTTATTTAGAATTGGTCTAGTGATAGATGGAGCTTGGCACTCACCAAGGCATCCATCCACCATGTAAGAGACACTTAGCCCTAATGATATGTACAAGTGAATTCTGGATGACCACTTGTATATGCCACCACCTCTAATGAGCTGCATTTTGAACCAATGTTGTGATGATCAGTTTTTGCAACCATCATCATGTGATCACCATCGTATTGTGCACTACATTTAATATGCAATGCCATCAAAATATATGCATCCTTCCATGATATGCCATAACATACATATGCATAACATAGCAATCATACATACATACATACATACATGATATCCACATCATACATGGATACACACACATTGACATAATTGCATAATCATCATTCATTTTACTTAGTGCACTATCATAGCATCAACTCTGCATAGAATCATCATAATTTATAATCATCATTCATTTTACATAGTGCACTATCATAGCATCAACTCTGCATAGAGTCATTATTGCAAGCATTTGCATCAAGCACCATGTTCTGCATTCACATATCTCTGCAATGTTATTATACAATCGTATTATCAGGCTTGATACAGTAATTTACATGCATCGTGAGACTCAATTGGTACATGGATCGGGCATCACATTTGATGCATACATCAGGCATCATATGTTTTACCATTGTACTATGATATGAGCCGATTACTATAATTGGGCTGGACAAATTAACGATAACCATTCATGATTAAGTTTACCAAAATAATCATGAATGATTATTTCAGTGGACAACATAATTATCATTTGTTATGGAGAGTGACATACATTCCACCTGTGTCCTCTCAGGTACCATTGCAGATATAAATACAAGCCAATCGGCTCACAAAGAAGACAGATTATATATTTGATAAACAGTTTTATATTACCTTGTGGAGTGTTTCATAAGAGCATATAAGCTTTCCATGAGCAATCAAAGGTGCAAGCAATTCATATTTATATCACAGACGACATCTCTTAAGGAGCATACTCAATTATTGTTATATTGGAGACGACTTTACTAATTAGAGAATTAGAGCATAATCAAATCAAGATCAGTTACAGCCTATATCTCTGCCAATGAGATTATACATTGACTTGTACATGCAGTGTAGACAACACAGTAAAGATTAGAGACAACCATTCAGGTTGTAGAGTATATTTCACATTGTTATATCAGATACAACCTTTCCATTATTGTATTTAACCTTCTTGAAAAGTGTACATTTGAAACTATACATAAATTCCAACACTTTCAGCTTATGCATTTTGGAATTACCAGTAAATTACATTTCATTGGAATTATAATTTATGTATGCATTTGTATAATTAAATAAATCAAATTATTTACTTCATTGTAAGTTGCTGTTTGGCTCAATAAATCAATTGTTCAAATAGAAATTGTATAAAATCAGAAGTGTCTCATAATTGGTAAAAAGGGCACATTACCATTGGTATTAGAGCCCATTGTCCTACCCGAAGGTGAAAACCACTAATAACTTACACCTGAAAGAAAACGAGACAAAAAGAAATGCACATGGGTGAAGAAGGAGATATGGGGATGTAATGTCCCCTTTTTCTGGGACATCAGAATTCAATGTTGCCAGTTCACTTCGCCTAGGTTTCGGGGACGAGAAGGTTCTTTACGGGGTTCCGTTCGAGATTTGACCTAGACATTTCCAGTTTCAGACCCATCAGAGCAATTTTGGTAGGTTGTCTGGATGCTTACTATTTTTAGTAAGCAAGCAGAACTCAGTATTCTTGATATCTCAGTGTTGGTTTGGAAGCGTCTCGCCGAGAGCTATCCAACGAGCTATTGCACATGCTTATCCGAGTTCATTTGGTCAATTATTTTAATGCCTGATGATTATATGGTTTATTGGCTAAGCGACTTTTAAAGTTTATTTAACTTGTCACTTTATTTTAAAAAAAGTGCTATGTTCACTTAAGTGACTAAAAGACAAAAATGTGCTTTATCCCATATTGCTTAAGAGAGTGTGCATCACATTGGAAAAAGGGATAAAGGTACATCAGAGTTCACATGGGAGGATATGAAGATTATATTATTTAAAACAAGTATTAATCTAGAGTTGGAGACAGTTGCTGGTTATTTCTTTGAGGACGCAAACCCTTGAAGAAGCATTTGAAGGTTGGACGCAAACCTAGCCTTCCTTATAGGTTTAATCTACATTGCCAATCTGACTGTCATTTCTGTTTATAAGATTGGATTATTGAGATTGTTGCATGTTATTGTATTGCTGTTGTATAATAGAGTAACATTACTGGACAGTTATTTGTAGTAATCTATTGGTTTATGTATAAACTTCTGAATATTGGGGAAATAAAATAATCTTTTCCAAGTTTCTTGTATGCAAATTTGCTGGTTAGAAATCAATTAAAGTTCTGGAATTTATATTGAATATTGGTTTTCTGTTCGGATTTAAATCTGCACTTTTTATCACGGGTTTTTGGTAAAATATCCAGAAAGGGATATTACAGTGGTATCAGAGCCAAGAACCCTGCCATCTTGTGGAATCACGCAACACATGAGAATTTATGAACTTAATACTCTAAAGTTCTGGTTGCTTTGATGTGATTGGTCTGAGATTTTGAGGACGAAAACCCTCAAGTTTGGAAACACTAAAGGAGTTGGACGTTACCCCAAGCTTCTTTTAATATTTTTAGATGTTTAGTTTGGGCAGAAGTCGGCAAGGCATGAGAGTCCAGTTTAGACGGCAAAGTAAGTACCATTGACCTTTGCATTTGGAATGGTAAATATAGTTGATACTATACAGGTAGCCAAGCAAATTACATGACAGTAAGATAATTACATTTTTGGGTTGAGGAAACAGCAAATAGAAATCACTGTATTACTTCCCAAGAGCCAAGTATTTCTTAGTCGTTTTCATCTTCACGTGTTTGGAGGGAACTCAGGCTAGTGTGGACTGAGAACAATACAACGAGGAAGAGAACACCATTTTGGAAATCCAAGCCAGTTGATCTTTTCATAATTTGAATGTTCTTGCAATCCGAGTTTCCAGTTGTTGGTTCATTATTTTGAAGAGGTGAACTTGTGCAAAGAGAAAACCTTGGCGTGGAGTAGTCACTGAATCATTTACCTTGGTCGGCGTTACTGGGAACTGTCACGGGTTTTCTTAGCATCCCTGCATTGGTGGTTTTGGGAGCTTATTATCAGGTTAGAGTAATCCCTATCACATAGTTGGAACACTTGATATTCAGTAAGAACACACACAATTCTTGGTAGCTGGTTTTGGGAAAGACACACATTAATTCTGTGGGTGTCATGGGTGTTCAAAATCACGTTTTTGGGCAAAGTATTCATTGTAGCAAACGCAGGTAACCAGCATTCTGCACAGGGTGAGGTCATTAGCGTAATTGAATCATCCATTAATAGGTGCCAATACCCTTGTGAAAATGTGGGTTTAACATCAAACCATTGCCAGTCTTGGTTCAGTGGACATAAGGCAAGTAGTGTGGACGGGCGTGTGAGTCAATTCCGGGCAGTATCTCCTCCAACTCACGGTAACTGTACACCTTGCTCGGAATAATAGTAGTGAACCAATTGTTAACGTGGGAAGTCTGTGCGGGTTCAGAACACATTATTACAGAAGCAGCTGAAGCACGGGGACATTCTTTCTGGGCCAAAGGACCTAATAATGCTGGTTTCTATAATTCTCAACCTCGTTACACAATATTGAGAAAGGAAAAGATAGTGTGGACAAGCTTGTGGATGGAAATACAACTGGGACTTTGATCAATACAGATACATCCTCCACGTTAGTGAAACCGACTACCAGTCGAGATTATTATTTACTTAGTTCAAAGAACCTGGTAGCTGTAATCTCTCCAACTCGTGAGCTGAGGGAGGTAAGGGTTGCATTGATTTTCGTGGATCTACAAAGAGAAATACAAACTTTTATAAAGCCAGGAAGTCCTTTGACTCCTCCCTTTTCAAGAAGTGATAAGATTGGCAAGAGAGCTATAGAACAGGCTCATGGTGAGAGAGCTATAGAACAGGCTCAATTATGTAGCTCAAAAGGCTTCCCAAAATCCACAAAAAATTAACAATTTATCTGAGACCAAGACTCCAGAATGTACAAAGAAGAAGAGCATGATTAGAGGGAAATCAAAAGATTCAAAGTCTAAAGAAGAGTAGTACTGGAAAGTGCATTACAGTAGTATTATAACAACTACAGTGGAATGCTATATATATTGAAAGTTGCAGTAAGGAATTGGGCCACGTAAAATAGTGCTGAGTCTGTTTTTCAAAGCTGTTGATCACATCAAGGAATCCCCACGCATCGGCACAAACTCAGACATTTCGACCACTCCAAACAATCCGTTCATAATAGTAGCTGAATCTGTGATATTCAAAGTAGTCACATGAAAGGGGAACCAGGATCAGTTAGCTGTCTTCCTCTTACAGTCCAAATTTTACTTGGTCAATAAATTCTGGATGAGTCTATTCAACAGTATTATAATTTAAAATCTGGGTCTATGCCAACTGTTTGACGGAATAGTTTGAGTGGGCATTCACATAAATTTTAGTACTCTTAATTTCAGACTAGTTCAATGGGGCTAGAACGTCTTTAGATTGCTTGAAGTACTGTTTGATGAAATTCCTCTGAGCCTCACATTCAGCACTTGGTCTAAATTTAAGTCCTAGGTTATTACTGTGGTATCACATCCTGCAAAAAATACAATTCCAGGAATACCAGCAGCAGCATTGTATGGGTATGAGGGATGAAGGGATAGTCTACATCTTTCCAACATTTAAAGACATACATATATTTTGTTTGGATTAACGGAGACAATTTAAACTGAGATTTGAATGAAGCCTTGAGAGCAGTTTGCCTACAATTTCTAGTCCGATACGAGGACTGAAATAATGAGCATATATGATGAGTACAACAAATTTCCTCCACAGATTCAGAAAGAATTACCCTTCATTAATTATGTGGACTTCGAGCTAGAATTGCAAAACAATACGGATATGATGAGAAACAAATACTAAGAATTGGCTTGAGATCTCCTTGCAGAGGATAGTTACAGAGATTTGCATAGGAAAGATATCAATCAACCTGATAGTAGCACTAATAATGACACAAGTATACTAATAGGTAATTGGGAGACAAAAGTATCTTATGGAGCTGTTTACACTAGTCCTTCTGATGAGCAGGTTAATGGCCCATGTAGTAGAGTTGACCAAACCGTCAATGTTGGCAACTCCAACATCTTATTTGGTGACATGGAAATTAACTTGGATGAATTTTATGGTGATACTAGGTGGGAAATTATATCAAATTTTGAGGAGCAAACGAACAACGATGTTGGCAGGACAGATGATCTAGCACACGTTGAGTTAGAGGATATATCTGAAAATGTTGTTTCCCAAGGTGCTGAAAAATCAGAAAATTCTAAGGAGAGCAGCCCACTTGTGTTTGAAGGAGATGGTCAAAAACCATTTTTGCTCCTTGACTTATTGGATATGCTTTTGGTCAAAGAGGACAAGATTGTCCAAGTGTTGACAAGAATGGATTATTCTTCCAAATTGGTTGAGGATCTCATGCGGAAGGTTGTGATAGAAGAGAGACAAGGGAGTGTATGTGGCGTCACAAGTCCTCTTTTACATACTATTTTTGAAACGTTGAAAATGATCAAATATGAGTACTTGCAACTATTAATGGATAGAGATCTAGCAATAAAATTTGGAAGGGACAAGGAGAGTGAGGTAGACGAGCTATGCCTTCAATTGAGCTTAACACATTTTTCCATCCACAAAGTTGAAAATCAAACGAGTGGGTCAGCCACTTATGAAGAAAATAACTAGGGTTGAAAGGTACAAGAAATCACGCAAATCATTGAAGGAATTCATGAAGTGAGTAGAGGTGAAGGCAAACAATGTGATTCAATCACGTGTTCCCCATTTGAAACCTTCTATGGTGAGAAAATTTTAATGGTTCAGCAAGTTGATGAGTCTGAAAATTCTGATTTTTATACAGCAACTGTACATCTCCGCATGAGCACATGGTTAGTGATACAACAAGTTAGGGTAATTTAGAGATGTCAATTAATGGTGAACCATTCTCTTATGAAGACTAAGACATAAGTGAGAGTACTTACGGTGGGGTAGGAAGTTCAGATTTATCCTTCGCATGCGCTCAAGAATTTTTCAGCGTGCCCAGAGATTTATCACCTAGCCCTTACGAGATGGCCACGGCCTACTTGTTGATTGGTGATTTTTTTTTTGGTATATTTCCCCTATCAGTGATTTTCCTGTGTATGTTGTTAATATATTCACTGATTCTATTTGGCCTTCTAGGGTCAACGAGTTATTTGTAGGTGAGTGGAGCGATCACACACTACCCTACATTCCACATGAGGTGTCTCCATTTTTTATTCAGCAGGGTATTGAAGGCAGTGTTAGCACTCATGATATTGGTGATTCACCAACCACTCTTTCATTTACCCAGGATCATATTGTTTGGGAAGAGGGGGATCCAGGTGTTAATAGTATCTTACATCTGGCGGATTATGCTGTGTTGCTACACAGACACATGATTATGATTTGTGTGTTTTAGCTTTCTGACATATCAAAGTTCTAGAGATTAGGACTACTCTTTCACCAAAGTGATATGGCAGTGGAGTCGGATTGGTCGGATCTATCATTGACATTAGAACAGATATTATCGGAGTGGTACAGTGGTGTAGGTATTATAGGAACTGGTCAGTGGTATCTCAGACATCGCACGGGTCCTCACTTGGGATCCAGGTGGAGCATCCCTAGGTATTGCCTTTGGTTGGGGAGCTAGATGGAGAGTTTGGTTGCTATCTTCTTGGGGAGGATATGCGTATATTGATGGGCCCCCATCTTCACTTGACACTAGAGACTCACAGGGTCACTCGTGGAGTGAGGTTTTCATCCTGATTGAGTGTATTGGCACATAGAGCAAAAACACATGGCAATTGGTGTCCCTTTATGGTGAGACGTGGGATCCTGGCATTCAGTTATTTGGCACAATGATTCCTATTGTACTGTTTCACCATTCTGAGTTTGGGAAGATGCAGGCCAGGGTACATCGACTGAGGAGTAGAACCTCATTCTCGAGGCGAGTATGGGATCCTGGCATTTGATTTCTACAGGTATGAGCGGATTGCTTGAGGGAAAGCAATCTTTGAGAAGGGAGGCCTTGTAATGTCCCCTTTTTCTGGGATATCATAATTCAGTGTTGCCGGTTCACTTCGCCTAGGTTTTGGGGACGAGAAGGTGCTTTACAGGGTTTCGTTCGCGATTTGACCTAGACATTTCCAGTTTCAGACCCATCAGAGCAATTTTGGCAGGTTGTCCGGATGCTTACTATTTTTAGTAAGCAAAGCTCAGTATTCTTGATATCTTAGTGTTGGTTTGGAAGGGTCTCGTTGAGAGCATTCCAACAAGCTATTGCACATGCTTATCCGAGTTTGGTTGGTCAGTTATTTTAATGCCTGACAATTATATGGTTTACTGGGTAAGCAACTTTTAAAGTTTATTTAACTTGTCACTTTATTTTAAAAAAGGTACTATGTTCACTTAAGTGACTAAAGGACAAAAAGGTGCTTTATCCCACATTGCTTAAAAGAGTGTGCATCACATTGGGAAAAGGGATAAAGGTACATCAGACTTCACATGGGAGGATATGAAGATTATATTATTTAAAACAAATATTACTCTAGAGCTGGAAACAGTTGCTGGTTATTTCTTCGAGGACGCAAACCCTTGAAGAAGCATTTGAAGGTTGGATGCAAACCTAGCCTTCTTACAGGTTTAATCTACATTGCCAATCTGACTGTCATTTTTGTTTATAAGATTGGATTATTGGGATTGTTGCATGTTATTATATTGCTGTTGTATAATAGAGTAACGTTACTAGACAATTATTTGTAGTAATCTACTAGTTTATGTATAAACTTCTGAATATTGGGGAAATAAAATAATTGTTTTTGAGTTTCTTGTATGCAAAATGTGCTAGTTAGAAATTGATTAAAGTTCTGGAATTTATATTGAATATTGGTTTTCTGTTCGGATTTAATTCTGCACTTTTTATCACGGGTTTTTGGTAAAATATCCGGAAAGGGATATTACAGGAGAGCAAGTTAGATCAAGTGATAAGTGAGCAGACAATTGCTAACCAAATGGACTTCAATTAATGGATGTCTCTACTCTATCCACCTCAACCATACCATGGAAACCCATAAAAACTTACATGGGTGAGAAGAGCAATCACAAAACGGTAGTCCAAAAAGACAAGAAGCTTGAGGCTAGGACTACCAAGCTTTGCACCACTAGAGGGCCAAATATGTGAAGAATCCTACTTTTTTCAAATTTAGGAGCAAATCAAACAAGATTGGAAGTAGGCGATCTACAGAACGAAATGTCCTTCAAATAATATCTTGATTTAAGAATAAGTATGCCTCAAAGACAGAATAGAGAAGGATTCTCTGAATTGAAGAGGATGGCATGAAAGATGAGCATTCCATATTTGAGAGAACAACAAAAATGTCTGCTAGAGCTTGGGTACAAAAACTCAACAGTTACTTCCAAGGTAACCCCATGACTGAAGAGGAAGGCATAAAAAATGCAGCTTTCCACCTAGATGGAATTGGACATGAATAGTGGCATCATGGGATGATAACCATGGGATATTCCAAGATTACCTCCTATCTAGAGTTCATTGAAAGGTTGATAGAGAGGTTTGACAGTAAGGATCCTAAGTCCCATTTCAAGAAACTAACCCCAGTCAAGCGTCGAGGATCCATAGAAGAATAAATCACTATTTCTAAAGAATTTCAGTGCTAGTAACAGACATATCCAAAAGAAGACTAATGTGCTCTTTATTTAAGGTCTGCAAGACCCTTCAAGAGGATGGGTAAAGTAACTAAACCCTCTTTCCTTGCAAGAAACAATCAAGAAAGAGAGGGACATGGATTTTGAATCAACTAAGGGTAAATCCTTCAATAAAGAACATCCTACTCCAAAGGAAACTTCTGCACCCTTTGACAAGGAGTTCCTGCAAGCCCATAACTAGATTTTGAAACGTGACAAGAATTCAGAAGGAAAAAACTATGCTGCACTTGCAAACAACCTTTGTTTTGAGGTCACTGTTGTAGATAAAGAAACAAATTCACTATATTGTAGTAAGATCTAATAGTGAAGATGAGGAAGGATTGAGTAGTGATACAGACTTAGAAGGGAAACCTCCGACATAAAGTAAAGAAGGAATCCCAGCAAGCCTAGAAGGACACACTTAGAAAACCTTTCAAATCCAAGGCCAATTTGAAAGAGAGGACGTAAGAGTGCTCTAGGAAAATGGCTTTACACACCACTTCATCAGTCATAAATGGGTCCAAGACCATTACATACCAGAATTCAAGCACAAAGGGCTTAACATGAGACTAGTGAATGGATCATCCACTTGTAGCAATACTCCAACTCCTCCACTTACCTTGTGGATGGAAGATTACACCTATTTATCCAAATTCCACATTCTTAATTTAGGAAGTATTGAGTTAATACTTGGGCTCCCTTGGATGAAATATATGTCCCTTTAAACAAGATGTCAACAAACATTCAAGTTGAAGGAGGAAGGGAAGAAATACACTCTACATGGATTACAACCAAGGAAGACCTTACCTACTCAAAATACATCATATCCCTACTACATAAAGGAAATGCTCAACAAAGCATCTCTAAGTGGCTTCAAGGAGATTCTCTCACTGCAAAACCAAATGCAAAAACCACATCCAAGAATTGAGATAGTCAAAAGAAATGATGGGACGTTCAAGATATACATTAACTATAAGAAAACACCCATAAGATCTGAGATGTCAAATGTTTATGGGCAAGCATTTTTTAAGGAGGACAGACTGTGATATCCCATTTTGTAAAACAGTAAAAGAACAAAATGTCAATATAGGCAAGGAAAGAAACTTACCTAGATTTTGTATAATATCTACATTTCCTGCATTTTCATAGTAGTTTAGAATTGGCCTAATGATAGATGGACTTTGGCACTCACCAAGAGATTCATCCTTATCGACCCTGATGATATGTACAAGTGAATTCTGGATGGCCACTTGTATATACCATCACGCTAGTGAGCTGCATGACGGACGGATGGCTTCATGATTGGTTTTTGCAACCATAATCATGTGATCACCATCATGTTGTGCACTACATTACACATGCAATGCTATCAATATAAATGCATCCATCCATGATATCCCATCACATATATATGCATAACAACAGTCATACATACACACATGACATCCACATTATACATTAATACATCCATGCTGACATAATTGCATAATCATCACTCATATTACATAATGCATTATCCTCACAACACTATCGTAGCATTAACTCTGCATATAATCATTATCACAAGCATTTGCACTAATCATCAGATTCTGCATCATACTTGCATTCACATCTGCAATGTTACCAGCCGATACTTATCATTGGGTTTGATACAGTAATTACCATGCATGCATTGTGAGACTCTATTGATAGATGGATTGGCAATCACATCCGATACATACATCAGGCATCATATATTTTACTATTGTGCTATGATATGTGCCAATTACTATAATTGGGATGTACAAGTTGTTAACAATAACCATTCATGATTAAGTTCACCAAAATAATCATTAATAATTATTTCCATGAACTGTATTATCATTTGTAATGAAGGGTGGCATCCATTCCACCCGCATCCTCTCATGGATTCCTGCAGATATAAATACAAGTCAATCGGTTCACAAAGAAGGTTGATTATATATTTGATAAACAGTTTAATATTCCCTTGTTGAGTGCTTGATAAGAGTGTAGAAGCTTTCCATAAGCAACTGCAAGTGCAATCAATTTATATTTTTATCATAGACAGCATCCCTTAAGAAGCATAATCAACCATTGTTATATCAGAGACGGCTTCACTAATCATAGAATCAGAGCATAATCAAATCAAGAACATCAGATACAGCCTATATATTTGCCAATCAGATTAAACATCAACCTGTACATGCAGCATGGGAAACACAGGAAAGACCAGAGACAGCCATTCATGTTATATAGTATATTTCACATTGTTATATCAGGTACAGCCTTTCCATCATTTGTATACAGCTTTCTTGAAAAGTATATATTTGAAACTATACATAAATTCCAACACTTTCAGCATATGCATTTAGAATTGTTAGTAAACTGCATTTCATTGGAATAGTAGTTTGTGTGTGCATTTGTATAATTAAATCAATTGCATTATTTACTTCATTATAAGTTGCTGTCTGATTCAATAAATCAATTGTATAAAATCACTAGTGTCTCATAAATGGCAAAAAGGGAACATTACATCCTATGACACCTTACCCTAATTTCTCATTTCCCAAGCGACTCACTTATTCATCATAAATTTGCATTTGCCAAAAGATGGTTTCCTCATGCGATTATGACCATTGATTGAACTTCAATCTTGATCATTGATTTCAGATTTCAAATTCTATAATTTGCCTCTTTGGCTCATTCTTGCAATCACACTCTTTGATAATTCTCACCATCATTCTGTTCATTCACACTTGCCTTTCTCGTTTGTGCATTTTAATACTTTTGAGCAACACACAATTAGAGAATAAGGAAGAAACAATGCGTGGCTTCATCAAAGGAATGCTTGGTTTTCTTTAATTTAGTTTATGTTTTATGCATTTTGTTTTGCTGGTCTTATTGGTGTGATTGGGATTAGTTTGCATGATCTTATGGCTTTTGAGGTTGGCTTTGATATCATCTGGTACTAATCCCCATTTTCCTAGTCAGTTGAGAGTATCCAAGGTACATGACAAAAGAGATACGTTTTGGATAAGGGATGGCTAGTCTATCCTAATGGATGGATAGACTTATATTAGACATCAACTTTGTATAAAGTCATTATCATATGCTCAATTGGCAATTATTTTTTAAAACTATCAATTATTTGAGAAAGAGGAAGTATTGAAACTTCCAATCTCATATTATCAAGGATGGGATGGAAAAGTTTTAGTTCTCTAATGTCTGACAAGTATTTATTGATTCAACTGTTGTATTCAAGTTAACTAGCTTGATGGTGGAGGGATCTTACAAGCATATTTTTTGGATACCGTGTTGTATACACATTGAATAGTGTAGTGAAAGGCATTGGAAATATGGATTTGGTGATATGGATCAAGAAGATCCTTTAAGAAATTTAGGAGAAGATAACTGAACCAGTTGTTATCTACTGTGACAATACAAGTACCATTAACAACTCAGAGAACCCAGTGATGCACTCTAAGACTGATCATATTCCCATAAGTATCATTTTCTTAGAGAACCGGTTTAGGGAAAGGAAGTAAGGTTGGAATATGTGTGATGCAGAGGCCAGTGGTCAACCAATGAAATGTAATGTCCCCACTTCCTGTCTGACTAATAGAAAATTAAACCTTTTTATTGTCCTTGAGATTGCGTTTGATTCTTTACTTCATCTTTAGTCTCTCTTCCTTGTATTTTATATAATTCTAGAACTTGATGGAATAAGAGACTGTCATATATAATGACTAGTTGTTGTGGCCTCTAAGTTTACTCTTTGACTTTATGATAATATATATAATTAGCCACAATACTTAGTAGTGATCATTGTTTACCGCATAAGTTAATTAAGAATTGCACATAGATAATGAACACGAACTCAAACAGCAGAAATCTTCTTCTTATTTGCATATGCCAAGATATTACATTAGGTTATCATCCTCATCATTACAATGATCCCGAAGGGAGATATAAATACTGTTCGAGGAACCTTCTCGAAGGTATCCGTCGGCCACATACAACATGTCAACTACAATAATAGAACCTTCTGGATACATCCCGATACATGTCGGCCTGACGGCACACATCCCGATACACTGACAGAAACCTCTCAATACACCATCGGGAACCTCCCAATACACCGTTGAGAACAGCTTGATACACCATCGGGAAGCTCCTGATACACTGTCGGGAACCTCCTGATACACTGTTAGGAGCATCCTAAAACATCATCGAGAAGCTCTTGATACATCGTCGGGAACATCTTGAAACTCCATCGGGAAGCTCCTGATACACCGTCGGGAACCTCCCGATACGCCGTCGGGAACATCCTGATACATTATTGAAACACCATCAGGAAGCTCCTGATACACCGTCGGGGACATCTCGATACACTGTTTCCTGACGACATCATCTCCCCCAAAAAGAAAAGTCGTCTCCCGATGACGAGACAACAAAAAACCCACAATATCTACATTATTCATAAAACAAAAACAACATGGACGTATACATCATCAACTCGAAGGCTGAGTCTCGGACTGTTTCATTCTTCCCTTGCTTAGTATTGAATATCTCCGCTACAATTTCATTATCGTCGTGCAAGAGTTGAAATTCGGCGATGAACTCCTTTTTAATATTATCCCAACTGTTTAAATTTTGTGGATCGGTATCAATAAACCAATCAATTGCAACACCTCGCAGGGTTGCCAGAAATTGCCTCATCTATTCATTTGTATCCGTTATGCCATTGGCTCTCCAAATCGTTTCACAGGTTTTACAATGTTGGATGGGATCAACTGCTCCATCACCATCAAATTTAGGTAACTTCTCCTTTGGTCCCGCCATCCCGACGCTCACGCTTGGTATTCCGATGCTCACACTTGGTATCCCGACAGCTGTGTTTGGTGAAGAAGGGTCTCCGTTAAGTGAATCTGTTCCTTCTGGAAGTGGATCCTGGACGAAGAGTTCACTCCACGCTCTTGCTCCTTCGGCACTCCGAGCCGTGCGAGTCGATTCTCTTCCGTCTGGATTGTCTTCCCTTGGCGAACACCAATTCAAAAACTCCTCCCTTGCCTCTTCCACCAATTCCACCCATTGTCGCGTCTCCTCCAACAATGCTTCCACGCTTCTGTGTCCGTCGGCAGCAATCTTCTGGAGTCTCTTTTTGCGTTCAGCTTGCTGCGCCAAAATCAAATCTCCATGTGCGGTGCGTATTTCGTCCTTGTCTTTTAGCTTGTTCTTATTCTTGTTCAGCTGATTCGACATTACTCTTCATTGTCCTGCCTTTCCAGGTCCATCGGGCAATGGCGCCAAATGTTTACCGCATAAGTTAATTAAGAATTGTACACAGATAATGAACACGAACTCAAACAGCAGAAATCTTCTTATTCGCATATGCCAAGATATTACATTAGGTTATCATCCTCATCATTACAATGATCTCGAAGGGAGATAAATACTGTCCGAGGAACCTTCTCGAAGGTATCCATTGGCCACATACAACATGTCAACTACAATAATAGAACCTTCTGGATACATCCCGATACATGTCGGCCTGACGGCACACATCCCGATACACTGACAGAAACCTCCGGATACACCGTTGGGAACCTCTCGATACACCGTCGAGAACAACCTGATACACCGTCGGGAAGCTCCTGATACACCGTCGAGAACCTCCCGATACACCATCGGGAACATCTTGAAACACCATCGGGAAGCTCTTGATACACCGTCGGGAACATCCTGAAACACCATCGGGAAGCTCCTGATACACCGTTGGGAACCTCCCGATACACCGTCGGGAGCATCCTGATATGTTATTGAAACACCATCGGGAAGCTCCTGATACATCGTCGGGAACATCCCGATACACTGTTTCCTGACGACAATCATTGCCTTTGATTATCTTTGTTTTTATCCCAGCTCGTCTTTCTTGACTTCTGTTGACAATTAATCCTTTGATGACTTGACTGTCTTGTTCATTATTTCTACGCTTCCATAAATGTCATGATTTCTTTCTTTCTTTTTCATTTCCAACTTTCATGTTTTATTGTTTCACCAGCTCTATGTATTTATGTTTGAGTACTTATACTTTCTAACTACTGTGAATGGTTGTCTGCATACTTGAGACGGTAGATATTTGTGTGGTAATGTTTATTATCTTCGCTTCAATTTATCCTTGCTTCTTTTGTTTCAATCTGCATATTTAGTTTTGTTCATGACTGTACTCTTTTGTCCAATGTAACTACTACTGTGTGGTCTCTTATCCCTAAGTTTTCCAAATTTGAAATATCTGCTAACCATGCCTCTCAGCTGAAACTCTGTCATCCAATTGAATTAGATATTGTATGGTATCTTGAAATCTACGATGGTATATTGTTTATCGTCTGCTCGGTATTAATCTTTGGTGTTCTATCTTGAATGTCCCTGTATCAGTTAATAGAAGTAATTTTATCTTCAACAATCTTCTTGCTCTTCTACTAAGTACCATTCCTCATCCCACCACTATAAATCTAATTTTCTTGATCGCTTATCTTCAAAGACCATCCGGTTATTTCTCATGTGGACTCCACGACTGACTTCTTATCTGGATAATTATTGGGTCTGCTAACTGTATTAACTTCATTAGGAAACACTTATCAACATCATATTCAACCTTACACATGGATCAACAACATGAATCCAACCCACTCACTATAGACCTATTAATGGTCAAAACAATAATCTTACCACCACTAGGCTCTACACCTTATCAACCACTCCTTAGCATCCTTATACATGTAGACATTCATCCAACTCTGATTATGACTTGATCAGCATTCTCATTCTTATCTGCCCATAACCCCAAACTTGACATCTCTATTTTTATCCTATCAACATTTTGAACGAAACAACCAACGAAGTTCAAGCATCACACGGTGTCTCCCTTAACCTATCATGAAAGACACTCCACACATTCTCTAAGGCCTTGCTCACTCCCTATCCAATTTTGTCATACTAAGTATTACATGTCAAATGAACAAAAACAAGTTTTACCTCACTGTCCTATTGTGGCAGTTTTGTCTAACTCTGCAATTTCTTTTATTCAACTCCGAATCTCTGATCTTCAGCCTTCTTAGAGACCTTCCACACATCAAGACACTCTTCTTACACTCCTCTCATAACCCTCAAATTAGATAGATGTTTTGAAAGGCATTGGAAAGATAAATAAGGTAATGATGGTAGAAGCAAGAGATATACATATGTTCATTTGCCATCATCACACCTTATTTATTTTGTTATGACTTTCTTGAGGAAGGAATTCTTCAAGCCTATGGTTATTAGATATGCCATCCACTTTATTTTGTTGTAGAGTGTTTGAGGTGTGGGATCTACAGTTTATGATGGTTAATTTATATTGAGGTAGATAGCTAGAGACAAGTATGACTTGAAGTGTCTTATGTCTCTCATTTCAAAACGTTAGACAGTGATTAATAATAACAGTGATTGGGCATGTTTTGAATAAGAAATCAATCAATGCTAAGAATCGAATCATTGATATTTGATCATAGAGGCAGCATATTAATTGATCTGGTTAAAAGAGAATAAGAATGATGAAATCATAAATCAATGCCAGGGTACTTGGATATGTGAAGCATTGATGTCGGCCACATGATTAAGCTTATAACGGTAGCAGTAATACCACCCACAGAGTAATAAGCTTATAGATGCATTGATCAATGGAGGCATGTATCCATTCTGCAGTTTGATGAAATCTATGTTCCAAATCAGGAAGCAATAATACGAAATTAATATTGTCTATATGTGAGTCAGAAAACTTATAAGACAAATCAATTAGGGAAAAATAATGCATTGATGGAGATGATAAGCAAATTTTGCATGTATTGATAATAGAAGCCTTTGACATCGCCTATGAACAAAGAAAATTTTATATCACTAAAAGTTACTTTTTGATGGTTACTTCTGACTCATAGATTAATCATCGTATTTGACAAACAAGGAGTTATTAATAGAAAATATTACAAGTTTTATACTTAATTAATTAGAATTTAGTAACCTACCGATTGCTAAGAAGGGACAGCAGACGTATCTCTTGGAGGCATCCTATTCATTAACAAGGTATATCTTGGATATTAAACCCATTATTGGCAAGTATTGGGCATAAGTGGAATCAAATCCTAAATCCATCATAGACAGATTGGTATGGCATATCTGAACTATGCATTACAAGAATAATTGCATGATAAGTAATTGGCAATAAGTAAATTTGTCTATTTATTTACAAATATAACTCATATCAAAATAAGGATAATAGACTCTTATGTGATACTCATGTTAGCAAGATTTATAATCCCTTAAAATATACATACACATATACTTGAGATAATATCATTATGGTGTATGTATCTTACCTCGTGAGCAATCAAGAAGAATGTTGGAAGTTAGGGAATTGCAGTTTACTGGTTCTCTCAAACAAGTAGGCCACCCCAAGGGATGAAATTGTCATAGTGGGACGTTGCGTGCTCTTGGGCTTAGTTGGGTTGAGTAGTTTATAGACGCCCTCTCGAGACTTTCATACCAAACCAAACTACGATTGGTTATGGGTAGAAAGACACATTTATCATTCTCTGTAATATACTTGCTATTAATCCATGCATTTATTTGTCTATCCATGAAGTTTTCTCATATATATTATAAAATGGACTTTAATAATTACTTTGGATGAGTAATAGTTAGTATGGATGAGAGGGCATGACTGGAGAAATAATCAGTATTTTATATTTGTGCATGTGCAGTGATGGAAGTAGCATTATTCTATTTCTCTTCACAATTGATCTACAGAACTTAATTTAGAGTCTGCATGAGAATGAATAATGATTTATGAAATATGATTTACATTCTTACTGAAGTCATGCATACAAGTATTTTATTAATTTGTTGGTCCTTATACTTTTATCCTGATATGGATGTGTAATTGCAGTTGGTAATTGTTTGTCAGATATGTACAATACATTATGATTTTATATCTTCTTCCCAAAAATTTTTAGTCATTTCAAATCAATAGTTGGCAAGAGTCTTTAGATGATAGTTCCAGTACTATGCTACAATCAATGTTAAGGATTGCCTGTAAGATTTTTCTTTTTTCTAAGTTCTAAGAACCTGCTATGACTGAAAAGAGAGCAATTGTAATAATTAGTTTGGATGAGAAGCAATGCTTGAAGCAGTTGCCAATTTTTTATATTTCTGCATGTGCAGCAACGGAGGATGGCATTTTTCCATTTTCACTTGATGACTGCTCTGCATAACCTATGTTTGATTTTGTGTGAGAGCCAACAATGACCTCTGAATGCGATTTAGATTCTGTCTGGTGGATGGAAGTGACTCCTGTCTTTAAGGAGTGACCTGGCTGGGGAGTTTGTTGCTGTAAGCATGGCAGACCTTCCATGTCAAGGCAGCCTGTCCTCAAATAATTCAGTAGCAAATTCACTGCCCAGGGATGCTCATTCATTATCACTTTTTCCAGAAGGGCTGACAATACAAGGAGAAACTCTTTCTGAAGTAGGTCAACAGAGTATATCATCACATAAATCTAAGCATAAAAATCAATCAAATGATTCATTTTTGGCAAAGGGTGGCACAGCTGAGCTATGTAACATTAGTTTGAGACTTGGTACCTCTGATCCAAAGGATGAAGACACAGATAAACAAGGTGATACTGAAATAGACAAAGGTCAATGGACAAAGACAAGGCAAAAAAAGATGGTCACAGAAGTCTTCAATTTGGAAGAGAAGAGATCTTTAGACATTGCAGATTCAATGCTTGGAAATGCTATTTCAAAAATCATGCCTGTGAGATTGTTCAATTTTCAGTTGAAGGAAGTTTCAAATGATTCTAAGAATTTAAGTTCAGCTATAAATCAATCTGAGGAGCCATCTGATAATATATTCTCTATTTCACCTTTAGCAGAGCAACATTCATTTTCACCATATAGAAATGATAAACTTATGATCTTTACCGGAGGAGTAATAGACAACAGTAAGACAGGATGTCCATTTGTGCCTCCTACAAATAGCCTTCCTGTATTTAGGACTCAACCTATTAGCACAAGAAAGCCACCGTTGCCACCAGGAGCTGTGACATACCTTAAGGGAGGGGTTGCTCATAAGACAAAGAAAGTTCATGCTCGTAGTGTCACACAAGATTCAAGAAAACACTTGAAAGTGTCTGAGATTAAATCTAAAAATTTCATTCCTACTGCAGGGTCTGATAAAGAGGGATGTCTAGAGAGAGGGAATTCAAGCCCATTTTACAGGAGGACAGCTATTATAGATACTAGCAGCGAATTTAGTGTTGGTGAATCATTATGCAGTAATGTAGGGGCTGCACTTCACTTAAGTAAAAGAACATTGCAGAATAGATCAGGTCTTTTGCCAACATCATCTGGTCCCATAGGTTATATCCAAGATCCTTCTGGATCACTTGCAACCTCTGATGACCAGATGCCTAGAAATATTTCCGAATCTTCATCTCAGAATTTTCTTCATTTGAAGTCATTGAAGGCTGATATTTCCTGGCATGATAGAGAATTCAGCATACCGGTCTCATCAGTAACTGAGAAATCAAGAGCCAACTTTTTAGTGCAACAAGTCAATTCCTCTCCTGCGAACCCTCTTCATAAATTTGTTGAAATGCAAGTCCAAGCTTCTGGAACATCCTCCACGGATAACTATTCCAGTGAACCTATTGTTGAGCCTCACTACAATGCTCAAACAAGGCACTGTCAAAAAATTGGAAGGAGTCAAATGAATTCAAAGAAAAGAGATTACGATTCATGTACTACAGATGTTTTTAAACCTCCACCAATCAAAGGCCAAGCAGAAAGGGTAAAGTCCTTACATGTTTCTTCTATGAGTGATATCAAACAAGTACAGCACAATTTTCATGAGGGTGCTGAAGGATACATACATGCTTTAAAGAGTTCTAGCACTGATGAAGTTAGGCAGATGGACGTGGAAATAGTTCAAAAGCAGTTCGATCAGATCAAAGAAGGTGTTTTCAAATTAGGTTCCTCAAGTGAAGGTATACACAGTTAATTGTTTATTTATTTGTTGTCATAAAGGAAATTTTAATGGAGCCATGCAATTTTTGGAGGTTTTTAAATCTTGACAAATCTTTTTTAGCATTGCATCCACAAATTTCAAAATTTGGCTAAAATCTTCCCCCAGTTTCTAGTTTTGGTAAGATTTTTATGTGTTCTATGTAAAAGGTTCCTGAAATCTCAAGCAAACAGATACTGTTTATAGAGATTTAGGTGAATCGTAATATTAAGTTAGTGATTACTTTATTGAAAGCTGTAGCCAGTTGGTGATTATTGGCTAGTGTCTACTTTTTGTAAAGGGTTTGATATAATGCCAGAGACACCTTTTTGTATCATCATTTATTGATATAATGCTAGTTGTTCTGATAGTTTCTGGATTAGATTGTGTAAATTTGTTTTCCATCAACATTTCGGATGATACCACGTGATCCATCATCAAGATATACAAGAGAACATTTTTTTCCTTATGTTCTCTTGCATATCCTGATAATGGATCTTGTAGTGTGATCCGAAACGTTGAGGGAACATTTTTTTACACAATCTAATCCAGAAACTATCAGAACAATTTCTCATGGATTGTGGAAATCTAATAGATATAATGCTAGTTACCAGTAGACACTTGCGTTATATGAGGATACAAATCTCATGATTTGTTCTTAAAAATGAGTGTTTAATATGGTCATAGATTATCATGTATATGTTTCGATGGACAATTTCAAATCCTGTTCTAATTTTCTATATGTTAATGCAGGGACGGTTCATGGAGTAGATCGAGAGGTAATCTCCTGTTACCCTTGTTGTGTTATATGTTGTGTCGGTTAAGACAATGCATGGGAAATGGGATGATTATTTTTTTCCAATTGAGGCTAGTTCTCAGCATCAAATATTTGGGGAGTGTACTCTCTGTTATAGAATCAGAGTTTGTAAATGGGGAAATAATTTACTTCCAATAGAAGCTACTTTGTGGCAACAGAAAGACAGGCATTCCTATCCAAAAGGTTAATAAAAAGCAATCAGTTGCAGAAACTTATAATTATGAAATTTGAGTCAAGTATTATTAAAAAGATTGACTGCATAAATCAATTACTACATATAACTGACACTTATTCAGTCATAAGGAGCTGTGCAATTTATGGGTTTGATTTATTACTTATTTTCGTTCACTGTGAATTGGAATTTCCAATAGTGAATGTAATATTTATATCTTCGCCGTTTCGTTAAAGTTGCATTGTTCTCCAATTCATTAGAAAACTTTTATCAAAGACCAACTTTTTTTTAAATCTAAAAAGGGCTTCTTGTTCTATGAGCAGATAATCACATTAAAAACTTATACATATGGTTCAGATATATTTCTTGGATCTCAATCGCATGAATTAACAGTGTTAAGGAAAAAAATGCTAAAGTTGTGACCAGTTGTTCAGTGCTCTATCTGATAAATCATAAATATACATGGAATAATAATAAAGATGGCAGTGCGCAGCAGATATAGGAGTCAAATATAACTTTATTTGCTCATATTTTCATTACAGCCAAGAAGACCAAAAATGGCCGGCCAAGGATTTTACAGTTATCCCACTACACCATATTACCTTTACGACACACAACATTTTTCGAAAACCCAATGGTTGCCAAGAGGATCACAATTGTCAGCTAACCAATACTTACAACCACCCGAGATTGACAACCAACTTAATACAAATAATTAATACATTTTTGAATATCAAATATTATCAACCATAGCAATAGGCATTATATGCTGACTATACCAGTTTCATGAATGTTAGGTTTCTTCTTATTGGTGCCATTACAATGTTACATCCAATGGACATATTCTCTTATTTCTTTACCTTTACTTCGATTTTTTTTTTCGTTTATTAACCAAATTCAATATTTATAGTCACATGGGGAATCTTTTGGCTTTATCTTGTATGCCAATTTTATGGATTCAAGTCACTGCATTTTGAAATAAACATTTCAGACTGCTATTCCTATGCAGATATTTGGCAGAATCAATGATGCAAAGAGTATGTTTTCATAATATGTTTGATTCAAGAACACAGTATTCTTTAGATCAGACCTCCTTCGCCAAAATTCTTATGACCCAAAATATAAGGTAGGGGACAGAATCGGTAGGGGACTTTACAAACCCTCCCTTCTTCATAGTTACCTTGCAAAAAACATAAGAGAAAATTTAGCTAACAAAATGACAAGTGTAACTGAAATGAAGGAAATCTGAAAGCTTACATGATATGAAAATGCATCTAGATTCAACTGTAAACCAACCTTTTCCTCCACTTGATCAATAATTCTCAATTTTTTAAGGCCGGATTTTTAAAAATTTCTTTCCAGATTTCTTCCTATAGCTCACTTTGGTTCTGATTTTTTTGTTTCTAAGCCCAGATTTTGTAATTTTAAAATTCTGATTTTACTTGTAAAATCAGTTATTTATCCCCCAAACTCCTCTTCCAAACCTTATAGTCATTGAAATCGCTGCCCCTTATGATTAGCTTGATCTGCCCTGCAATTGCTAGTTCAACCTGCACTTGGTGTAGTTGCAAATAAAATGAATCCCCTCCTCCATATAGGCATTTTGGGTTGAAAAGCTATGCCTTTCGGTCTAGGCCGACCTGCCCCTTCTTGGATGATCTGCATATGGGAAAAAAATTATTTTGAATTTATTCATATTAGCAATTCGAATTGCTCATTCTGATTTAAAATCATTTTCGGCCCACATCGTTTTGAATAAAGTCAAAGCTTTCACTGTTTTTTAACGTCTTGAACTCCAATTGATTTTTTTTTTACATTGAGCTCATCATGTTTGAGGGGGTGGGTGTTTTGGAAAATTGGGATTTTAAATCTGAAGTTTGTGGAACTCCTTCCCTTGATTGGGGTATTCATACATTGCCTCTCCTTTAAATTTTTTGATCAATATGCCATTCATCCTTCATTTTGAGTCCACATAGGTGAATCCAATCCTTGTTTTTGCTTGATAACTTCATTAGAAAAATGGCAGAAATCCTGAGATCTTGAGATTTCTGACCTCAAGTTTGGAGAAACCTTGCCTTTTGAATGTGGATTGGTCTTGAAACTTTTATGAAATAAGCACAATCATGGCAGACACACAGAGTTTTGGGGATTATGAATCCCGACTTTGGTGGTTTCTGTCCAGTGTCATGATCGATTTTGATTGTTTTATGGAACTCAAACTCCTCTCTAAGCCTCCAAACATCACTCCCTGCCTGCCAATGATGAGTATTAATTTGTAATCTGCATTTTGATCTGGTAAAGGCTCCTTCGATCTGATTTTTACTTCATTTTACCCGAAAACCTAATCTTTTCCTTCAATTTTATACTTAGTTGCCGATTCGTGACACGAATCCGATTCGGGCACGTGAATCGGATCCGTGGATTCGGGATTTTTTTTTTTTCCCAATTATGATTCGTGGAGGATTCGTGCATATATATATATATATGCATTATATATACTAAAAAATAAGAGAAATATACATAATTCTAAAACTAAATCATTTCATAGTATGAATCTAGTATACTTGATCAATGACATTGATAATTAATCTATTTTCACGATTATAAAGAAAATCAACACATTCACATTGAATTACTGAAAGTGAAAGCTTGTAACATTCAAAATATAGATCATTAAACTTAAAGTTTATAACATGATTTACTCATAAAAGAGTCAAGAGTCAACACTAAAGTTTTTAATTTAATCATCAAATGGATTTTCAAGAAAATCCGCATCAGAGGGGTACTGGTGAGCTGCAAGTACTGCATCTGTATTAGTAGAGGAACCCAAACCACTAGTAGTAGAGGGGATTGTTAACTCATAATCCTCCTCCTCATCATCCACATCAATCAAAGTGGATCTAGCAAGATCTCGGATGGTCATATCTAAATCAGGAGTCTCGGGTGCTACATCCCAAAGCTTTTCGGGCCCCTTCTTGTACTTAGGATCCTTCCGTGACAACAAGCGCAAATTGTTGTGAATGAACACAAGGTCTTCTGATTTTTTTGGAGCCAACCGGTTGCGTTTGATTGAGTGGATAAAGGAGTAAGTACTCCAATTCCGCTCAGCGGCAGAAGAGCTGGCAACCTAAAGAGAAATTAAAAATTATCAATACAACAATCAAGATAAATAAATTAAATAATAAATTCAAGGAATTGAGAATGTTAACCTTAAGCTTAATTTTACAAACTTACTTGGGATAGGACCTTTATGGCAAGAGGTTGGAGGTATGTGAAGGCTTGCCCATGAAGGTACCACCATTTGATGGCACCCATCCTGCTTTGGTCTACTATGGCAATAGGGTCGAAATCCTCACCTGAGTTGAAAGCAGCAAATTCACTCCTCACAATTGCCCCAATCTTTGGATCTTGGAATATCTTAGCTAGTGCCCTCTTATACCCATCTGCAACCTCTGCATCTCTAAATGGTGGCACTCTACCTGGAAGGCGAAGTACATCTGCACTATAGTACCTGGGGATAACAAAAGACAATTGAACACTATCAAATATCAATAGCACAAACATTGGATAAAATAAGCACAAACATTTGATAAGAACTACAGTACCTCGGGGATAGAGCATATGCAAGGAGGTGCAAAGGTGTGGTCATCTTGTTCCATCGATGATGAACAATTTTTTCCACCTTCTTGTAAAGGGTGTCCTCAGGATCATTCTCCCTCCTCTGTATGACCTAAGATATGAAATATGAATAATAATTATAAATAGTGAATATGTCAATTTAAACTTTAGAATTTAGATATCTCTCAAATAAAAAATTGTTGTAAAAGAGCGTAAAACTTACCATTTTAATTTTTTCCAGCATACTATCCATGGAATCATAAATATCCCCAAGGCATGGCTCATCACTATCTGCGAAGCGAAGCATTGCCATTATTGGATCGGCGATTTCCAACACATAACTCACAAGACCCCACCAATCCTCATCTAGTATCATTCTTCTCACATTTAAAGCCCTTGCTGTATTGGAATTCTTCCAAATGCCCCATTGGGGGCTAATGACCATATGCTTCAATGCTTCTTTTACCTTCACAAGTCGTCTCAAGACGATTGTGTGAGAGGCAAAGCGGGTTTCAGCAACCTAAGAACATGTTAAACTCAAGTTAGTAAAACATTTAAAAATTAAAACATGTTAATGTAAACAACAACAAAAATTAATAATTGTGGAATCCAATAATATTCAATTATATATTAAATATAAAAATTTACCTTCAATAACTCCAAGTCCGAGAAACTCCTAAAAATTGCTTGTGACATGTGGTGATTTGTCACAAACATTTGAATCTCTTCAGCTTCCTCATATATCCTTTTCACCCAATCTATTTCGGTGCCAATTGCTTTCATCACTAAATTGAGAGAGTGGACGGTGCATGGTGTCCAAAAGATATGATCATATCTAGACTCTACAATTATCCCTGCAGCCCTGCAAACTTTTGCATTGTCCGTGACCACTTGAACAACATTATCAGGACCCACTGACTCTATGGCATCAATGAGAATGCGTGAAATAAATTTTGCATCTTTCACTTGCCCTTCACAATCAACTGCCTTCAAGAACATTGCCCCCTTAGGGCATACAACAATAACATTGATCAATGGATGGTTTCTACAATCTTTCCAACCATCCGAAATAATAGACACACCCGATTGAACCCAAAAATCTCTTATTGGTTGAAGTTGAGCCTCTACATGTTTCCTCTCATCATGTAATATGGTAGTGTGCAACTTCTCATAACCAGGCGGTTTGTAACCATGGGGTGCATCATTTATTGCTTCCACCATCTCCCTAAAATAAGGTGATCTAGCAAAATTAAATGAAACACCATTTGCAATTAAACAACGTCCAATTTTGTGATCAGCAATGTCTCTCTTTTCAATTTGGAATGCCCTATCTAGTGGGCCTCTCTTGCGGGTGAGTGGAGATGGGTCTTCATCTTCATCATTTGTAGTTGGCATAGGCAAAAAAGGATGTGTTCTTGTGTTTGTTTGATCAAATGATGGTGTTGGTATATTTGTTTTTTGGGAAGCACCACGTTTTGCTTTTGCAACTGCTCTATCAGCATCATCTTGCTCTTTTGCTAATGCTGCTATTTGTGCAGCTGGTAATCCCTTCTTATCACTACTTTGACACATGTGAATTCCTCCACCCGCAGGGCCCAAAAAATGTAGTTTCACTCGGGAATAGGAGCTTCTATGTTGTATGTTGCAAAAATTACATTTCGATATGTATGCCCCACCCCCAGGACATTGTGCAACTCTTGTTGTGTGTCTCCATAAAGGAGACCCCTTATCAATTTTGAAGGTTGGTGATGCAGCCCCACCCCCACTCACTGAGCTTTGACTACTCATTGTTCTATTCTTGCAATCTAGAAAAAGTGAAAGAAAACCATGCTTCACACTTGCACAAAAACTTGAAAATTTGGAAAATTAAAAATAAATCAATAATCTATGAAAGAATTCAAAAATATGGTTGAAATGCATACCTTAAACACTTCTTGCAAGGTATTTGAAGCTCCACAACCGATCTCCTTCGAATCCAAGCACTTCACTTCAAACTAGCAAGTATGAGAGAGCAAAATGAGAGAGCAAAATAGAGAGCAAATGAACTTGCATTGTGATTTAGAGGGTCGTTTTTAGGGTTTAGGGCAAAAAAAAAAACATTAAAAAATGATAATGGGCCCACGTTTTTGCATACTCCTGTCATTGCCGTGGATTCACGCGGATCCGCGCGTGGATCCTCGAGGATCCGGGTAGGATTCGTAATCCTGCCTGTGGATCCGTAAGGATCCGCGGGCCGTGGACAGGATTATGAATCCTGCCCGGATCCTCACGAATCCATACGTGGATCCGGATCCGAATCGGACCCGAGCCCGGATCCGGCCTTTTCCAGGCGAATCCGGTAACTAAGATTTTATATTAATCTTACTTCCTTAAGCATCATTTTCCATCCTTTGATCAACTAGCACTTGATAAGCTTCATCAAAAATCCTATTTGCAGTTGGGTGGAACTTTTGTTTCTTTGAGAATTTGCAAAGGTGGAAATCTCAAGATCTTGAAAATTTCGACCCTCACCTTGCATGCCCATTTTGCCACTCTAAGTTCACATTCATGTTTAAAATATCTTTCAAGGCTCACTTATCATGAATCTAAATCTGATTTGCATATCAAATTAGCTGAAAGTTCATTTCCATAAGAATCTAATTCATTTTCATTTTCAGTCCTTATCATTTTTCTCGAAGTTTTTGATTGATTTCATCTTCTCTCCCCCAATTTTTTTCTTCACCAATCTAGCACTCAACTTTCACCCAAGGCCATCCTCTTTGTTGGGATTGGAAGTCTCATGTTTGGATAAATTTCGTCCAAGGGTGCTTATGGCAGAGATTTTGAGAAGTTGGGGTTGGAAATCCCACTTTTGGAGAATTCCGCCTTGAAATCTCTCTTCAATTTTCATGCTACTTGGCCTTTGTTTGAAAGGAGGGGCGATGTCTTTCCATTACTTCTCATTGTACCATCTTAAATTGGACATACTTCAATTTATGGCCTTTTAGCTCCTCTTTAGTGTGTTTGCATTGACATTTGCATACACTTTCCTCTTTCTCTCTCTCTCCTAGGTGAAATTGAGGTGGGACCAAACACTTCCTCCTTGACTTCCCTTTCTCTCTCTCATGGGCCGAGGTAAGATCTAATTTCTATGCATCCTCCTCTTTCTAGGCTCCATTTCCCGAATCTAACCTCGGCTTATCAATCCTCGATGAGCATTACACTTGCACCCTTTGTAGTCCTCAAAGCCTAGGTCACAAATTTGAGTCACTGACCTCCTAGAGAATAGGTTAACCCAGGTTGACCTCTTCCGTAATAGGATGACCCAGGTCATCCTATTCCAAAACAGGGCAACCCTTGTCAACATGTTCTGGATGGTCGAGCGATTTTGGTCCCAGTCCTATATCAAATTTCAATTATTTCTTGCTCACTGTAGTTAGCTCTCGTTGGGGCAATTTTAGAAATTCACTATGAAAAGACATCAAATGCCTCATTTGCACATAATGGAAGCAAGGTACAAGCATGCGTGGACACCTCAATCGGACATAGAGCAATTGCAAGGTGGAAGCTAAGGGCTGAATTTGATTCTTTCATTGCAAAGTGAGGTCTTTATCTACTTTCCTTCAATTCAAGCATTCAAATATTACATGACACCATGGAGATGCAAGGGGATAAAGAAGATGGTTAGAGTACTTTAGCCTTTGGGGCTTGGTGTGCTTTCTATGCTATGTTCAAATCTAATCTTTGTCTCTTCATATCCTGCACACATTTACATTTACAACTACATTTACATGCTAGGGTTTCACTCATAGAGTAGATTCTTAGAATTTACTAGCTCTTTTACATTCAAGATCTACAATCTAGGATTCACGATCACTACATACACACAAAACATTGTTTCTAACGACTATTTGTGGAGGTGGAAATCACCAAAACGATGGGTTGACTAAGGAAAATCCCATTATAGCCATCCCCACACAAATTTTGTAACAAACTTTATTGATTTGGCAACAACGGATCTAGAAATTATTCCCTAAGATCTTTTCGAAGAAGTTGGTTAGACTTTGCTATAGTGCCCTAGGAACACTATGGCTTCATTGTAAAGCATCCGAAACATGTTGCACCAGGTCGACGTCTTCTCGAGGCCCTTGGAAATTTTTTGCTGAAAATCGCGAGCTTGATTAAGGGTTTTCATTGCGTGTTTCTTGGTTTGGGCAAAAGTCTCTGATTTTCAAAGGTTGGTATTTGCATGTGAGTTGCATGTTCTTACATGTGCTATTTTACTATGCGAAGTCTCATGTTTTGTCACATGAAGGTTTCTTTGATGAGTTTTCTTAATTTTTTCCTTCAAAAAATGATTGCTGGATATTTATAATTTTTTCTTCAAAAACTATCTAGTGGGTTTATAATTTTTTCCTTAGAATTATCTGTTGGGTTTATAAATTTGTTTTCAAAAATTATCTATTGTGTTTTACTATGTTTCCTCAAAAAAACAATCTGGTGGGTTTATAATTTTTTCCTCAAAAATTATTTGTTGGGTTTATAAATTGTTTTCAAAAATTATCTGTTGTGTTTTACTGTGTTTCCTCAAAAACAAAGCTTTCTATTCTCTGATCCATGTCTCGCATTCTGTTGTTTGGTTTTGATTGATTTTTCTCCTAAAAAATCATGGCTTTTTGCAGCCTGTTTTGGGCTCATGCCCATTTGCAAAGTTTGGAGGGTTTGCTGATTTTTCCTAAAAATCGTGCTAGTTATTCTTAGCATTTCTCTCTATCTGTTGGATTTTGTGATTTTTTACCGCATAGGTTAATTAAGGAATGTACACAGATAACAAACACGAATAGCAACAGTACTTCTTTATTCACATATGCCAATAGGTTACATGCAAAGCATAAGATAAGACAAGACCCGATCCGATCTGATAAGATAAGATGATTTACAATGATCCCAGACGGGGTATAAATACTTTCCGCTGAACCTTCCTGAAAGAGTCCGTCGGCTACATAATATGTCCGTTACAAACTATTTACCGACGACGTCGGCTACAAAGTACAAAATCTACCGACGACACCACCCCGTTGGCTACACAATGTTTACTGACGACAGTGATGATTTCTAGTCAAATGTTTTGCTCATTCCATGAGGATTAGTGGAAGACTCGTCTCAGTGGCAGGCTTTCGTCTCTTTTTGCAAAGCTTTTTGACAAAGCGGGCACCCTTGTTTGTTTTTTTGTAGATGGATTTTGGCTTCTTGGTCATTAACATTTTGCAGATCTAGGGAGTGCCTTAGCAATGACAAAGTGCTTTTGCAAAATTTGTGATCAAATTACAACAGTTAGACAATGACCATTAAGGGAGGGTATTACAATATTATAATGTTTTTCTAATGGTCATCTTCATCTTTAGTTTATTAGGTAGTTTCTATATCTATCGTTAGTTCACAATTGTTTCTTTTAGGAACATCATCTTTAAAAATCTATATAAGGGGCTTTCGTCTCCTTTTTTTAATACAACTACAACACTGATTTAACATCCTCCATTAGACAAAGAGGGAAAGTTGGTATTGGAATCATGTGAAATCTTGGAGTTTTTGGAGCAAAACGTTTATGTGGAAATCCTAGTGGGAGAAAATAAAGACGAATTAATGCTTTTACATAATTTTTTTTTACAAATATTGTAGGTACCAACCCCTTATTTAGTTTGTGAGTTTTAACTCACTAGAGGCACCAACTTCTTGTTCCATTGGTGAGCAGCAACTCACTATTTAAATTTCCACCTTGCCAATGTTGCTTCTAGAATGACGATGGATGATCTTGATCTTCAAAAGTTATGCCTTTGTTCCCCTTTTCAATTTGTATGACTGCTTTCTCAAATTGATCACAAATTTGTCTCCAAATTCCCTTAAAAGGTTTGCTATTATTTTGCTCTTGTTACCACCTTTGAATCTGCCACAAATCAGACTACAACCTCCTCATACGTCTCTTAAATAAATTCTTCACAATCTTCTCCTCAGTTTTGAATTAAATCTCTTATTTTAGGCCCTCTCCAAATCTGGTGCATGCACACACACGCACACACATCCTTGATTGACTTCAGACAACCCAACGCTCTTCTTATCTTTCCTTTGTTAATGATAAATATTTTCTGAACTGAGCACTACGTTAACAATCAGAAAATTGTTGTTTTTTTTCTTTGTTTGGAATCAGCACCTTAATAAATATCCTTGTAACATATGTTAGTCGCTGCATCTAAGGAACTAAACATGTCCTTAAGATTGATGCCTTATTAATATTAACATGAATGTTGTGTATTGGATGGGCCAACAAGGAAGTCACCTTAGCATGCACTCATTGTTCTAGTCGGCTATGTCTTCTTATTGCTGTAAATAAACTGGTAATATAATGAACCTTGTTGGCTCACCCTGAAATTATGCTGACGGAGTCTCTTTTTTTATGTTTTATGTTTTAGAATTTTTTTTTTGTGTATTGAGTATATATTATATTTTGGTTTTTTCAAATATAATGAAATGCTAATGATGTAGTCCAAGGCAGGTCAGTCTCCAAAGAAGATGATCTAGCCCCCATCAATAACCACACAATGGAAATACACCACAAAATACAAGATTTGATAGATAATTCAACTGTTTATTCATCAAATAACTGATTACATACAATGTGTCGGGTTGTAAGGCCATCCTGGTTATGGCCAAATACAAAGCAATTACAGTAATTGTTCTGCAAGATCTCACATGATCGAATTAACTCCTAGCTAGCCCAGATCTGCAACAACAAAACAATTTAGTAGAAACACTAAGAAAGATCTAAACTTGAGTTCGCAAGTCACCAAGCAATCTTCTTGTTTCCTACGCCCACACTCTGCTAAACTTTGCTCCTCTTAGCAACTCTTGCTCCAATCCATCATGAAAAATGAATGACTAAACATTTTTACTAAACCAAGCCATAGGTCAGCCTAGCAAGTTACATTAAATAAACACTCAAGTCACAAGTCGCCCTGACAGACTAAATTAAAATAAGCACTTAGGATAATCCCTAAGTTTACAACCATAACTAACTCATAAGAAAAAAAAAATCTTTATGTGGCCTTAGACATAGGACCACACGCCATCCAACGATCCACATCTAAGATCGCACAAGGCAACTCTCACGGATTGAAGCTTGCGGATGCAATCTCCAAAGTCTGCCCAAGAAATATGAACACGTTCCTAGCAGCCACCAAAAGAGCTCCAACTCAATGCGCACATAGGACAAGGTTCACCAATATGCCTCGAACATAACCCTAGTCGCATGAAACATAAGGTCCACAAAATCCAAGTCCGATGCTCCTGTAGGATTGCCTACTACATGAGGATGCTCTTGCATCACACACCCCAGGTGCGAAAAGATGTTCTCAAAACAGGGAAGAACATCTCACGGGATTCAACACATAAACCCCTAACTGGTTCTTTGCATACATGTCCTCCATGTTATCAACTTGTTCACTCTCGCCTTTGTTCCACTTCTACAAATCTTTTCTTGCAAATGTCATCTTCACATCTGTCTTTGGTGTGCTACAGTTCTGTTTCCCATGCTGATCTCTAACCCTTTGAGAATCCTTCAACTCAACTCGGCTACCAAAACTCAGGTTCCTTAAATTAAAATAAGTACTTAGGACAATCCCTAAGTTTACAACCATAACTAACTCATAAGAAAAAAAAAATGTTTATGTGGCCTTAGACATAGGACCACATGCCATCCAACGATCCATATCTATCGCACAAGCCAACTCTCACGGATCGAAGCTCGCGGATGCAATCTCCAAAGTCTACCTAGGAAATACGAACACGTTTCTAGCAGCCACCAAAAGAGCTCCAACTCAATGCGCACATAGGACGAGGTTCACCAATATGCCTTGAACATAACCCTAGTCGCACGAAACATAAGGTCCACAAAATCCAAGGCTGATGCTCCTGTAGGATTGCTCACTACATGAGGATGCCCCTGCATCACACACCCTAGGTGCGAAAAGATGTTCTCAAAAGATGGAAGAACATCGAAGAACATCTCACGGGATTCAACACATAAACCCCTAACTGGTTCTTTGAATACATGTCCTCCATGTTATCAACTTGTTCACTCTTGCCTTTATTCCACTTCTGCGAATCTTTTCCTGCAAATGTCATCTTCACATCTGTCTTTGGTGTGCTACAGTGCTGTTTCCCATGCTGATCTCTAACCCTTTGAGAATCCTTCAACTCAACTCGGCTACCAAAACTCAGGTTCCTCCTACTGAGTTCTGCATTCTGTAAAGAAATCCGTGAGAACTTCCTGCCACCCTTCTCAGCAATAAACACATTCTTGACACAATCATGCACTACCTTGCAATCATACTGCCAAGGTCTACCAAGTAATATGTGACAACTACTCATGTCCACAATATCCCACAACACTTGATCAACATACTGTCCAATTTGAAAATTAACAAGACATTGCTCCCTCACTTCCCAAGCATGTTCATTTTGCGACTAACCAATGTTATAAGAACAAGGATGTTTCACTCTCTTCAAACCAAGTTTTTAATCCATCTCTTCAGCAACTACTTTATCAATACTATCACCATCCACAATCACATTTCAGCATTTACCTCAAGACTTACGAGTCCTAAGAAAATTTCTCCTTTGACAAGGTTTGAGTACTTTCTAACTATCAAAAGATCTATGTCCTTCCTCACCACATCTAAAACAAAAACCCTTAAATGCACTTCTACTTGTTCTTCTTTGCTCAACAGGTTTCGGTTCATCCTCAGTAATCTGTTTTTTCTTCACCCAGTGTTCCTGCTTATCCTTCCCTTGGGAATTACCTTGATGTCTTCTCTTCAACTTATCTTCTCCCCTCAGAGTATACTGATAAGCATCGTCAACTGAATCAATCTTTAGCATACCAATATCATCCTGAATATTGAATCTCAAACCATTAATATATTTAGCCACCTTTTCCTTAAAAAGTTCTCTATGTCTATTCAACTTGTAAAACTCCTCAATATAATCTTTCACAATCATATCCTTCTATTTCAAATTATGCAATCTCTTAAACAACTCAAGTTTATAATCAACAGGAATGAACTTAGCCTTCAACTTTGTCACCATCAATCTCTACCTAGTGATCTTTATTTCACATTCCTCTTCTCTATCTCTTTGCAATTCTTTCAACTATAAAGCAGCATGTCCTTTCAGCTTAGTTTGTGCCAACATCATTTTGAGCAGATCTCATATATCCTCTAACTCAAATTTGTCCTCCAATTCACCAATCCAATCGATTAGGTCCTCAGGACTCAAAGTATTTGAGAAATGAGAAACATCCATGCTGTGCTTCATCTTTAACCAAGCTTCGGATCTATCCAACCAACCAACTCTATCTTCGACAAATCTCTCCATGCGATCAACTCTGTCTTCAGCACTAGATCCAACAACCTCAAAGTCTTCAACGACTTCCTCATAATCATTTTTTGTACCCACATTCCTCTGTACATCAGCTATAGCTCTCATGATCTCAACGACCATATCATTCTTTATCATCTCTATCTCAAATCTGAAATTTGATCTAACCTTCTTTGAAATCTCAATCTCCACAACATCACTGAGATGTGCAATCTTCCAAGATCTTCGTAAACCCTTTGCAACAAACCCCTAACAATCACCAACTAGATCAAAACTAGGCTTTGATACCACTTGATGCAGTGCAAGGCAAGTGAGTCTCCAAAGGAGATGACCTAGCCCCCAACAATTACCACACAACAAAAGTACACCACAATATACAAGATTTGATAGATAATTCAATTCTCTATTCATCAAATAACTAATTACATACAATGTGTTGGGCTTAATGTGTTGGGCTGTAAGGCCTTTTTGGTTTTAGCCAAATACAAAGCAATTACAGTAACAATTCTACAATATCTCACATGATCCAAATAACTCCTAGCTAGCCCAGATCTACAACAACACAACAATCTAGTAGAAACTTCAAGAAAGATCTATACTTGAGCTTGCAAGCCACCAAGCAATCTTCTTATTTCCTAAGCCCACGCTTTGCTACTAGCTCTGCTAAACTTTGCTCCTCTTAGCAACTCTTGCTCCTCTCCATCATGAAAAATGATTGACTCTAGACATCAGAAGACCCTCTACTTATACTAAACCAAGTCATAGGTCGGCCTAGCGGGTTACATTAAATAAACACTTACATTAAATAAACACTCAAGCCACAAGTCGGCGTGGTAGACTAAATTAAAATAAGCACTTAGGACAAGCCCCGAAGATTACAACCATAACAAACTCATAAGACAAAATATCTTTATGCAACCTTGGACATAGGACCACACACCATCCAACAATCCACATCTAAGTTCGCACAGGCCAACTCCCACGGATCGAAGCTCGTAGAAACAATCTCCAAAGTCCACCCAGGAAATGGGACCACATTACCAGCAGCCACCAAAAGAGCTCTAACTCCAATATGATCACTCCAAACCTTATGCGCACATAGGAAAAGGTCCACCAATATGCCCACCGATATGCCTCGAACATAACCCTAACCGTGTGAATCATAAGGTCCACAAAATACAAGCCCGATGCTCCCGCTACTCCAGGATGCTCCTGCATCAACTAAACTTGGAATGCAAAGTAATATCTAGATTCAAATACCAAATTCATTTGCTACCATTCAATGTGCAAATATTCACAATTCAACTAAGTGCATAAATTTATTAAAATTAAAGAACCTAGCAATGGGACTACTCAACGCTGATGCTGAAAGAAAACTGGATTCACCAATGAAGCCTCCGTTATTTCACACGCTGCCTCTAATAATTTAATAATTTAATTGCAGCTGGCAGAAGAGCAACAACACCGTATGTAATTTGATTGCATCTGTAGAAGTCAAACTCTGCTATAGCAGTTCAGGTCGCAGCACACTAAATGCCCCCAAACAGCATTAATCATTGAGAAATCTTGCAGAAATTTAAATGCCAATGGAAGCCCTCCTTCCTATCTTCAAATCACAACAGTAATTATTAATCCGCAGCAAAATACCCTCAAACTTCAGATTGAAACATGGACCAGAAATCAGAAGGAAACACAATTCATTGGCATTGAAGGCCAATTCCAAGTGCAGATCATAGTTACACTGGCCTGGGGGACATGGGGACGGGGGAGGAGGGGACAGAAGGGCCTCAATTTGGGGACAGCAGGGGGACGGGGGGTATATAGTATATACTATACATATGATACTTAAAATGCTAATTATGAAAAGATGTATAACAGTATAAGACATAAATATGAAGTGTAAGTTCATCAAATCTGCTATTGCTAGTTTTGTTTTACATTGCATTGAACATTGAACAATGAACTACGAAAGAGATCCAAGTTCCAACTTCTAACTTCTATCAAATAACTTAAATAATCAAAGATTGAAGATTCAAATTCAAAACTTAGAAGTCATAGATATCTATTATGATATATCATATTATCAATTTAGCAAAAGTATGAGTATCATTATCTCATCAATCATTCGATGGCATCATACATTTAATTACATCAAATAGCAACAACCATGATATGATCACAATGTTCAATGTTTTAAACTTCAAATATCCAAGTCGCAAATACAAACTACAAACTTAAAAATCTATGAAAACTATTCTTCTTGCTGCTGTTGCAAAATTTAGAAAACTATGAAATGAATAGAAATAAGAAAACATAGAGATTTAATAGGATTTCAACCTCTAAATGGGCCCCACATATCCTAGGGTTAGCAAACAATTAGCAAACAATAAAAAACAACCAAACAAAACCTTTTAATTTTCCATTTTTTTATGTGCTGAAAAGGGGGACGGCCAGCCGCCCCCAGCTGGGTTGGGGGGACGTGTCCCTGTCCCCGTCCTCAAGTCCCCAAATGGGGATGTCCCCCTCTTGGCAGTGCTGGTGCTGGTGGGGACGTGGGGTTTGACATCGATGACAACTTTTTAATCTTAGTAGTTTTCTTTTTGTCCTTGATGTCAAAGGGGAGAAATGCAGATCTAGTGTGTGTTGGGTATGTTACCATCAATGTCAAAGGTGAAGAGTGTTGCAAATATGGTATCAGTGTGTTGTCATTGATGTCAACCATGCAGTAATGTGAGGGATTATAGATATGGTATTAGTTTGTTGTTATTAGTTTAAACTATGGGGTAATTTTCCTTAATTCAACATTGCAGTGATATCTTGTCAATATACAAAGAAATTTTCCAAGGCAATAACAGTTCTTTGTCCGAGATGGAGAGTATTCTGGTCTGCATTCTAAAACATAGCAAGATACTGTTTTGTGGCTCAGAAGGTAAGTTCATAGAGCTGAAAAGATGATATATCCAAAGTTTCAAGTCACAATTCCTTCCATAGAGAAAGAGATGAGTGTACCGGATTGTTCTAAGGTAGTGTAGAGGGGCTTTAGAGGAGAAGTCGGGATACTTCACATTCCATCTCATTGAAGTATATGGTCAAGCGGTTTCGAGGATGTGATTAAGCATGTCTAAGGTATGTTCTACACAAGTTCCAGATAGTTTGGAGCACCACAAGCTCAATATTCAATGAATCAAGTTGATATAGTTGAACTGGCATGCTTTGTCTTCACTTATACAAGTGGTTATGTTATTGCGCCAGTAGAAGAAGATTGTGTATTTCAGTTGTATGAACATTTGTTGGCTCTCCACGTCTCATAAGTGCTTAGGGTTGAATAATATGTGGTTTCTTTCTATGAGTCTGGTATCGCAAGGTGAAAGTTGATATGTTTGGTGATTTGCAGTTGTGGGGCTGGCAAGGCATGTTATCTTCTTTGTGCCATGAACTTGCCTATTTTCACGTGGCTTTGGAGGATGTCTTGGTATATTCTTGGGCCTTGTTAATCTTTATTTTGGTCTGCAACATGTTATCTTTCTGTATATATGTATTTTGTGGCTGACTTGTGTGGTGCTTACCATTTCATCTATACACTATATTGAAGTCAACTCAATTGTTATTTTGAATGTGGAAAGTTTGCAAAATAATTGCGCCAGAAGTCGTGAGCCGAAAGTAGCATTTTAGATGCAAGGAAAAGTGCTAGAGGTAGTGAACCGAAAACAACTGATATAAGTATGCAAAAGGTTTGTGGTGATTATCAATCATTATCTCTTGTTGTGAGTTTGTACTTTCCTTTGCATAAGTGTTATATCTTCTAGGGAGTCATGAACTTCCTTTGTAATCATAAACCATGTTTTAGGGAGTTGTAGCTTCCTATGGGGTGTAGCTCATAAAACTTAATTTAATCTTGTTTGTGAGGTTTCTCGCTGTTGTTTTTCGCTTCTTGGGTTTTCCACATAAATTTGGTGTTCTCTTGTGCACTTTTGTTGAATGTTTTGCTCAAGATTTCATCTTTGTTGATCTATGAAGAAAGGTGTTGGATTATGTGTGTGTGAGATTGAAAAACCATTGCCAAAAACACAACCAACCCAGTTCAAAACCCAAAAACCAGACACAAACAGGACAGCATATTACATGGTCATAAAGATCTATAGTTGGCAACTTCAACTTAATGTTCTTGTTTCTTTTAAGCCTTCTTTGTTCTTGTTCTAGTAGTGGAAGGGATTGTTTAGTTTCAATATTTGCTCCTTGGCTACGCTCTGATTTTGTTTCACCTTTGTACCCCCTTAATAGCATCTATTTTGTTGGTTTGTAGTGCAGTTGCCAATTGGTACTGCTGATTGACAATGACTCTATTGAAAGTAGTGCCAAATTCATAGAGGCAAGTGAATGTCTATTGCTAAACTATTACACTACCAATTGCAAATAAATAGAAAATGATAGTACACATCAATTCATTATAGATGAAGAATATTAATTGCCTTTTTCCAAGGTAGTTTTTTGCAAAATGAAATGCAAAATAGGGAGGACCATGTATAATATAGACCTTCTTGACTACAAGAAACAAGAAAGTTAATCGAAGTGCTTGATGGTTGCTAGTAAAACCATAAGTATTGTCACAACAACTATGCAAAGCCCACCAATAACTTACAGAATGGTTGGCAAAACAAATACAAAAAGTTAAAAATAGAGAATATCAATCTATTCTTGAAAGAGTTCTTTGGCTCCTATAGTTTGGTGGTAAGAGGTTTGTTCTTTATATCAAAGGAAAAAATTTGCAAGTTAATGGAGTTCGCCATTGTGGGTTGATAGTTCATAACATTTCTATTGGTAAACTAAGTTTCAAGTGTAGTTACTGGTACCTTAAAGAATGCGTGGAAACTTCAGCAGAACATCGTTCAAAATTTGATGTGCATCTCGAATTTGTTTTTCATCTGGGAATGGGCTTTAGCTTCAATAAAATACTAAATCTTCATGCTAATCAACATTTAGTCATTAGAACAAGATTCCTTTTAATTGAAGTTTTTTGATACTCTTATTCTTTTGACACTTATACTGGGCTGGAATTTTTAAGTCCCGCCACTCGTGTATAAATTTTCAGTGGCCTTGAACTATTGCTTCTTAATATTTTATGTCGATGTAGATAGCAGTTAGTAAATGTCAAAACTGATGCTTTGAAATTAATGAGTTCTGTGTCGATATAGTGTCCACTTACAGAAATCAAAATTGACTGTGCTAAGAGTTTTCTACTGTTTTTTGAGTGAACTAACCATCCCACTATAACCACATTCTTGTCAGGTGATGCAGGGATTACAAGAAGGGGATCTTGGTAATTCAAAATCTGAGAATTTGCCTCCAGAAAAAAGCATATCATCTCACCATAATCTACAGCCTAAGATAATAGAAAATCAGATGGATATAGTTAGTCGGTCATCCTCAGAATTTTGCATGGACAAAACACAAGAAAGATGGATGAAAAGATTAAAATGGACACATGAGACTGACGAGAAAACGCTAGAATCCACCTGTTCAGAAATGGAACTTGATACAGAGAGGCAAAATATGCAAATTCCTGATTACTGTGATGGATTAGAAGGCAGCAGAGAATCAGAAGCAGATAGGTTACATCACGCAGTAGGTTTAACAGGGGCATCAAAGAAAGTGTTGGAACATCACAGATCAACTGGTTGTGAAAAAGATGTTCAGAAGAAGCATTTTGAGTCACACATACAAAACGAAGGAGACATAATGGCATCTTCTCTTCATAAGCACACTTGTTACATTGACCATCAAGTGAGTTCTAGTTTACTTGATGATAACACCCTAAATCATACTTCACTGGGACAAAATACCATGGATCCTACATCACACTCTACAAATATTACAGAGCTGCAAACAAAAGTTTCTTTGTCTGGTAAAGGTTCTTCCTCAAGATTACAAAAGAAGATAGATATGGCCTCGATATTGTCTCATCCTTGGATTCGACGCTGGCGACCTGCATATCCGATCGCATCATCCCTGTGGGAGATTCATCACAGTTCGTTAGTTAACAAGCAAATCAATCCTAGAAGTCTTCCACAACTATTTGCACCGATGAAAATGATGCCAAGTGCTGCTGCAATGGCAATTGTCGGGATTGCCACACAACAGTTTCAACCATGTCAGCTGCAAAAGAAGGGTTCCTTTTCAGTTTGGACTGCTGTATGATTTACCATGAATGAAACTGTAGAATAACAAAAAAATTAAGATAGTTCATATTATCTTAAATGTCTGGATTCCCAGGTGACTGGAATTTTGATTACACTAGTTTCTTTTTTATTTGAAGGTTTTGCTTCGGATTATTTGGTATGCTGTACACATTTTATCTTGCATGCTAGTTAGCTTGTTAGGCACGTGGCTGGGTCTGAGGGAGTGAGAGCGCCAAGGGCGGCGGATTTTAGTTATTGTTCTTGAAATCAAATCTATGCTCAAATCTAAATTTCGTTTTATATACCATGCTGATACTTGGAAGCTCATGATTCCAGTTTGAGACTAAATGTTCGGAAAAAGATTTTGGAGTTGAGTAGTATTTTCTGAAGACATCGTATTCATTTTTGTTTTGTGATGCTCATAACAATCCTTTGTAGACTTGAAATTACAAGGTTATTTCTTTTGAAATTTGAATTACTTTAGGACTAAGTTACCGGTACTTCCTCTTTTGCCTTCAATTGCTGGTACGGTACGTATCGGATTCGGATACGTCCAAAAAACCCAGTGGAATCGGACAGGAATCAAAATTTTGAAAGCTGAAACATATTTACGATTTTCAACCCATATCCCAACGTTTTGGTAATGACCTTGCAATTTGACTGTGATTTGACTTCGATTCTGGTTATTTATGAACATGACGTGTTTGATTTTAACCCTTTTTTCCACTTTAAAAACCCTAAATTCAAATCTGGAAAGTATATTTCATCCGCTGGTCTGTCATTCTTTCGGCTGCAAAGCAAAACCCTTTCGTCGGACAGTAGAAGCAGCTGCGAGGACGGGAATACACTGCGACTGCGAGGACGGTAGCCATTGCAATTGTGACGACAATCTGCATTAACCTGCGTCCAAGTCGGGAATCCAGACGGTATCTGCTGTGTCGAAAATATGCATTTAAAATCTCTGTCGCCTCCAAGTTCATTCTGCAACCAGCGTTTAAGTTCATTACGTGTATCGGGATACGTATTAAAATGATTTATGATTTGTTTTAAAATTTATTTGATGTTTTAAAATTTATATAATATAAATCGTATATAATTATTAATATAGCAAGTTTTCAATTTTTTTATTAAATTATATATAAAATATAAATTTAGATTGTTAGTTTTTTTAACGTTCAGGCAGTATAGTTTTATGTAATATTACAATGACTAAAATATTATAATATATTATAATATTTATATAATAATATTTGTTATAAATTTTAATGTTATAATCTTAATATATATTCAATACTTATTATTTAATGTTTAAAATATAAATTAAATTTGTTTATTTAATATTTAATATTGTATTATTAATATGTTTTTTTAAAACCTGTTGGCTCTTGTAGACAGCGTTATGGAAACTTCTACTGCTCGGTCCAAATTCAAGACCGACCCGAACTCAATGAAACACAACCAATTGGCAGCAAGCAAGGCAGAAGAATTGGTTTATGTGCATTCCAACTTGCGCCTGCTCACTTTTAAACAAAATCGGTACAAGGGGGCACAAAGCCGTTGGATGTAGATCCTGAGTGAGCTAATTTGGATTTTAGCCAATGTGCTTCTAGCTATGCAAGTGATACTGGGGCTGCATGTGGTTCCAGTAATCTTAATTTTGTTGATGACCAATACAACGCTGATTACTAATTATATTATTTTAACAGTTGAACCGGTGCACAATGAATTCGATATATCTATGATAACATTCAAGTTTTGACAAATTGATATGAAACTAGACTATATACATGCATAGATGTATTTATGATTTTTATATTTTTTTTTGTATGGACGTACCCAGACGTACCCAAACCCCCCTCCAGAAAAATTGCCGTACCCACGTATCGTACCCACGTATGCGTACCCGTGCCCGTACCCATACCGGCAACTTAGCTTTAGGATCATTAGTTCCTTTCCACTTTAGTATGTACATGCTTTTTGATTCCATTATCATATTCGATATAAGCTGGCGTGGCTGGAGGTCTTGTGCGTGAGGAGGCAGCATAATCTGTTATTAAATAACTTTTAAGAGTTAATAAACAAGAGGTGTAGTTTTTATGTGATTCGCATGCGTATTAGTATGCCATCTTATTTTTGGAGTATCTACTCTGCAAAATTAAGTTCAGGCTTAATAAAATTTGACTGATTTTCAGAACCTGTTATATGCTAGAACACGAGGTTCATTTCAGGTAGATGGTTTATAATTCATGTACTTATCGGGTACCTGTGGGTATTCTTCATTATGTGTTATATACAAAATCTTGCTGCCAAGATGCATTTCCTGTATAGAATTCGTTTATCTGAATATTTTAAGTCTTTGGGTGTGTTGAAGATTCTATAAACATTTTTGAGGAGCCGCTAAACATTTTTTGGTTATACAGTTTATATACGTGTAGTTAATGTAAAAAACAGAGAACTATATTTATTTGACTCAATATTTTTCTTTTGGATCTGATTTTTATATTATGGTTTCAGCTGAGTTCTGATTGCCTTATTGTTCATGCTTTTGCACTGGCCCTTTTTCTCTCTAGTTGTCGTTTAATTGCACCTGATCCACTGTTGACCAAAAAATTTAATTATCAAAAGTTAGAAATAATTAGTTTTTAATTTTTAACACTTTTGGCTCTAGAATGTTAGACTTGTTGATTGATTTTAAATAAATACTGTTATTTTGTACTTTTTAGTTAACTAGTTTTTTGGATCAAGAGTGCATCCTGATCACTGGAGCTATTTCCATCCCGTAAGTTTTCAGCGTGCTTTTCTGGCTCTAGTTTTACTTCTAGACAAGACACCTCACTCACTCGCAAAATGATTTCTAAAATCTTGCAGGTTTAATCATCTTGCAAGTTGCTTGTTTTTGGTGTATAGCTTGTAGATTGTTTTTACATGATCTGTTTTATTTGACACAAAAGATAGCTCAACAATCTATCACATACTCTAGCTAAATGGCTGTTTCTGATTGGGAGTGAACATGAAAACCGAGTGGGCTTGAACATCCATCCTTCACTGGACATTCCCTTTTCTCTCACATACCTTTCTGTGTTGAGTGGGCTTGAACATCCGTTCTTTGTCGGCCGTTCCCTCTCTCTCACATACCTTTCTGTCTTTTAAATACAAATTCTATCAACAACAAAATGTCTCTTTCGGTATCTGTTATATCTAAGCTATGATTTACGTTGTCATGTATTAGTTTGGTATGCATAAAAACTGTACGGATAATAGATACCATGATAAAATACGTTCTCACCTACAACTTCTTTGTATGGAACTATGTATTGAGGCAAATAGGCATTATTCCTGTGTTTTTAACCTATAAATTCTTTGAATTCATCTATGCGTTGATGTGGAAATAATGTGCTGTTCTCTTTCTTACACACCAACAATCTCAGGAAAAAAACCTAAAGCTACATGGTCTTGAAACTTGACGAAAGACATTTGTGTTTGTGATGAAGATGGTATATTATGGTCTGTGATCGAGTCTTCATGAGTCATCTTGTATGGCTCAACGATTAAGATGCCGTGGAATGTCTCCCCCTCTCTATATACGTCATAATGGCTCAATTGGTAGGACCGTCTTGTAACTTGCTTGTTATAGTTTAACAATCAATACATGACGACATTATGTTTGAGTAGTTGAGAAACTATGTTACCTGGGGGGTCAACGAGTTTCTGAACCACGTTGACCATTTTGGGGACTGTTTTTCCATTTCCTAACATTCTGGGGACTGCATAAAACACTTCCTATTAAAATTTATTAAACTCAAAAAAATCATTAAAAAAATGATTTTCCAGTCATCTACAGTGTCGGACTTGTGGAAGTCAATTTTTTTATTATAAAATATAGTATAAAATGAATGATTAGGGGTGGCTTTCATAATATCTTTGTTTTCATTTTGAAGCTTGGGATGATAGTGATGGTGACTTTGATATGGATGATTAGGGGCAGCTGCCTTAGTATCTTTTGTTTTCATTTTGACTTTGATGTTTCAGACTTTGGAGTGTTTTGTCTTGACATTATAATATTATATGATCATTGATAGTTGATACATTGATGGAATGATTATATATCAATATGATCATTGATACATTGCAGTTGATACTATAAAAGTTTAAAACTTTAAAATCTGAGTCTTTATCTATTCATCGTTTCCATTTTATTGAGAGTTGATGTTCTTCATTCCCATATTTGATTCATTTCATTATGTACTAATGTTATTTTAAGTACTTAAATGACTATTGAAAATGATGCTATTTAGAATTTTCTATGGTGATTCGATTAGATGCTGATTGCTATGCTCTATGATCATTGATGAATCATTATTTGATTAATGAAATTGATAATTTTAAACTATGTGATGAATTTAAAATTGACGAATATATTTGGAAATTCATATATATATATATATATATATATAAAGTTGTCCCTTGCAGTCCCTTGTTTTAGCGAAAAAAAAAATTGTCGTGGAAACCCGTTTCCCCGTCCCACCATTCCCTCGTACTGGAAACTTGGGGTAACATAGTTGAGAAATGAATGAATAGACCTATGATCAAGGCACCTTGTTGCGATCCAGAAATTAAGGCATATTATGGTCTAGTAGTTTAGACCTTATCAATCACCTCATATGCTACATCAATTAAGATACGGGAGACATTTGCCTATTATGTTCTCCTTTCTTAATGATCTAAAATGGATTATATCATAGGGATTTCAAATTTTATAAGAAAGAAGGAAAGTACACCTATTCCATGTCACCAATTAACAAAAGTGGTGGTTGGTATTGATCACAAAATTCCTTGTATATGCTAGTCATGGCTCTTTCAATCATTCTTGGACCCAAAGATATACTTACCTCACCCTCTCAATAAACTTGCAAGTCTTATCAACCTCAATATTTACTTTTAGGTCCTTATTTGGCCGACCAAAGTGAATGCGATTAGGCCAAAGTGAATGCAAAGTTGGCCTAATGACACTAAACTGAAACTTGTAAGATCCATTAGAGAATGAATGACCTTGTTTTTGAGTCTTGTGTGTACACTAAATTTTCCTCTAAGCCTTCAAAGTTCCAAACATTATAACCATCTAGTAGTTGCACCAAGGTTCTTTCTAAAACTTTTGATTGTCCATTTGTTTGTTGATGCTATGTGGTGGACTGTTGCAGAAGACAAGAAAGCCATGGTAATGTTCGGGACCTCGGGGCCTCTAGATGTTTTAGATATGTGCACATGCACACCTTTAGAGACACTTCATTCACCAAATCTTCAAATTGGGCACATCCGCACCTGCACACATGCACACCTTCAGGAAAGTGCGCAAGGTGCTCAATTCACCCACAAATTAAAGTTCTCAGTTTTGAAAATGGTTTATGGGTTTTTCTTAAATGAGCTCTAGGACCACTCGTGTACTTATCTTGACATTTTTGATGATTTAGGCTTATTTGTATATTTCGCTCTTAAAAACTTGTAAAATTGCACACTCTAGCATCTTTGGGACCTTAGACATCTTCAAGACTTTAGAATTGTGCACCTTCTAGAGTCCTTCAACTTATGCATATTCAAAATTATAATGCGCATCTACGCACCTTGTGCACATGCACATGTTCGCATGTGCGCATCTTTAGGGAAGTGTGCATGAACGTGTGCACTTTCAGGGAAGTGTGCCAAGGGCTCAATTCACCAAAAAATCAAAGTTATCAGTTTTGAAAATGGTTTTTGAGTTTTTCTCAGACGAGGTCTGGGAGCACTCTAGTGTATTTATTCTTTAACTTTTTGATGATTAATGCCCTCTTTATAGTCCAACATTCTTATAAGCTTTAACTCCTTCCACTTCTTCTATCTAAAATCCCAAGGCGCCTGTTATGAAAATGCTCATGCAATACCATGGTAATTTTTTGTGCTATGGATGATGATGATGCCATGATGACCTACACAAAAGATAAATATTAGTATACTAGTGCTAGGGGTTAAAAATGATGCTTACATACTAGACTCCTAAACTTAAACTACAAAATTTTCACTCCCTAAGGCATTGTGGAAGATACCCTATTTTGAGGAACGAGCTTCTATGAGCCAAAAAAAGGGGTCCCCATTCCCCATTTCCAAAGTAAAAAATGGGGCATGTGTTGTGGAATCACAACAAATAGCCTTGACAAAAAGAAGAAATGACAAAGATGTTTCTTTATCAACAAGCAGTTTTCAAACCTGTATCAAGTTTGCAACTTGATTCCAGATGTCACTAGTGTCTTTTGAGAACTTCAAACAATAAACTTGAACTTTTCAATTTTCACACTTTGTGTGTGTTCAATGTCTTAACTCCCTTGATGCTCCTAAGTGCCAACCACAATGAGTGTGATGCAACATAGAAATAATCTTTCGTTGATCGCTGAGAGTTTGAGAAATCCCCATTAACAAATTTCCAATCACTATATGACCAGATGTGAGAAACCGTTCAGAGGGCTCTTAATGAGTCATCAACTATGTAATGGGCACCCTAGAAATGCCCAAGAACTGAATCAATTGCTAAAAGAGATTGTAATGCTTTTGCATTGATTTTGAAACCACATATAACATGAACAAGAAGGAATATATGCAAATTGAAGATTAAATCACTGCTGAAATAATATTAGTTCTCAAATTAATAAAATAAAATACATAGCAATGAATTCCAAAGGCCAAACCCCAAGGGAATGATGTCTAGAATGTCATAAGAGAGGATAGACGTCCTCTAATGCCAAGAACAAGCTCCAAGCTCTTATCAAATGCAATTGACAATAATCTGATACAATAATCTTGATACGAAACAATGAGGCTCTCACCTCTATTTGTTTTTTTCCTTCACCCTTCTAGAAGGAACTAAAATATAATTAATTGCATTCTCTAGAAGCTTCCCCCTTTCCAATATTTAATGTGAGGAAATAAAATATTATTTAATTGCATTCTCTAGAAGCTTCCCCCATTCCAATAATTAATGCACTATCTAGAAAATTCTCCCTTGCAATACAATAATTAATTGTGTTTAAATTACTAGAAGCTTCCCCTTTCCAATAATTAATGCACTCTTTAGAGACCTCTCCCTTGCAATACAATAATTAATTATGCTCCTAGAAAATTAAATTACTAGCTGAGTTGCTAAAAAGATGGGGACATTACAATCCGCCCTCCTTGAAATTGCTTGTCCTCAAGCAATCCATCAATACAATGAACTCCAACCTCCACCCGGATCCTAGTAGTATGTGACATCCTTGTGGAAATTAAACCAATTGCAAATCAGCATCATCAGGACCAACCACGTCCTACAACTTACCACCCAAAACTTGTGCTGATGATGTAGAAGTCAGAATGTCACCAGAAGGCAACTCAGTAGAAGATCTATGAAACGCTTTCTTCCCTAGAATCTTGATCATCACCAACATGCAGTGAAAAAGATGTAACTACAAGTCAACCATATGCACTTATGCTAATTGTATCAACAATAGGTGTAGTTGCATCAAAATATATGGACATAGGAACAACACTAACTATCGCTTCATAAAATTGAACCGAATCTGTAGTTGATGAAAATTCATAATCATCAACATGTGCACCATCATTAGAACACACATCAACAATTGCATCCATATTGCTAAACTCCTCGTTGGATGGTTCAATTGACACAAAAGAGGCTATTGATATGACAATATCCTCACATCCTTTTAATCCCACTATTGCTACATCACCATCCCCTAACAAAGCTTCATATGTGGACTCCTGACTCTGAGCACATGACTCAACACCAGATTGTGAATCAATAATACTAGAGCGTAAACCCACATCTACTGACTCCACTGAAATGCCCACATCACTAACATCATAGCTGGGTGGCTCTATCCATGTCTCGATCCCATTTGAGGAATCAACTACCTCCTACACTGGAGCAACATACAAATCATCAATATTGATGCCCATCTGTCTAGCCATAAGCTGCAACATCATATCTATTCGCCTGTTCTACTCTTGTTGCACACGCTGCCCCTCCTTTAATGTACCCAGTAACCGTTTGAACATCACATCCTAATTTGGACCGATATACATTTTGTTAAACACTTTTCCCTCTATCTGGCTATCCCAAATTCCCTATAAGACCTCCACAAGATGGTAGGTCTTATAGCTCTGATACCATTGTAATGGGCAACTTGGAAATGCCCAAGAATTGAACCAGTTGCTAAAAGAGATTGTAATGCTTTTGCATAGATTTTGAAACCACGTATAACATGAACAAGAAGGAATTTATGCAAACTAAAGATTGAATCACTGCTGAAATAATATTAGTTCTCAAATTAATAAAATAAAATACATAGCAATGAATTCTAAAGGTCAAACCCCAAGGGAATATCATCTAGAATGTCACAAGAGAGGATAGACGTCCTCTAATGCCAAGAACAAGCTCCAAGCTCTTATCAAATGCAAATCACAATAATCCGATACAATAATCTCGATACAAAATAATGAGGCTCGCACCCCTATTTATTTTTTTCCTTCACCCTTCTAGAAGGAACTAAAATATTAATTAATTGCATTTTCTAGTTAATTAATTGCATTCTCTAGAAGCTTCCCCCATTTTAATAATTAATGCACTCTCTAGAAGATTTTCCCTTGCAATACAATAATTAATTGTGCTTAAATTACTAGAAGCTTCCCCTTTCCAATAATTAATGCACTCTCTAGAAACTTCTTCCTTGCAATACAATAATTAATTATGCTACTAAAAAATTAAATTACTAGCTGAGTTGCTAAAAAGATGGGGACATTACAAATTACTTGTCTTTTGTATTTCTGGTGATCCATTTGTCAACCTTAAGGAGCTCACATGTTTTCACTTGATTCTCCCTTGAAACTTTTTCTCATTTGAACTGAACCATTGATTATATTGTGCTAGCTCCTGTTGATCACCTTATTTTGGCTCATACCAAGTTCATGACTCCTATTTGGTGACACCATTTTATAAAATAAAATAAAAAATCTCTTGACAATGATTAGACTGTCTGGTCAAGATGTTGGTGTTCCTTTCTTATGGACCTTTTCCATTTTGATTAATCGTGCATTCCTCTTTTAATGAACTTTGGGAAACTCACATGCTAACAAGTTATTTTGACAAGCCCTTGGGGAAATCCTTTATTCAAACCAGAAAATTTTGGACTATCCCTTAGCCACTGTCCACCTAGGCTGAAAGCAAGCTAGATGACCAATTATTTAAATTTGTAAAGTGTTGAGAGCAATTAATCTAGAATCAAATTTTAAGGCCTAAATTCCTCTTTACCTATGAGAAACATTTGTATTTAGTTCATACAAGAAACAAAGTTATCCAAATGCTTTGACAAAGAAACACCTCTTCCAAAAATTGAGACTAGTTGGGATAGACCACATGTTGGGAACAACCCCAACAAAACACAGTGACTCCCCGACTCAAAGACTTGAAACAAAAAAGAAGCAAAAAAATGAAAAAATCTAAACAAAATAGACTCAACATAGAGAAAACTAACACCTAACTAAAAAGACTAAAAAGTTAAAATAAAAACAAAAACAGGTATGTAGAAAGCTCTGAATAGTAAGAATGTGGGCTGGTTGTTAGTAGATTTCTCATTATGTGAAATAGCAATAACCCAACCCATATATTTCTAAAAAATGCTGACTTATCTTTGTACTTAGAAAAATAAAAATTGGGCAACCTTAGTTCAGATTCTAGGTACAAATCACAAAATCAGAAGTTGTGGTAACTCTCCATGGCCATGATTAATCCACAAACAAGTGCTCTTACCTTGAGCATCATATTCAAATTGAAAATCATCAAACTGAGAGGGATAATGGAAAGATATAATCTAATCTAGCGAGTTCCCTATCATAGGGGTACACTCACATATTATAATTTTTCCTTCTAGTGTTCTTATCTCATGGTATACAACTCCATGCACACATGGAAACACTAGTGTCGATGATGTAATATAGCTATTAGAACAAGACCCATAAGGTAGAACATTGTTTATAAGGTCCTTATTATCAACATCATTAGCCTTAAACCATGAATTATCACCTTTAGGCTCCTTGGGACTAGAAAAATCAATCATAAGCCTTCCGTTTGAGTTACAAGATTGATTAATATAATTAATCAAGGTGTTTCCTCCTTCATATCCCAAAGAAGCATGTTCAAAAATCATACTTACCCTCCATTGCGATTTCCCAAGCTAACAAGAAACCAGGACAACTTGCTTATGAATGGAACCCGAATGGATGGATTCTACATGAATCGGTTATTGCATAGTGTAATGTTTTAGATAAATGCACATGCACACCTTTAAAGACAATTAATTCAACAAATCTTCAAATTGTGCACCTATGCACGTTCTTCCTAGACACCTTCAGGGAAGTGCACAAAATTCTCAATTCACTAAAAAATGGAAGTTCTTAGTTTTGAAAATAGTTTCTGATTTTTGCTCAAATGAGGTCTAGGACCACTGTTGTGTACTTATTTTGATATTTTTTATGATATAGGCCTATTTGCACACCTTGCACACCAATGTACTCTGCTCTTCAAAACTTGTAAAATTGGGCACCTGGGCACCTTAGCATCTTTGGGACTTTAGGCATATTCAAGACTTTAGAATTGCACAACTTTGGGACCTTAGGCATCTTTAAAGTTTTAGAATTGTGCACCATCGCACATGTACACCTTCACACATGTGCACCTTCTGGAGTCCTTCAACTTATGCATATTCAAAATTATAATTTTCACTTTGGCACCTACACACCTTCACACCTATGCACATTCAGGGAAGTGCGCAAGGTGCTCAATTCACCATAAAATCAAAGTTTTCAGTTTTGAAAATGGTTTTTGAGTTTTTCTCAGACAAGGCCTGGGAGCACTCTAGTGTACTTATTCTTGAACTTTTTGATGATTTATGCTTGTTGACATTTTTATCACCATTTATCCCATCGAAAATAATCAATTAGAGACATCTTCCATGGGATAAGTTATGTGGTTTGGGCATTCAATGGTTAAAATTCTACATTTTTTGGCCAAAAAACTAGTTGTGTAGTTTTGCGTGAAAATAGGTGCACAAAACTGAATAGTGTAGTTTTATGCATTAGAGGAGTCATATCAGATGAGTTGGTTGTCGAATGAACAACCTTCTCCTCATTCAATAGTTCACAACTCAAAATTGTGTGTAGTTGCCCTATTGCTATAGGCTACATCAATCTTGGTTATTGCTATGCGCAAGAGGCATAAAATGATTATAGCAGTGGGTGGTGCTAGGGCTTATCGCTATAGGGTATATCAATCATTGATACAAACCAATCACAAAAAATGGATACAACAACAAGTGATGGGTTTATCGCTATTGCTATAGTGATAGGTAGGTTCAGGCATCGGATGAGCAGTCTTCGCAACATTGTAGGTCAACATGATCAATGGAGATTTCAAGTTGTGAAAGCTATCTTTCGCATCCTCACACATAGTCAATGTTTACCTAGAGTTAAGTTGGCGATGATGCAAAATGCTTTTTTCGCACTGTCATAGGGTCAATTATTGAGTTAATGATTTAAGTTGTGAAGGTGTGATGGAAGTCAACTATTTACTTTTTACATTGTTGCATTCAGTTCATGCTAAACCCTGGTTTAGGTTGCGAAGATGAAAAATCCTGTTGTCCCAACTTTGCAGGGTTAAGATATGATTTAGAGATTCAAGTCCCAAGGTTGTGATGACATGAAATAGTTAACCTTAAGGGGTTATCGCAACATCACAGGCTAGAAGCATTGAAGTTTTTTTAGGTTGCGAAAGGGCGACATAGGAAAAAATAAAGGTGTCGCAACATCGCACGACTAAACAACAATTAGGTCCTAACCATTGCGAAGGTGCAAAGTAGTCTATTTTATGATGTTCGTAGGGTCGCAATGGTTAGTGAACTAAAATGATTTCAAGCTGTGAAGGAGCGACAAGGCATAAAATGAAGAGGTCGCAGTTTCATAGAGTATACAGTTAATGAAGGTTTTGAGTTGCGAAGCTATGAACAGGTGCAGGTGCAGGTCAACATAATAGATAGAAAGCTAGATGATCTAGCAGAACATTTCAAGGATATGAGGCCATGTGGTAGAGTTGACTATTGAATAATGACATGGATGACCTGGTGCTGTAGTGAACACGAAATCAAGAAGCTCGTTAATGGCAATCATATCCTTTTGATTGTTTGCAACCACCATTTTGGTGTTCTCCATGCTTGGTAAATGCAATTTTCATCCTCTCGTCGACATGGTTATCCATCTACCAACTAGAGTAGTTATGGCCGCTGTTTTTGTCTCTTTAGGGCTCTATTTGCATGCTAGATCAATTTTTTTGCATGGAGACATGCGTCTAATCAAATTTCCTTGCTAATTCTCAGTTATTGCTCTCCTCTGCAATCCCAACTCCACTTGGTTGGAGTTTGAACTCAATGTAACATCAAAATTATGCTTGAACTCTATAAAAGGTAGCTTTTTACATATTGTAAGGGTTCTTCTCAGTTCTGTCATGTCTACTTCCAGTAGCCTTGTGCTTTGGAACTATATTCCTTCCCTTCCATTAATGAAACAAGGGGCGCATGTGCCATAGTTCCTGCCTTCATGATTTTATGGTTGATCGAAGTAGATTTTGGTTAAAATATAATGTATTTAATTTAATAAATATAAAAAATAATTAGTAATGAAAAATATTATATTATAGTGCTAAACTAAATTAAATTACAGAGTATAGTTAGTATATTATTAAATTATATAACTACAATGATATATGTTAATTAAAATAGTAAAAGAATATATAAATAAACATTATAGTATCATGCTAAATTAAAATTAGATGACATCTTAAAAAACATTTATCATACCAAAGATATTTATCAACTAATTATATATAAGACATAGGTAAAATTACCTTAGGGTTTTCCATAGATGATTTCATTGAGTTCATGTTCTGTGATTACTATTTGGTAAGACATGAAAGACAAAACTCTAGAGATCAGAGGATTAAACTATTAGAACACAAAAGACCCAGATTCAAATGCGCTCAAACTCAACACTAATATATCAACAAATAAACCCCTCTGTTTAACTGGAAATTGTGGCATTGATGCCGACAAATAGATTTCATTAAGATATTAAGGACAATAGACTCAAGCAATAACATTAAATGATATTAATGATACAATTAAATGCAGTGATGTGAGGGCAATTTTTTTAATTTTCATGATAATAGTGTATTTTTTTTACTGTATTCTTAAGTTTAATAATATGAATTTGATACTTTTACCTAAATTTTCACTAATGGAGTGATAGTTTAAATTTCTATGAAACAGTTAAGTTAAATTTAAAGAAAAATGTACGACCACTTGAAAATATGAGATTAGTGAATTTTTTTATATGATTGGATAATTCTAATAACATGATTAAAACTTTGAATTATAAATAAATTGATAAATATTTGTAGATTTCAAAAGAAAGTAATATTTATTATTATTTTTTATTTAATTATGTCATATATGAATAATACAAATAATAATGTATGAACTAAATTTCTACCACTTAAATTCATATGAGTTCTCATAAACTATCTTAAATAATAAATGTATTTAAAAAAATAAGAAATATATTTAAGACTACATTTGATTAAAATATCTATATTTGAATAACATTTTACAAATTACAAAAATAAACATCAATTAAAATTGATTGTCTTTTTTTAAAAAGTTTATCCACTCGTCACAAATGTGGAAAAGATAAAATTGAAATTAATGCATTCATTAATAGAGGTGTTAGAAAAATGATTGTTTAAAAAAAAAAGTTTATCCACTTGTCACAAATGTGGAAAAGATAAAGTTGCAATTAATGCATGCATTAATAGACGTGTTAGAAAAAATAGTTGTATTTTTGTTGAAGAAAATTGAATTTTTTCATTGCATTTTTCATCATGAACCAATACAATTTAAAAAAATTATATTTTTCAATTCCAAAAAAAATGCAAATTAATAAACTTTTTGCAAACATAGTATATCAATGAAATTTTTAGATTATGTAACTAATATAGAGCCACATGATTCCATTAGTTTCCTGCCAAAGGCAAGAACTAATAACTCTCTTCTTTACCTCTTCTTGCCATTCATTATTTGTGCATATATCTTGCATTGTTTTGAATGTTTCTTTCCTAGTTTCTAAAGGTTGTATGCTGTGTTCAAATTGTTGATAATTGTTGTACCGTGAAGATGTCTTTCCTTTCAACATTTGATTAGTTCCAAATCTGCATGTGATTCTTTAGGAGTAGAATAGAGTCAAGATCTATGTATTTGGACTTTTCACTCATGTGTTGTGCATATAGGGGTAGAGTTGTAACCATTTCAATTAGTTGCATCACACCCCCCCCCCCCCCCCCCCCCCCCCTTCCCTTTTAGCAATATACTTTCCTGCATCTTCTCCCTTTTCCTCTCAAGTAGTAATTAGGTGCATCCTAATTGTAAGGAACTCAACCTTCTTCAGAGACTCAATCTCATAGTTCAAGTCCCATAGCTTGGATGTTGTTTTCATGTTATATGAAGTCACTTGAGGGTCATACCTCACACAAGGGTGTATACTTTTGTGTCAACAATTTTTTGTATGGCTGGTGGGATAAATTTAGATGCATAAGTTTGTTGGTTAGCTAGGTTGAAGATCCATTCACTGAGAAATTGGGTGTTTTTCTCAGTGCCATCAACCTTTGGAGGCATTCATCTAACACCATGGCAACTCTATGCATCTATTGTTTCAACAGACCAAGTGCTGGTATGATTGTTAGTTTTTATGTTTCTTTAGGATTTCTATGAAGGTGTTTGTTTGAATGCTTTATCATGGATCCCCTTCATACAGATGCCTCCCACTTTCTCCCATATCATGAGGAGACTATTCCTCAGCCCCGCCATCCCCTATATCAACCACAACCTGGTTGTGAGTAGCCTGTCCAATCTTCCTGAGAACTCTATTATGACCCTAGGTCAAAGGTAGGAGAGCTTTATGACCACATAAATATTTTGGGTCTTGGATTTGATGACATAGATAAGATTTTTGAATTTGTTCCTAATCCTTATGGGGATACAGACTATGGGAGTTTTGCTTATGTTATGCTTATTATGAATTCTTGGTTCAATGATTTACATGGTGAAAGGGAGATGTGGGAAAATGACCCTCGTGTTTGCAACATGGTGTCCAAGGCCCTTGATATTTTTAATAAGACTCACGAAGCCCCCTTAGTTTGTAGCAGGAAGAAGAGGCAAGGCACAAGCTTACCCAAGTGCAAGCAGTTGAAGCATAGGAGCCTCTAAGGAGAAAATTCGCTCACTTCAGGCAGAGCAGCCATCCTCAAGTTCCCATTCCAAGTTCCCCTCCAATACAAGGACCTACTATTGTAGCCTGTTCATTCCTTGAGAGAACAAGATGGCCCCATGAGCCCACTGTCCCTATCACTATTTCACTCTTTAAGGGTGGACTAGCGGTATGGACCCCTGATGACCCAAATCTAGAGTTTTGGGAAAGTGAGAAGGCTAGGTATGTAGAGCCATCTATGGAGAAGTTTCAATCTGCTAAGGAGAGAAAAGAGGTAGTAGTGGAACAAAGGAAGGAGGACCTAGTCTTCTCATCTAAAGGGCTACCCTATTTCATTGAAGAAGAGCCACCCAAACACAAGTTTTCTAGCGTTAGAAGGAGTGAGCCTCCCTAGATTTCTATTCCTTGCTACAATGATCAACAACCCATGACTCCTTAGGTTGATGTTGAGTTGCTACCAAGGGTGGAGGAGAAGAGACAAATGAAAATGAGTTTTTTCCTATTCTTGAGTAACGAAATTTGGCTCTTGAGCCTAAGATGGAGCCTGAGGACTTGCTACAAGGAGAAGAAAAGCAAGACCATGTGTTACAGTAGGAGGTCTCCCATGATATGATATAGGAAGAAGAAGCATTGCCTTTGCTGCCCTAAGTTTAAGAGGTATCAGTTGCTACCCATGAACCATCACGCACTCTAGAGGGAGAAAATTTGTTGTAGTAACTAGAATCATAATGAGTACAACTTGAGGTAGAGCTTTCAAGGAAACTTGAGGTAGAATTTGCAAGGAGGCTAGAGGACCAACAATAAGAGCATGAAACAATTCTTGCAAGGGAGTTGGCTGCACAAAAGGAACAATGTGATAAAGAAATACAAGTGATGAGACTGTTGTCTGCTACAACAAAGATATCAAAGGAGACATAACCATCTATCCCTCCCACATTACAAGAGCCTATACAAGTGCAGTAAGTGGAGCCCCTTGTTTGCAAGGATTCACATGGGCTAGAGGAGAACATACTACTAGCCATACCATCAAAGCTAGCCTTTGCTAGCCAAGATGATTCAAAGGTCATAGAGCACAAAAATGAGGTAAAGGATGATTTCTTTGACCTGTACCATCAAGAGGATGTCCCATTAGGCATCTAGCTTTGCAACAGTGCATGTTTCCTTGGGTCATGCCCATTATAGAGAAAGAGGAAGGTTTTCACAAAGAGGAACAAGTATGTTTTTCTCCATAAGGCAATGTCCTAGTGTAGGAGAGCTTCATTGTTTTCAACATTGGGAGGAAGGTGTTCCATGTAGTAATGTGCTTTTCATGTCTACTAATCTTTTTAGTTGCCCACTATTAGCCATATTATGAGTCACCCTATTTTGAACTTTTCCTAAATTGCCCATCTAGTCATCAAAGCTTCATATTGTCATTTCATGCTCTCCCGATCATTGAAAACATTGTTTAAAGTCACCTGAAGCTTCATATCTTTCCTCATCTTTGTCCAAACCTCTTTGAACCACTTTGAATCTTGGTTTAAAGTAGTTCAAAGTAGTTCAATCCAAGGTTTTTATGTTGACCTTTGTTTTCTGCAGGTAATTTGCGCGAGACTTCAGAGTGTTCTTTTGAACTACTTTGAACCCTTTTAAATCTTGGTTCGAAGCAGTTCGAAGCAGTTCTATAACTAAGATTCTCTGGCAAAAATTTACTGCGGGTTGGTGAAGCTATCATTTTCACATGACATAAATTGCCACGTCAGGAGGTAATAATTCAAAAGCATGCCTTAATTTCAAGCATGGTAAAATGCCATCATGACTTAAAGTAGAAGATCTTTTCACCAAAAGAGAAGGATTGGGTGTCAGACAAAGCTGATCATTATCAGTACAACCACAAATAGAAGTATTTAATAAAAGGTCACATTAAAAGATTTCGAATGTGTAAGCCTAGCCGTAGTTGATCTGTCATGATTGCCTCATTATGAGGCTATATTTTTGAATGTATGTTCTCTTTCCCTTAAAAAGAGCATAGTTTTTCTTTTTGTTTATCATGCAAAAGGAAGATTTGAAGAAGGAGCTTCTAAGGGACAAGAAAAGAGGTTATTTTTCTTGGCAGGTTGTAGGTGAGAATACAAAAAAAAATCTTCATTTTGTTCTGTCGTCTGTGTGCATTTCAAAATGGAATCAGTTTGAGCCTTGTTTTCCTTGTTTAAGATGAAATCTATGTTACATTTCTTTGGGAATGTATCAAATTTGGAGTGCAAGAGACCCATTATTTGTGATACCAATTTAGAAGGTGTTAGGTTGGAAAGATTACAGTTGAATTTCCTCGAAAGAGCCGATGAATTGAATGGTTGTATGGAACTTTTGACTAGTGGTCGGATTGAAGCCGTAGCTTTCCCTCATGCCCTGTTAAGCCCTGAATTACTCCAACTTTGTATTGACCATTATGATGTAAGGATTAAAAGTATTCTAAATAAATATGGAGAACCTGTGCTATCAATATCCAGGGAAACTATTGCCTCGGTGTTGCGTCTACTAGAAAGTATATTTGCTGCATTTTCTCCCATCCAATCCCTAGTTGAATACAAAGAAACCCCAAGACAATATCGTAACATCCTAGTCAAGAAGTGGATAATGACTAATTATGGTAGAGGTTCAAGGTTACCCAAGATAGTCACCAAATATCACCTAAAACCCCATATTCATGATCTTGTAGTGCTGTTACATCGAGTTAAGGGTTCAACTGATGTCGTCCTTTTTGAAGAATGGATGTTTCGTTATGTTGAGATTATTTTAAAGGGAGAAGAATGGATGGATTGGGCAAAAATAATTGCTAGCTCATTAAGAACACAACTTAGACATGTTAAGGAATCTAAAGAGAATTTCTACATGGCCTCTTATCTTACATACTGCATTTCTTGCATTAGTAATCTCACTTCCCTACCCCAAGAGGTTTGGAATGTGGAAATAACAGTCTATCAATATAGTCCCCTACTTCACAGAGATAAAGTGTTAGAAATTTTTAGAAAGGTGCACGATGTATTGGTAGAAAGTGTACATTTATCTTTGAAAAAGGCACCCATGCCCAGATTGTCCTCAGAAGCCTAGAGACTAATTCAAAATTATGAAAGCTATTACATACAGTTCGCTAAGTTCACCTATTTGAGAATAGGTGGGTTTGAGGATGAGCCAATGAGGTTACCACATTATGCACTTGATTGTTTTATTTTAGCTGAGGTCTACAAGCAGTTATTCTCTGTCATTAAGGATAATCTACCTCAAGAGAATTGGGAATTAGTGTTTCCGATCAAGCTTGGCCCTTTGACTTGTAGCAGCATGATCAATACTTCAGTTATAGGAAGCAATTTTCTTGGCTTTGGTTTTGGGTCTTACCAAGGAAGAAGGGATTTTGTATAATGTCCCCACTAATAGGGTCATTTAGGGACAAGTAATATCTACAAGAATAAACATTAGAATCATAATAACAATAATACTAACTATATTATTTTACCCTCTAAGTTAATTTCCAATCTTAAGGATGTCTCCAAATTAGGCTTCGTAGCTCATATCTATTTTTTCGTCATCCCAAGAGTGTACCCCTTAAGATTCTTCTTGGACTAGCATCCTCTATCCAAGGCTATTCACATATGCATATGTTAGCAACTTCAAAATATTCTAGATATTGATTATTGGCCATAGAAGCTATGGAGATCTTAAATATCTCTCATGCTCAATGCTATGATATTGACACTCGACCATAGCAGAAATGGAGATCTTAAATATCTCTCATCCTCCATCCTACGAGTATCAAATGGTGTTCATAGATTAACACCCAAATATTTTGTTTCTCACACTCGGCCATGGCATAAATGGAGATCTTAAATATCTCTCATGCTCCATGCTTCGAGTTTCATTAGTATCCATGGTATTAACCTCATAGGTTAACACAACATTATTCACAAGTATCATTCATTAATATAAATAAACATATAAACATAATTAAGCAAATATAATCCATAAACATACCTTTCTTACCTTTTTCTTTTCCAAGAGTCACAACCTTTCATAATATGAATCCTTTGAAAAGTCACAACACTTCATAGTTATAATCCTTCCGAAAAGTCACAACACTTCATAACTAAAATCCTTTGGAAAAATCCCAATGCTTTATAATCACAATATTTTTGAGGAGTCACAACTATTCATAATTATGACCCTTTTGAAGGTTCACATCCTTTCAATATCATTGACACTTTTCAAAAAGTCACTTCCTTAATTTCTTCATATTACTTTCCTCTTCCATTTTTCCTTTTTGAACTCCTCTCTTCTCCTCTTCTTTTTTCCCCCCTCTCTAAAATAAACTCTCCTCTCTTTTATATCTTAATTTTAAGGAGTCATGTCTATTTGCTAAATCTCTCTTGGCTTTTCATTAGATTTAGTTAATTTATATTATTCTATGTTATATTATTTATTTACTTACTTATTTGTGTTTATTATTATTTATCATGAAATTCTATTTAGAAAGTTAACATACTTTCTACAATATTGTCTCTTCTATTTAATTTTATTTCTTTATTTACTTTTTGAATTATTATTATTATTTTTTGATTATTTAAATTATCATACTAAATATTATTTCATTAATAAAATAATTTAAATAATAATTATTTCCTAGTTTTATAAATATAAATTTATTATCATTATTTATTTAATAACATTTTATTATCTAATTATTATTAAAATTCTATCTTAAAATGGGGATATGATATTTTGATAGTAAAGGATTTGTGGCTCGAGTTCTTGGTCTAAAGATTCAGTTATCCGCAATCCCACACCTAGAGGATTTATGACAGAACTGTAAAAATTAGGAAGAAGTGTTAAAAAGAGACCACTCAAAATTAACACTTCAACAAATAAATTCCCTCAAATTGAAGTTTCAATTTGAAGGAGTAGTTGAATATGGTTCAGACATTGTTGAACTTGGGTGGGAGGAAGCCAGTGAGTCAAGACAATTAGAAGTGGATTAGAATTAGGAAGAAGAGGATGATATAAATCTGAGAACTAGATCCATTCTCACTCATACAAACAATTGGCTAAGGAGGCAGAGCATGAAAGTACTCAATGAACCGTCTCCAAAAATAGTTTCTTTTTCTGAACCACTGACCTCTGACATCCAAGTTTCATCTCTTGTTGCAGGTGTGTTGACTCTTGGTAAGCAAAAAAAGACACCAGCACCCACACAGAACACAACTCCTCGAACCAGATCTAAAATCAATTTTGAAGCCCTCATGCAACAAGAAGTTCAAAAGGAAAAGACGTTGACCCAAGGATAGGATTCAGGTGATGTTTTTGGTTTCTCAAACAATCTTGATGGCAATGTGCAATTTATTGAAGCTCCTAGGGTAGACCAGCCTAAATTCATGACTCCTATGTAGGATACCCAAGCAATCTTTGCTAATCCTGTTGTCCCATCCTGGTTATCTAGCTTAGTCAGTAAGAAAAGAAATTTGCAGCCAATATGTATGCCTGTAAAAGACATTGTAACAAAATATGCAACACATGGTTCCAAAGTTAAAAAGCTAAAAATTGATGCCCATTTAATTAAAGACCCAGTGACTGGGAAAATCATTGTAGAACTGGCCACATATAAGAAAAAATATGAATATGGAGAAATTGATAGTGAAGGCTTCAAAGTTACTTCTGTTGAACTTGGGACCATCAACAAAAATATAGGCAATAACTTCTTTAAATTTTCTGTTGATCATATGTTAACCCAGTCAAAAAAAGATAGCAGGGAGAAACTGAACTCAAGGCCTTAGTGGTGACCATGGCTACTTATATTGATTCATTGATGAATCTTGCAGCCTTAGCAGTTATTCAAGCTCCTTCAATCTTTCAATCCTAGTTCTGCAGACAACCAACAATTGGTAAAATAGATGCAAAAGAGAAAGCTATTGTTAGATGCAATGTAGGATTGGGTGAATTCCATCGCCAGGGAAGGTAATAAGTTTATCCTAGATTTCACCACAGTGTATGCTAAAGGAGAAACACTCTTGGGAGAAATTCAAACTCTTATTCCAGGGTGGGAAATTGAGTAGAGTCGGTGTTAGGCTATTGTGTTCCAAGTGACTGAAGTTGAAAAATATGGAGTGCTTAAATTCCTAAGTGAGAATCCTATGAAACTTGTAGATTCCTATATGTTATTCATTATGAAAAATAATATGGGCTGGAAAGAATCGATTTACAAAGAAGCTATTAAAGAAATGCAATCAATTGAAAACAAGATTGCTGGAATGCATGAGGATCTTCTTAAAGATATGAATATAGTAAGCCCTACGGGAATTCTATAGTTTGATGATGGCAACATGGATTCTAAAGCATTAACAAAGAGCTTCAATGATGCTATTGAAAAGATCAAGGATAATGAATCGCCTACTGTTGGTGATTTCACCACAATAGTGAATATTAAATCCATGTTATGTCTAAACAAGAATCTCATGTTGTGACAAAGCTTGAAGATCAAAGAATTTAAATGGAAAAAAGATGCTTGTAGGACTAAGCTACAGAGTTTGAAGAACCCCCATTTTGATGCGATGCAAGAATTCATGAACACCTTTAGAAGCTGGAAATTGGTAAAGCAAACTGAGGGCAAAAAGGAAAACATCGACGATGAAGTCTGATTGGGATAGTTACTTCTAGTCATGTTTTAGGCAACTGTTTAAAAACTGTTTTTTGTTCCTATTGTAACTATTTAAACTGAAATGGTTGGGCTTTAATGGAGGCCTTTTGGATTTGTAATGAAACTATAAATTTTGGGGCATTGAACTCATTAGGAGTTAGAATAGAAAGCTAAAAAGACTTTGATAAATAGATACTTTTATAGCAATAGGCAAATAGCATATATATGTTTTCTTTTTGAATGACTATGCACAGGAAAGAAGTTTATATATATATCATCTTTGATCTCACTTTGAAACTTGGTGTTTGACATGCTTAAATCATTGTTACTTTGTGAACATTTGATTTATCATTTTGAAGATATTTGTTGCTGTTTCTTCAGCAGTTTATGTCGATCATGTTTGTTGAATGATTATTATGAAATTGTTGTATCATCCTTTCTTTGAATAAATGGTTATGATGAAAAGATTGTGAGTTCTTTTATCTTTATTGTATGAATGAATTATCGCCCCACTACCTAGGAGTATGTGAGAGTCCTTATGCGCTATCTAGAAAAAGTGCAAAATTGGTTTTTGCTTCATCGATAAATCTTTTAAAGGAAGCTATACCTATAAATACAAAGAGAAAAAAAATAACATTAAGTTTTCTCAACTATTGCGAACATTTTTGTACTTTCCAAGTCTTGGGAATAGAGTAAATTATCATTGTGTAATTAGAAAGACAACCTATTCACCAACACCCACATGCATGAAAAATGAAATCAATTGGTAAGGAAGAGCAACTACTTAAACAAACCAGTTAATGGATATGTTTGACTTTTCATATCTATAGAATTTTGTACATACTAGATTAGGGGTTTTCTGCTTTTGAAGAAGTGCACGAGAACATGATATTTATCTGTGAAATAACAGGTTTTGAAATTTTTTTAGTTGTAGAGGTTGTAGTTTTTTCTGGTTGTTTGCAGAGAAGGGCTCATTTTGTGCCTTTATAGCCCAATAGATTGCTTAAGGCCACTGGTCCATGCTTCGTAGGCAAGCATCCCCTTGAGTCGCCAAGAAATGTTGAAATTTTTTTTCACCATTTATCCCATTGTAGATAATTTATCATAGACATCTTCCATGGGATAAGTTATGTGATTTTTGGGCATTCAATGGTTAAAATTCTGCATTTTTTGGCCAAAAAATTAGTTGTACAATTTCAAGAAAAAATAGGTGCATGAAACTGAATAGTACAATTTCATGCATTGGAGGATTCATATCAGATGAGTTGGTTGTCGAATTAACAATTTTCTCCTCATTCAACAGTTCACAACTCGAAACTATATGCAGTCACCCTATCGCTATAGGCTACAACAATCTTGGTTATTGCTATGCACAAAAGGAAAAAAATGATTATAGCAATGGGAAATGCGAGGGCTTATCATAATAGGGTATAGCGATCATTGATGGATGACAATAACAAAAAATGGATACAACAAGTAGCGATGGACTTATTACTATTGCTATAGCGATAGGTAGGTTCATGCATCAGATGAGCAGTCTTCATAGCATCACAAGTCAATATGATTAATGGAGATTTCAAGTTGCCAAGTTGTGAAAGTTGGCTTTCGCATCCTCACATGCAGTCATGGTTTACCTAGAGTTAAGTTGGCAATGATGCGAAATTATTTGTTTGCACTGTCGTAGGGTCAATTGTTGAGTTAATGATTTAAGTTGCAAAGGTACAATGATAGTCAGCTATGTGGTTTTCACATTATCACATGCATTTCATGCTAAACCCTAGTTTAGGTTGCAAAGTTGTAAAAGCTTGTTGTCAAAGCTTCATAGGGTTAAGATATGATTTAAAGATTCAAGTTGCAAGGTTGTAATGACATGAAATAGTAAACCTTAAGGGGTTATCACAACATCACAGGCTAGAAGCATTAATTTTTTTCAGGTTGCAAAGGGGCGACAAAGGAAAATATAAAGGCATTGTAGCATCACATAGTTAAACAAAATTTAGGTCCCAACCATTGCAAGGGTACCAAGCAATCCATTTTATGATGTTCACAGGGTCACAATAGTTAGTGAGATAAAGTGATTTCGAGTTGTGAAGCAGTGATAAGGCATAAAATGAAGAGGTTGCAATTTCACAAGGTCATGCAATTAATGGAGGTTTTGAGTTGTGAAGTTGCAAACAAGTGCAGGTGTAGGTCAACATAATAGATAGAAAGCTGGATGATTTGGCAAAATATTTGAAGGATATGAGGCCACATGGTAGAGTTGATTGTTGAAAAATGATATGGTTGACCTAGCACTGTAGCGAACATGAAATCAAGCAGCTCGTTAATGGCAATCAGATCCTTTTTACCATATGCAACCACCTTTTTGGTGTTCTCCATGCCTAGTAAATGCAGGTTTCATCCTCCCACCACCATGGTTATCCATCTACCAACCAGAGCAGTTATGGCCACCGTTTCTATCTCTTCAGGGCTCAATTTTCATAGAAGATCAAATTTTCTACATGTAGACATGCATCTGATTATATTTCCTTTCTGATTCTTAGTTATTTCTCTCCTTTGCAATCCCAACTCCACCTTGTTGGAGTTTGAACTCAATGTAACATCAAAGTTATGCCTAAACTCTATAAAAGAGAACTTTGTACATACTATAAGAGTTCTTCTCAGTTCTGTCATGTCTACTTGTAGTAGCCTTGTGCTCTACAACTATATTCCTTACCTTCCATTAATGAAATAACTCTCTTCTTTAGCTCTTCTTGCCATTCATTATTTGTGCATATATCTTGCCTTGTTTTGAATGTCTCTTTCCTAGTTTCTATACGTTGTATGTTGCGTTCAAACTATTGATGATTGCTGTACTGTGAAGATGTCTTTTCTTTCAGCGTTTGATTTGTTCCAAACTTGCAAGTGATTCTTTGAAAGTAGAATAGAGTCAGGATCTATGTATTTAAGCTTTTCATTGATGTGTTGTGCTTATAGGGGTAGAGTTGTAACCATTTCAATTAGGTGCATCACCCCCCTTTCACTTTCATAAATTTACTTTTCTGCATCTCCTTCTCCCTTTTCCTCTCAAGTAGTAGTTAGATGCATCTTGATTGTAAGGAAGTTGACCTTCTTCGGTTCAAGTCCCACAACGTGGAGATTGTTTCCATGTTACAAAAGGTCACTTGAGGGTCATACCTCAAGCAAGGGTGCAAAATTTTGTGTCAAAAATACCCTCTTTATAGTCCAACATTATTATAGACTTGAACTCCTTCTACTTCTTCTATTTGAAATCTGAAAGCGTTTTCTTTAAAAATGCTCATGCAATACCATGGTAATGTTTTATGCTACAAATGCTAATGATGCCATGATGACCTACAAAAAAGATAAACATCAGTATACTAGTTCTAGGGATTAAAAATGATGCTAACATACCAAACTCCTAAACCCAAACTTCAAAATTTTCACTCCTTACGACACTTTGGAAGATACTATATTTTGAGGAATAAGCTTTTGTGAGCTGGGCCCATTTTTGAAGTAAAAGATAGGTTGCGTGTTGTGGAACCACAACAATAATGATGAATCAAGTGACAAATTTCTAATGAAATGAAGAATGAATTTGAGATGAGTATGAGTGGTGAGATGAAATATTTCTTAGGTCTATAGATTGTGCAAAATAATTATGGTATCTTCCTATCATAGACTAAGTATTTGAATGATTTGTTGAAAATATTTGGATTGGAAAGTTGTAAGCCTATTGGAACACCTATGATAACTAGTCACAAATTATCTAGCAAAGATGAGACACCTATAGTTGAGAGGAAGAAGTACATATCCATGATTGGAGGTTTACATTATTTGACTCAAACTAGGTCAGATTTAAAAAATGTAGTTGGTATAGTTGCAAGATTTCAAGAAGATCCTAGAGAAGCACATTATGCAATAGTAAAGAGAATATTTAGATATTTGAAGGGTACACTTGATTTTAGACTATGGCATGACAAATCAAGTTACATAACTTTGTGTGCAGACACTGATATGGATTGGCCAAGTACAAAAAGAGTACAAGTGGTGGAGCATTTTTCCTTGAAGGAAGATTGATTTTTTGACTAAGAAAGAATTAAGACTATATCTCACATAGTAAAACAAAAATAGAGTACATAGGAACAACAAAAAATTGTAATCAAATCATTTAGATGAAACATATGTTTAAGGACATTGGGATAGAGTTTTCATAACCTATTATCATACATTGTGATAATAAAATTAGAATAAGTATGTCTAATAATCTTGTCTTATATTCTAAGACTAAGCATATATCTATTAAGTATCATGTTTTGAGAAAACAAATTGCAGAGAAAGAAATCAAACTAGAGTATGTGAATACAAAAGAGAAGATTGCAAATATTTTTACAAATACTTTGCACAAGGATACATTTGAGTATTTGTGAGGTATGCTTCAGGTTATGCCCCTGACTACTTCTAAGAAGATGATTTAGAGAGTGCATGAATCCATTGGTACAAAGAACTATTATTTATCTGGATTGAATGTTGATGCTTCCTATATGGGGAGTATCTATGATGAGCAGAGTCATCAAGGACTCTTGGTAGTTGGTATAGAGAAATGTCTTTAGACACTTGAGCTAGTTAAAGACTTTGAGTAGATGACTGACATAATGATGCCTTTGTCATTGATGTAAATAGGGGAGATGTTCACATGAAAAACATCTTCTGGTAGTCTGTGGGAGATGTATGTGTGGGGATGAATTGTTCATGGATAGATTGATGTCAGTGAGGAGACACATTGAGTTATATCAATTGTGGAGAAGTGTGAGAAATTTATTCTCATCCATGTAAGAATGAGAGGCCATAGATGGAGAGTCATTCCTATGAGTTTCAAATTTTATTGATGAAAAGGTTTTGGAAAGAAGAGAGAAACAATTGTAGCAGTGTTGGATTTGGTATTCTTGGAACTTAGATATTTTTCTTCTATATTATCATCAATTAGAGATTTCTAGCATGAATGCTAATGGTATTACTTTGGGGGAGTATCATAAGAATTAGAGTTTGTAGCATGATTGACATGTTGCATTCATGATTGAGCTTTTCATTGATGTCACCATAGTATTATTTCTGTAAAGATTGACAAATTAGAAGATAGAGAATCAAGTCATACAGATTACATATTAATGATGAGGTCAAGCACAATTATGGATGTGTTCTACATTTTTTTATAATGAAGTGAACAAGTGCACATGTAGAGAGTTGAAGACATATGAGATTTATTCAAGAATTACAGAGGATAGTGTGCAGATAGAGTACCTAAGAAGTGGTTTTTGATGATTGGATTGTTTCTCTTAACATGGATAGAATTAGGATGCATGAAATTAGACACTAAAAATAGATAGCCTGATGACTATGCAAGTGAGTGCACAAGAAATGTATGTGAAGTTGTATTTACTGTCAGCCGATAATTTTGTAATTGCAACAAAATGTAATGAATTATTATATCTTAATGAGGCCCTATTATAATTTATTGGGAAAGCCTCAAAGCTGACTTAGTGAATTATTTTGAGGATATGGTATAAAGGAAGGTGATTTTCCTTTTGGTGAAGTGTGATAAAAATAAGTGATGTGAGTGATTGTGCAAGTGTGAATTGTACAAGTAATATGAGAAGTTGGTAAATGTGAGTGAGTGATCCAAGGTATTCCAAGGTATTATTAGATGTGAGTTGGAAGATATGGTATTGTTATCTAAAGAGGTTTGGTCTGGTCTGTTAGGATTAACCATGGGTAGAAATAAAATTACATGCAAATATAACCAATATCAAAAAATAATAAATCACACAGAAGAGAACACAAGATACAAAGATTTAATGTAGTTCACTCAATCTCTGGGTTATGTCCACCAACAAAAAGTTCATTATTATTATTATCTAGTGATTACAATATTCAATTCCTTACAACTCAATACAGCCGCAAGAAGCTTCAATATCACCATACATTATGAAATCCCTAACCCTAAGCCATTTTATACAAGCTTTTGTCTCTTACAAAATTAGGGCTAGAATAAGTCATTGAATAGAAAAATAACAACCGACACCCTTTACAATAGTAGGGTCATTTTTTGTTATGGGGGCACTTCCCCCCAAAATCCCCATGGGGGTGTTTCCCCTCGACCCCAACCTATACTATGATAGTAAATGCACCTAGGGCACTACCCCTTGATCTCGTCTTTGGGGTGTTGCCCCCAAACTCTCGTAGAAATAATTTGGGGGGAAATTCCACCAAATAAACATTCAAGTCTGATTAGGCTCCACATCACAACATAGTCAAGAGGACAAAGGAGTTCAAGTTATTTTATTTCTATTATTCTAAAAGGAATAATACAAAGATCAGTTGGAAAATGAGTTGGTGGTCTTTCCTTGAGGCTATTTGGATAGTGGTTCCATATGTGTTCTACAAATCCTAATAGGGTTAGAATCTCCTAAAAAGGATTCAAAGTCTCATAACAAGGACTGATATCTACTGAATTATTGGCTCCTAACAGAGTCCATCTTCTTACAAAGAACTTTTATATTAGTACATCATTTTGTGGGTACCATCCTCACCGGGGTTTTCTCTTTGATCAAGGGTTTCCCTAGTTAACATATCTGGTGTTATTGTATATGTGTATCTTCTTATGGTTTTTTGTTATATTTTTCACATGGTTAAGGACTAATAAGATTGACAATTTTTTTATTAGTTGAATAACTGATTTACCACCCCCCTTATTAGTTGAATAATTGATTTACCACCCCCCTTATTAGTTGAATAATTGATTTACCACCCCCCCTCTTAGTTATATTAGTGGACTTTGCTTTCTCTCAATAGATTCTATATGAACACAATTAGCCTAGTTAAGATATAGATCTAGGTTAAAGATATGAAAGAAAATAAAATATAAAGGTCTCACCTTGGAATGTGTAGAGGAAGATGTATTTCAGCTTCAAAACTCATAGATCTAAACTATTTTTGAATATCCATTAGTGGATTTTAGAATAAATTGATGAACAGAAAAAAAATCTAGGACTCTCCCCTAAAAAGGATATTGAAGGTCTAGGTCAACTTGGAAAGGCACATTTCCACTAGGTTGATGTTGTTCAATGACCTACAACTGACTTCTCTAGAGAGATCTCGTAAAGTAGGTTCGAGATATGTAAGCTCTACCTTGTATCCTACATATAAACACAAAAAAAAAGGTTGTGTGGTTGGTGTTTGATGAGGCCTTTCCTTGGTCAAGCCCCAGGTTAAGGAATTAATAATAATTAAGAAATGTAAATGTAAATGATTGAAAGACAAGATAAATGTTAGAATTCACCTTGCTTGAAAACCTTGTCGATGAGGATTTTGTATGTAAACATATTATAGATATTGAACTAGAAATGTAGGGTATCTCCACACTTTACAAAGGATCTACCATAATCCCATCATGGTGCTATGAATATAAAAGTGGATCAATGAAGAAGATAATGAATAATTCAATGTAAATCTTCTCCCTTTATAACTAACAATAAGCTAAGTCTTGAAGAGGAAATGCTCACAAAGAATCCTTCAATGCTAGATATAAATATCCTTACTTGAATGCTTGAAAATATTGAATACTTGAACTCCTTAAATGAAAAAGGCATAAATATTCACTTGAGAGAAAGAGCTTGGATCACTTGAGTGTATGAATCAATGAGATATGAGATGAAACCTCCAAGCCTCCTTATATATGAGTTTTTAGGAGGGAAAAAATACAAGCCGACTAGAGAGGGGAGTAAAACTAATTAAAATCCTGAGACCTTTCAGGTCCTAAGCCCCAAAATCACAACACACTAGGTGGAGATGGGTCAACCTAAGTCAACTTGGTCCCAGAGATCAGGTCCAGGGTGCCACAGAAAGAAGAGGTAGATGCCAAAAATAATAGGGTGGAAAGAGGAAGAGGATAAGAGAAAAGGAAATCAAGCATGGGTACATCCATGGTTCAAAGAAAGAAATTATGGAAAGGGTACTAAAAGGTCTTAAAAGAAAAGTGAGTCCATTTTAAGATGGTAAATTTATTAGAGATAGATAATACTAAGCGGGGGGGGGGGGGGGGGGTTGGGGTGAATTAGTATTCTACAATATTTTGTCCACAACTAAATATTGTTAATTACTTTACAACATGCATATGAAAGTAAACCAACAATTCTAAATAGTAAATAAATCCATACACAAAGAGAACTTGTAACACCATATTTTTTTAATTAGGGAAACCCTGGCCAAGGAAAAGATGGTACCCAGAAAATGATCCACTAAACAAAAGAATCCTATTAAGGATATTGACCTTATTAGGAGTCTATGAAGTACATATAGTGTCTTAGTCCTTGTTAGAGGACTAGGACCTGTTAAAAGCCTCAACCATGTTAGAATTTTCTTTAACCCTATTAGGAGTTGGTAATATAATTACAAATCTATGCAAGAAGAGCCCACTACCCAAACATGCAATTATACAATATAGTGCCTTTATACAAAAGAGATAGATACAAAAACCTCTTTATTACTGACTATTGTACTTTACATATCTCTAATATTTCATCAAAATTTGCATCATAGCCTTCACTTAAGTTTGCATATCATATACATAGTTCACAGTCTCATCACATAGTTCACATACCTGCACCTTACTTCGCAAGTAATAATTTATTACTTATACCTTTCCTTTTTAAAAAACTCTGTCTAGTCAGCTTAGATGCTTTCACACATTTGGTTAAATACAAAATTAGCTTATTCTAACTTAGGTTTAACATCTAGGATGTCATCCCTAATATTAATAAATTATTTTGTTCCCAAAATAATTTCTCAACCCATAATTAAATTTTTCCTGCCATACTCTATTCTACTTTGTTCACTACCTTTATTGCTAAATCAATTATATTTGATGTTCTACTGTCTATACTGTTCTGCACACTCGACCTCGTCATCATGACTATCCATGTTGTACATACCTAATTGCACACTTGGAAAATCTCTATGTGTACTTTTTAATATCAAAAACTATCTATGCACTGTTATTATAATAGTTTAACACCCACTTCAACAATTTCCTATCTCTGACCATAGAATCTTCAACTATACATTCTACTTTCCATTCAATAATTATATGTTTCTATAAATGGCAACTCCAACTCATCCTACTTAGCCATATTTCCAATAATCTCCCCCTTTGGCATTGATGGCAACACATGGAAAAATTGGCTAAGTCCCCAAAATGTCATACAATTTTTTTTTTCAAAGTTTGGCTTAAAACATTGTGGATCATTACATTTATAACCATGTTTTCCTTATATCTCCTCATACAATACTAAGTAGCACTGCTCCCCCTTAGTGTATACTATATTCTACATAATTTTCTACTTTATACAATTTTCTTGTGTACTTCTCCCCCTACTTTATACTTATACAATTTTCGTGTGTACTTCTCCCCCTTTGACATCAATGAAAAAGGTATCAAAACTTATATACATGTAAAAATTGTGATTCATTACCTTTATTCTAGGTGGATAAGCAAGAAATATAGTAAAAAAATGACTGTCAGACTCTTCATGCTTTTCTCCCATGAGTCTTTTACTCCTTTTGAAATGTTGAGGAGAGCGCACAATCCATAAGATGCAATCTCCACTACATTTAAGTATGAGTAAATGAGCCTGTCAAATGATGTCTTTGCTATTGGACATTCTTCTATTTGATACTCAACTATGCTTATCCTCACAAATAGGTGTTCTCTCAGAAGTGAGAACCTTTTGATGATTTTCTCCTTGCTGACTTCCACTAGACTTATTGCATCATAAGTCTCACTCTCCTATGTTTCCATTTTTTCAATCTTGACACCAAGTTGACTCAACTGATCTACCATTGCTTTCACTTCATCATGCCTTTTCCTTAGTTCCTCATCAATGTCCTTGGTGAACTTAAATGACATGATACATTTGGCATACAAGGTCTTGCCTTCAAGTTTGCACCATCTTAACTCCTTGATGCAAGAATCAAGAGCTGCCAAATCATTTCTGACATTTTGACACATAGTGTCAAACATCTATGGGTCATGTTTAGTTTGTGCTTGAGCTATTACTATTTTTGATAAATTTGTGAATTCAACATCAAATTCTTGAATAACAGCCTTGGCTCTGTCCTCTAGATTAGGATCCAATGATTTCACTATCAATGTTCCTTGTAACTTTTTAGTTACATCCATTAGAGCCTTCTGCAAAATCTTCACTTGTTTATTCTTGCTGATGATCTTTCTTAGAGATGATATCCATTCTATTTGATCATCATCATCTGATCCTATCAGGGCTAAAAGGGTGAGAGAAGTGTTGGGTGAACTTACCTTCTCATCCTTCTTTGCTCTTCTCCTCTTTTCGATTCCTCATCCTCTTTTTTATTCTCATCTTCCTTTTTTTTGATTTCTTCATTTTTTTTCCTCTTCTCTTCTTCTTCTTCCTCTTCTCTTCTTCTTCTTCCTTCTTTTCCTTCTTTCTTCTTCTTCTCTTCATTCTCTTCTTCTTTCTTTTTCTTCTCTTCCTCCTTTTTGTCCTCTTCTTCTGATATCCTCTTGCTTTGTTCTTCTTTCTCTTTTTTCTTTTTCTTTCTTTCTTCTACTTTCTATTACTTTTATTTTTTTGCTCTTTTCTTTTTCTTCCTCTCTTCTTCTTCTTTCTTCTCATCTATTTTTCTCTTTTTCTCTTGTTCTTCATTCTTTCTCTTCTCCTCTTCCTCACCTGAGATGGATTAATAAATGATATTTCCAAAAATGTTTGGCCCAAGATCCTTGAAAAGATCTTCTACGATGCTTATTATCACCTTTGTGGCATCAACTTGCATGGTGTCAGTCCCAATAGAGATATGTGAAGATGGACCTATCATCTAAATGTCATTAACTTCCATCACTACTACTATTGGAGTACTCTTCCCAACAGGTAGAGGGATTTCTCCCTCTAACTTCGCCCCATGTTCTTTGACTTTGGGTACATAAGTCATGTATTTGACAATGTCTTCTTTTGTCTCCTCGTTTACTTCTTCGTATTTACCTCCCATCAAAAGAATAACTCTTCTTTTATTTCTAAGTAAAGGCTCAATAACCTTCATTATATCTTGCATGTCTTCATCACTATTAACTTTACACAACTTCTTGATCATATTTTTACTAATGCCTTTGTCCTCATTGATAACTCTTCTTCTCCTATTTACCAGTCTATTATACAAGTCTTGTGGAATATTCTTCTGCATATCTTCAAATATTTTGTTCTTCAAAATCATATTCCTAACTACAACATTCTCTAATTGTAGTCTATCCATATTTCTATAAAAACTATAATACTTATTTAATTGAACAAAATTGTGATCATTAATGATTTTCATATTCAAATTCTCTACCTTTGGCTTCCAAGGCTTCTTCCCAGTGGCTATCTTTGCTTCTCCAACTATGCATTTTTTTACTCTATCCTATGTTTCCTCTTATTGTTCATCTTATGATTCTAATTGAATCATTTGCAAGGTCTTTCTTCTCTTTCCTAGGCCACTTGACAATTGCTTGGTTCTTTTCTTGCTTGGTGACTCCACCTCTTGTTTCACCTTAGCAAGTCTCTCTAATATTCTTTTGGATAGAGGAGTCGATGATTTACCTTCTACTATATGTACTTCCTCTTCACTAGTCTTCTTCAGTGGATGTACAAAAATGGGTTGCACTTGTGCTACTATGGTATATGGGACAATAGGTATCTATGAAGTAGATCCTTCTACTATTACTCCTTCTAAGGGTCCTTATATGGAAATAGGTGTTACTGCCAATACTTCTACTTTACCACTAGCCTTTATCTCCAAGGATATACCCTTTACCTCATTGAATTCTTCTTTGGTCATACCATACTCCTTCAAGATAACTTCTATCTTCTTATCTACCTTTTTACTAATATCTTTGCTATAACGTTCACTATGAACTTCTTTCATCTTTTCCTCAAAGGTACCCCATCTAGGGAATTCCTTATCCCCATTAGACTCAAGGATTATCTTTAGATAGCCTTCTATAAGATCTTCACTAATTTAGTAGCCCATAGGTTCTATGAACTTAACTTTGGGTTCAACTACTTCCATGCATGTGACATTAGTTTCAACCATGAAACATATGTCATTTTTGTACTTCTCCACTGGTGATGGAGGGATCCTGAATCTTTTCTTCATTTTACATTAGAAGTTCTTTAGCATCTTAGTTATTTTAACTGCTACCTTTTCTTTAGACTACTTCTTGTAGCAATGTGTCACCAACCTCATAGTACACTAACTGTTGTCCCATTCCCTATTAGGTATGCCAAGGAATTTTTTGATTGCATAGAAGAATAGCTGTGTCAATAGGACTTCAAACCTTAACACCACATTCTTAGTTTTTTCAATTTCACAATGTTTTAATACAATTACTTCTTAATTATCTCACACATATTTAATTTTTCTTTATTTACTATCATTAGGTAAGCTGCATGGATAAATCCAGTAGGTATTGAGTTCAATCGTGGATTATGACTAATCTTTTATTCAATTATCTTGTTGATTACCCTTACATCAGTCTCAGCTATGAGATCAATTCTCATATTTCTTCCATAAGTTTTGGTTCTCACATTTGTCTCCACCAATTTCTTTACATTATTTTCATTCATTGTGTTGCAACCTGCATTACATAGACTAGTGATCTTGTGAATCAAGTTATTATCAATAATCACAAGGATGTCTCCTACCCAGAACATGCCTTCATGTACTGTACTTAGAACTATTGAAAGGAGATTATTGAAGTGAAGAAGATTGGTGAAACCTATAATGGAACAATCATTATTTTGTCATTGATGTCAAACCTACTACTTGTTGGTGAGAAAATTGTTTACTTTGGTCTGAATGATATCATTTTTTTGATTGATGAAGAGGATTTGGAAAGGAAGGATAACAAGAGAACCTATAAAGGTTGCATTATATGGTGCATAAAGGAGCACTAAGACCAAGAAAGACATTGATGATATACTGTATTTTTTATCTACTTAAGGATATAATGAAAGGATACTTGAGCAAAGACTAGAAGAAGGCTAAGTAAAGAAATGTGTCTGGCAAACCTGACCGAGAAAACAATGCAAGCTGAGCAAAGTTAGTACAGGCCAAGAAAAAAATTAGTTTAAGCCAAGTAGTAAGTTTAGTATGTGCCAAGCAAGAGAAATCTAGTTGGTGTTAAGTGAAGAAAGTGCCGAACACCAATAAACACTTAGTGGATGTCGAGCCACCTAGTGTTGGCCAAGTATTAGAAGACAGTGTTTTCCAAGAAAACATAGTGTTATTTTTGAGTGCCAGTAAGGTGAGTTAGATCTAAGGTTTAATGAATCTGAAGCAACAAAGTTGATTTGTTGAATTGTGTGAAGCATGTGGAAGATTACTATGATGAGCTGGTGGCACAAAATTCAAGATTAACCATCTTGAGGTGAATTCAAAGAGGATTATAAAGGAAGTTTCTAGAAGGGAATAAAATGGAAAGATGGGAAGATTCAATGAATCTAACCGAACCCTAGAATGGACAATTATGTTTAAGTAATAGAAGACCTAAATTCTCTATTTAAGGAGATAACAGGCTAGAAGTAACTTGTCATGCATGAGAACCTAAGAAAGAAAAGAAGTATAGGGTATTGCTTCATATGGTGGTTGACGGGAAGAGTTTGTAGTTGGAATACTAATCAGAAGGTTTAAGGAGATGAAGGATTGAAGGGTGAAAAAGTTGTCAAAGATGAAGAGGATGAATGTCAAGAAAAATGGAAGATTGAATGTGAGATTTTTAATCTACAAGCGAGTTGTTTCATTATCAGATCAAGTCTTGCTGTTACTTTCTAACAATTGTATCAATCTAGATAAATCCTTTGGACTAAGGTTGACCTAACAATCATTAGTAAATCACTTAATAGAGTGACATTCTAATGGAATGTTCTAAAGTCCTCTAACAAGGCTCATTCCTAATAGGGTGATTGAAATCCTTTAACCAAGTCACATTTAACAGTGCAAAATGTAACCTTTAATAGGGTTGGCTCCTCATAGGGCTCACTATAGAAGAGTAAAAATTTGTAGCATGTTATTGGTGGTTTTTTCCCAAATTGGGTTGCCACGTAAAATACTTGTGTCAAAATGTGTGATTCATTTTGTGGTATTGCATGTTTACATTTTTGCAAAGTTATTTGGACATAGGACAACAATATGCAAATGTTTAAGATATTGAATGATCAATGCATGCATAAGAATAAGTTTTAGTACTGAAAAGTTTTATTTGTACATCTGGAACTTGGTTAACTAATTCACCCTCCTCTTAGTTATTCTAAAGTATTCCAACAAGAACAATTCTTCTCCATTCATGATTATCAAAGCCTATGTGGAAAATATAACTCATGATATTCAAATCCTTCAAATGTGCAAACTCTTGCTTTAGGGATAGGTCTCCATTGCACACAATTTCTAGGTCTTTGTGAATGCCACTATCATTAATACTTTCAAACTTGCAATGTATGTATGACCTAACATCTTCCACATGCAATACATTTTCCAAAATTTGCAAAAATGCTCCTAAAGGATCATCCATTTGAGATACAAATGGATGCTTCATAAATATTTACTTGGCCTCTCAATCACATCACACACAACAAGATTTTCCATCTTAAACTGATTCAAAAGACTTGAAAAAAGAGAGAGTAAAATACCTGGTAATCATGTAACTAGGGCTTTCTTACTTCGCATTGAAAATGCTTTGAATTCACCTTTGCTTCATTGTCAAATCTCTCTTAATTGCATCTTAATTCTTCACATGATCAAATGGTATTCAAAATATTTTTCACATCCTTTAAATCTTTTCCAATTAAACTTCACATTGATTGCACAACTACTTAATTCGTAAAAGATATCATCTGTTATCTTGTAAACTTATTTTCATTCTTCTGGCCTCATACGATTTCCAAATGATTTGCGCTCTTAACTAGAGCATCCTTACGATCTTCTTTTCCTTCTATTAACTTAGCAACTTCTAACTTGACTTTTAAGTTTTGTTCTATCTTTCTAATACTTCGTCTTTGATAAATAAGTTCTTAATTCAAATACGATGAATTCCACACAATGAATGACTTCAATCTCTCATTAGGTGCATCAAAATACTATTCTTCTAATACCACATGTAAACTTTGTGGATCATTTTCCTTCACAAATACTTCCTTTAATTAATCAACATGCTCTTTGAGTGATTCTTTATGACTATTATTGCTACTGTCATTCCTTTTGTCATTTCTATTGTTGTTTCTTTTGTAGTATGGATTCCTTTTGATGTTCCTCATATCCATTCTACAAAATCTTGCAATGTGACTAAAATGATTGCATAACTAACAGACAAGTGTGCTCCTTCTCTGATTAGGTCCATTTTGATTGACTGATGTTCTGCAATTCCTTGTAATGTGTCTAAAATTGTTACACTTGTAACACACAACATTTTTGCTTATTCCACTACTTTCTTCTCCATAATTGGATCTTCTTGAGGATCTCTTTCTTTCATTACCTACAAGGTTAGTATCCCTAAATATTGTACTATTTCTATTATTACTATCAAACATAGGTTTCTTACAATCTACTACTTTATGTCCAAAACCATGACATTTATACCAATATAAATTAGTAATAGGTTTAAAAGAATTACTTGTGAAATCTCTCTTCATATGACCAACTTCATTACATAAAAAGAATCTTCCTTTGAATTCATGTCTTACTTCTTTAGGTGGTTCAACTTACTCTATTTGTTTAGGTTCATCACATTTCTCAGGTTGACTTACTTGCTTAACTTCTTTAGGTACTTCTGTAGACTTGCTTGATTCAATCCTATTTTTATTATTCTCCTTAGGTTTAGGGGTTTCAAAAATTGAATATGGTTCTTTTCTAGCTTCAAATTTCTTTTCTGATTTTCCCCCAATGAGATATCCAAGACCCATATTATCATAAGAAGATCTCTAATAAAATAGTTGTTCATCATTTTTCTCACTACTAGAATATAGATTCTCTAATTGTTGTTTATCTTGTGTCAATTCTCCTTTTCCAATAGTGTTGTATTTCTCTAATTTTGCATGCTCTATTTTGATAGAACCTAATTTAGATGTCACTTATTTTAGATGGGATCTTAGATCTACATTCTTAGATTTTAGATTTTAGATTTGAGTCAATTTTTCTATAATCTTTCTTCAAGTTTAATTTCAGTTTAAAAATCTCCAACTCATGTTTCAAGATCTCATTTTATTTCTTAAGGGTTGCTACCTCATCATTATCACTAGTCTTATCTATATTTGAGATGATTGATCTAATCTTTTAGTTTCCCAATGTAATCTTTTCCATCTTCATACCTTTATTTTAGGTTGTCTCTTTCTTCTATAAGAAGATTAATTTTCTCAAGAGCTTCTTCAAGATTCCTCTTTAACTGTTCCATATTCATAGGGATCTTACTCAAGCTATTAAGCCTCTTATAAGTAACTATGCACTAATACCAATTTTTAGAAATAGATAATACTGAGAGGAGAGGGGGGGGGGGGGGGGGGTGGTGGTGAATCAATATTCTACAATATTTTTTCCCATAATTGAATATCATTAATTCCTTTACAACATGCATATGAAAGTAAACAAACAATGTTGAATAGTAAATAAATCCATACACAAAGAGAACTCATAGCACCATATGTTGTTAACTAGGGAAACCTTGGCGGAAAACCTCACTGTAGATGGTACTCACAAAATGATCCACTAAAAAAATAAAATAATGTTAAGGATATTGACCCTGTTAGGATTCTATGAAGTACATATAGTGTCTCATTCCTTGTTAGAGGATTAGGCCTTGTTAAAAGCCTCAACCCTATTAGAAGTTTCTTCAACCCTGTTAGGATTTGGTAATACAATTATAAACGTATGCAAGAAGAGCTCATTGCTCAAACATGCAATTATACAATATAGTGCCTTTATACAAAAGAGATAGATACAAAAGCCTCTTTACTACTGATTGTTGTACTTTGTATATCTTTGATCTTTCACCAAAATTCACATCACATAGCCTCCACATAAGTTCACATATCATATACATAGTTCACAATCTCATCACATAGTTCACATACTTACACCTTACTTCACAAGTAACAATTTCTTACTTATACTTATCCTTTTTACAAAAATCTCTCTAGTAAGCTTAGATTCTTTCACACGTTTGGCTAAATACAAAATTAGCTTATGATAACTTAGGGTTAATATCTCAGATGTCATTCCTAATAGTAAAGCAATTATTTTGTTCCCAAAATAATTTCTCAACCTATAATTAACTCTTTCTTGTTGTATGTTGTTCTGCTCTTTTCACTGCCTTTGGTGCTGAATTGATTATATTTGATGTTGTACTCTCCATACTGATCTATGCACTTGATCACATAATCATGACTATCTATACTATCCATACCTAAGTGTACATGTGCCAAATGTCTCTATGTACTTTGCAATATCAAAAACTATCTCTACACTATTATTATAATAGTTTAACACTTAGACAATTTTCTATCTCTGACCATAGAACCTTCAATTGTACATTCTTCCTTCCATCCCAAAATTATATGTTGCCATAAATGAAAACCCTAGATCATCCTAGTTATCCATATTGCCAATAGCATTTAACCCCATTTTTAGTGAAAGTATGAGTTGCCTCATACTCATGATAAATTGGATCAAAAGAGAAATATGATCCTATAACAACTTAGGAGATATTTAAATCATGATGTTAGGAATAATGCATAGATTTGAAGATAACCCATATCTCATACCAAGCCTAAAAGGATAAAGTTCTCTAAGCCATACCCAAAATTTGTATTTTCCCCTAAGGAACTTAATTCTTCATCATATTCCAAAGTCATAGTTAGAGAGTGTTGAAAATTTGAATAGGTCAGACATTGTGATGTTGTCATTTATGGAAACATATATCAGTCATGTGAAGTTAGTAGAGCATGAAGATGATGTTGTGGTAGTTATACTTAGATAATTGTCTAAGTGCTATGTGGTTTATCTCAAAGAACAATTAGATTTTTGATTAGCAAGCTTCATAGGCATATTATGGAAATTTTTAGAGTTAGGTACAACTAAGGGACACTATGATGGTGATGTGTGCATGTTTGTAGGATAGTACAATCAGTATGGACAAAGTTATAATCATTTTACTAGTTGTATTGGAATATTCAAATGGGAAGAGTACTTTTGATGGGAGGGTTGAATCGGAATTACCACACTTTAACCTTTTCAAATCCTTTAAAAAAAAAAACTGAAAGTAAACTGCATGCATGTAAACATATGAAATAAACATAAAGTAAACACATGCATCAACACACATAACACCAGAATTTTGGTAACTTAGAAACCCTCCAGGAATAAGAAGATAAAATTGGGGTGGGGATGATACCCAAAAAATCACTGCAACAATAATGTTTGACCACTTTTGATGGTCTACCGTATTTAAGGCCTACCCTATTAAAGGCTTTTACACTACGTCAATAGTGACATGGTTAAAGGATTTACAAACACTTTATATGAAGTGTCACCCTGTTAAAGGATTTAACCATCTCTTCAAAGGATCTACAAAATAGTTGTTAAGCTAACCTATCATTATAGGATTTTCACTATCTAATACAATTGCTAGAGAGTATTAGAAATATTTGACCTGATTGCTTACAATCTTCAATTGCTGATTTCAAGCACTGGTTTTGCTTATTCTAAATTTGATCCTCTGAGATTTGATATCTATTTGTAGACCTTGTTCTATTTTGATCAACTGGATATGTAATTATTTCTCAATTCACTAAGTATGTGATGCCCCTACTATTTGCCCTATTCTGCAATTTTGTTATCTACTTAGCAACTTCCTTAACTTCTGTTCAGCAACATGAAATCATCAAGTCTAAGCCTCCTTTTAAAGACTTTGTGGAATTAGGGTTAGGGATGGATCTATGATCCATATTTAATCTTTAATTCTCATTCATTTCTTCACTTTTCTCATTGGTTGCATGCCTTCTTCATTTTTCTTATTGGATGCATGCTAATTGCATAGGAAATATAAAAGATTCATTCTTATCCTTATTATCTTTCAGAGTCCTTCTATGTCAGCTCAAAAGATGGTTTACATCTAAGTTTGTGAAGGCACAAACTCATATGTTGATTATGTGTTACTCAGCACATATTGAATTACTGGTGCTCGACACATGTTTGATCCTGGTTTGCTTGACACCTATATATCACTCGACACTTGTATAATGCTTAGCATTTGAAGTCACTCGGTACCTTTTGGAATTTTTACTAAGCACATGCTATGGCTCGACATGTATAGTGTACTCAGCTTCAATGTAGAAAGTGATTGTGTGTTGACACTCAAATGTCAAAACCAAACTGAGACCAACAAGTTGTAGTATTGTACATGTAGAACAAAGCATGATGAGGAAATAAGTATTTTGGGTTAAGGTTTTTATTTATTTACCAAATCAATTAATTAACTAATTAGGGATGACATCCTAGATGTTAACCCTAAGTGGACAAGAGTTGATTTTGTATTTTGATAAGTGTAATAAAGATATGAAGGCCAATAGAGTAGATATTTGTGAAATAGAAATGTATAAAGGAAAGATTGCAAATGCAAAGTTAAGAGTAATGTATTTTGTGAATGAATGAAATTGTATATTTTTTTGCTTGTAATAATTCCTTCTCTTTTGATTCACCTTTGAAACTTTATTTATACCCGAGTTGAAATTGAACTTGAACCTTCATTTTATCCTAAGTTTGAGTTCAGGTTCAAGTTGAAAACCTCTTTCCTTTAGTCTTTGATTGGTGGTCAACCAATTTTAGTTGTCAAACTTGATCCTTCAACCTCCTAATTTCAACTTCAAGTGTAACATCAAGAGTTCATTAATTGATCATGTTGTAATGATTTTTTTCCATAGGTGTTTCTTTCCTAATAAGACAAGGACCCTAAATCATTGGGAGTACTTCTCAAATCTAGGATGTTGTACATGATGGAATTACTAGATATTGAAATATTATGATAAAGATAGTTGGTGATTGCATGGAAGAGTACAGGTCATCATTAGACAAAGTGTGATAGTAAGATGATGTCATTGAAAGTTGGGGATGTGTGTCAATTTGACAAGAGGAGTAAATGTAAAAATTGTAAATGTATTTTTGAATAATTCCTCACACAAATGTATTTATTATCCCAAACTCCCATATATGTCATTAATCTTTATCAAATTCTTACCATAAATAATGGTCTTTTCCACTATTATTTCTTAATCAACTATCTCAGAGATTAGAGATGATGAAGCTAGTAAGGACTTGTAGGATTATTTTGATAGAAGAAATCGATAGGTTCATGCACCCTCTTTTGTGATTTCCCATTTCTAGTTTCTCTTTAAGAAATTTGGGTTGTTGTATGTTCTTGGTTACTTTCATTTTCACATTGGCATGTCTCTTTTTTTATCAAAGCTCCCCAAACCTGAAAGAAAGACATATTTGTTGAGTTCTCTTCCCAAAATCCCTCATAAATCCCTAGTGAATGTGAATTTGACATGATTAATAAAGAGAACAAAAAATGCCCAAAGTGGAACCATTGCTAAAAAGCTAACCAACAGTAGATTATTAGAAGCCGTGAATTTTCCTCCCGTTCTAGCATGTCTTGAATTAGTGATAGAATGTGCAAATAGATACAACCCCCAAAATAGGTGCATCAAAATTTTTTAAGGAGAAAACTTGGCAAGGATTGATAGGTTTACTATCATAACAACTTTGAAAATTCCCCATAAATAACCCTATGAGCTTTGGATCTTTGAGTAAATGACAAGGTTATATGAAGGAAATAAGAAATAATGCAATTCCCTCATCACACAGAGTTGTCTTTTGAAACTAGTGAAAGGAGGGTCACAATTGCCTAAGCCTTTGACTATTGAGAATATCATAAAGGAGATTGTATATATAGTTTTCCTCTTAAATAGGATGAAAGGAAATGAACATGATTTTCATTGGGAGGACAAGATCTATTTCCTTATATAGAAAATTGTGGGAGGTGAAAAATTTACTGATTGGGCAAAGCTAATAATCAAAAGATTGCACAAAGAGCTATTGGGATTGCCAAATTTACCCCTTTCTTCATGTCATACTACCTATTCTATATTGTAGCTATTTCAAAAGACTGGGAAGGGCTTCCCCATGAGCTGTGAAAGGAGGATATGCAAATTTATGAGTATTAAAAGCATTTGCAAGCTAGGAAACCCTCTCAAGAATATAGAAGGGTTAATGATGTACTTTTAGGGAGATTAGTCTTTGAGATAAAGGGGAGAGAAAATAGCAAGATCCCAAATATGGAAGATTATTGGGCTAATTTCTCAAATCAATTTGAAGTCAGAAAGAGGTTGTGGTCAAGAACAACTTTGTAGTAGGTTGTAACCTTTAAAATTGGCTTAGGAATAGATGGAGTCAAAGGTGATGAGAAAGAAGATGTATCAGACCCATGATACCTAGAATGGATTTAATGTTTTCCAATTCTTGAGTTAGATAGGAGTAAAAGAGAAGAAGATGATCTACAATCTAGAATTGTTGATGTGATCAAAAGAATAGAGGAATAACTTTTGAAAAAGAGAACCCATAAAAATATCACCCAGTCATCAAAACAATATGCACAATCAAAGAAAAATAAGTCTTAAAAAAGAGTGATTACTCTCATTAACCATGTTGTTAATGATTCTATTGTAGGTAATCAAGAACTTGAAGTTGAACCAATCCCACCTAAGGTTCAAGTCAAACTCAGAATGGGGCCTATCAAAAGGATAACTCACTCAAGCACTAAGAAGAAACAAAGGGAGAGTAATCCTAAAAAATACTATGAACCATTAGTAAATTTGGATCCTCTAGAAGTAAAACAAGAAACTAAACAAGATTTTGACTATGAAATTTCCAATATGGATGAAAATCAACAAGCCCTGAGTAGTGAAGACAACATTCATATGGATTCCCTTTCCTTGACTAGTATCTTCATAACACCAGAGAAGACCCCCATAGCATCCAAATGGTTGGAAACTTCTATCACCAAGAAGTGTAGTATAGTGCCTCTATCTTTTCCTATTGATGACCTAATAAGTAAATGCTTATGCAAGATACCTAAGAGAAAAAATCCAAAGATTAAATCTAGACTCAAGTTCAATGAGAATATAGGGTAGTGGATGGAAATGATTGCCAAACTAGCCTAGGATAAAGAAGATAGTGGAATGACTACTTAAGACTATCACATATCAAAGGCAGACCTTGGGAAAGGAAGTAGAGCAACCAATATGAAGATGTTTGAAGTATCCGATAAGAAGATTTTTGAATGAGATTGGAAGGATACAAAGGAAAAATAGGACATGAAAGAAGTGATGAAAAACAATGCTCAATATATCAATGCCATTCAACACTCTGAATCAATGCCACTAAATGAAATTCCTGCTACTATAAACATCAAGTCCCTAATTAACAAAAAATACCTAGATCATCTACAAAGGATCAAGGTAGTCACCAAATAATTTGATGAATGGGTTGAGTTTGTCGAGGAAGAGACAATCAAATAGGTTGGAGTTCCGAGTGAAGCTCAAAAAGAAACCACCAATGTGAGAAAGACAATAGAATCAAACATAGAGACCCATTAGAAAGAGAAAAGTAATTGGGTCAAAGAGGTCTCATAGATGGAAGAAGTACATGAATACGACTTAAAAAAATTCCTTACACAATGACTAGTACCAAGACTTGATGATAAAATCTATGTGATAAAGGATTGCATTGAATGGAGGAACTAAGCTATCACACAAGGTGTTTATGAGATCATGAAATTTCTCAATGGACTAGAAATAATAGTTGACATCATTTAGTGAGATTTAAAATGGATTTATAAATAGGGCACTAATGTGGAGGAGAATTTGGCTAGGTTTAGTGAAGAGATTGCTAAAGATTTGTAGAAAAGGTTCCAGGAGATGAAGGAGGTGAAAACACTGATGATACATGACTTTTCAAAAGTTTCTCACATGGAAGCTATGTTGATAATCAACCAAAAAAATTTGGAAATGCACAAGACAAAGGTTAGGAGGATTAGAAAAGACAACCTGGAAGTATGGAAATAGAGGATCAAATATTTTGGGTTGCCACATCAACAAATCATCTCTGCTTTTACTTCCACCTATGAAAATTGGAAAACTGCCGAACTAGCTTATGCTTTAATGGCTACTTCAATGGAGCAATCCAAATATTTTAGGACACCTAGAGATGCTTGACAGGTGCTAAGTGTGATGGTTTAGTTTTATTTTGTGTTATGCTTTAGTGGTTTAAGTAGTTAGGGTAACTGAAAACTATTCACTCCTAGTGGAGTGATTTTGACTATGGTTAATTTCAGCCTCGTGTGGCTATATATGTAAGCACTTGATACTTTTTTAAGGTTGAATCTTTGTAGATACAAAAAGAAACTATTTTTGTTTAATATTTACACTTTAATTAAAGTAAGAACTCTATGGTAAAAGATATATATATATATGTATATAATTCTGCCAATTTTGTAATCAGAGTTTTTGAATGTTGGATACTATTGTCCATTAATGTGTGTGATTTGTTTTCTTATGGAGAGAAATAGTATATCAATATTCTCACATTTTATCATAGAAAAAATCTTATTTTGACTTGAAGAAACAAAGGAAATATTGAATGAAGTTATATTTTAGATTTAGTAATAATAACAATCATGTGGTTGGTTATTGTTATAAAGTTTGAATGGTTTTTCAGATTGCACATTCTTTTCATTTTGATGAATCAAGTGTTTTAACTTTATATTTTTTGGTTAAAAATACCTATGAGAGACATTCTCTCTCATAATGAGAAGTTTTTGAATTTCTTTAAGAAATGTAACTGGACCAAAAAGTAAAATTAGCAGAGAGTTTCCTATTATAGAAACTCAATAGGTGGCATTTTAAATAATCTTCTTTCCTTTGGTGTGAAAGCAAAAGAATTAGATTTCTAATGGGAAAAAATGTTTGCCAACATATATGATGTGAATCCTAATGTATGATTAGAGGAATGCAATTTGTGATAAAGTTTTGTATATAAAAGAAAAGGCAATATCAGATATTAAAGATATCACTAATAGTGAAAAGGTTTTTGTATCTATCTTTTGTATTGAAGAACTTTATTATACATTGCATGTTTGGGTAGTGGGCTCATCTTGCATACATTTATAAATTGTATATAACAACTTCTAACAAGATTGATGCTTCTAACAAGGCCTAAGTCCTCTAACAAGGACCAAGACACTATATAGATGTAATAGACTCCTAATAGGGTCAATATCTTTAACCAAATACTTTTCATTAGTGGATCATTTTGTGGGTACCATCCCCACTGTGGTTTTCCCTTGGCCAGGGCTTCCCTAGTTACAAAATATGCTATAATGAGTTTCTTTTTTTTATGGTTATGTTTATTGTTCAACACAGTTACTTTAATTTCTTATACAAGTTATAAAGTTATTAAAGATATCCAATTTTTGGGAAAAAAATTGAATTACTGAGTCACCCTCCCTTCTATGTATTTCCTATATCTAACAAAGACATGTAACTAATAGGAAAGAAAGAAATAGAAGAGGGTGTGATAAACTTTCTCAATAAGGTTTGTGTTCCTTATTGTGAATCAAACAAAAGGGGATAGGATTGAATGGTTTAGCAAGTTTGTGTGCCCGATAGTCAATCCCATGAAAAGGGGTTGTATCGAATAGTTTAATAGGTTTGTGTTCCTAATAGTTGATTCCAAAAAGAAAATAAATGGGGAGGATTGAATGGTCTATTGGGTTTGTGTTCTTGATAATTAATCCCACAAATTTGCACCTTGCAGAGGCTTTACATTCCTACTATATAATACTTCTATATTATTCAAGAATAATTTATGTATGCACTTGGATAGGTCAAATAGTATAGCATGTGTGTGTGGCATGATAGTCAACCAATCCAAGACATGTATATAGAGAGAGTAGGTGGTCCTAGAAAGTTGTGTCATGCTAGTGTACTCTATATGGTGTGCTTAAAAAATAAAAACATATGAAAAGGATACGGACACAATGTATGCCCCCTCGTAAGATGAATTTTATCATTATTATTTTAGCATCTTAAGGAATTAATGAAGAAGGATAAAGAAAGTTCAATATCAAGATAGTATCCACTAGTAACACCCATTCCAAATTAAAGAAGTCACAACTCCTATAAGGTCATGGAAGGATAGAATGTAGAGACACCATGCAAGAAGTGAAAAAGGAAATCCTTTAAAAAAAGGATACAATATTATGAGGCTCCTAGATTAGTGATCTAGCTAACATGAAAATCTAGTTGCGAATAATGCAAGATATGATTTGACATGATAAACAAGTAACATAAGACCAAAGGAAACAATGGATCAGTGAGAAAGTGAAAAAGGAAATGATTCACTTGCCCCACCAAGTATAAGACTAAAATAAAGGAAACAAACCTATTATGCTACTCACAAAGAAGAATATGTATGACAATGAGCCCCTAGAAAGAAGGACAATAATGCTACATGGCATGGAGAAACATAATAGGGACTTAAATGTTATTTAAAGAAATTAGAAGCAAAAGAGAGCTCAATATAAGGATATTTGTGAATAGCCTCATTATTAATGAGTTATTAGATCTTGTAATGTAAAGCTTAACAATCATTAGTAGAGTGATCATGATAACAATGATACATGCAGAATAAAATATTCATTAGTATTTTACTATGTTTCTTTCTACATTTAGGCATGGTAATTACCTTAGCAGAAGAATTTTAAGTAAGATAAGTTCTAGGTTAGTAGGACAAGATATGTGAGAGGATGTGGAAAAATAATGAGATTCAATGCTTTATCGTGAAAATTTTAATTATGATCAATAATGGTGTTAAAAGAGTTCTTATGCCCCCCATTTCCTAAAGGATTATGTTTTTTATCACTAGATTCATCATGAGTGGAAGTAGAAATAAAGTTGATAAAGAGAGAAGTTGCACGATTTCTCATGAATGGAAAGTCCTTAACTCTATATTCCCCAATAAAGGTTGGTGTGAAATTTAATGATCCCCAATCATCACCTAGAAGGGTACTTTTAGGAGGATAATCATTAGATTCTTGAGTTTGTTGTTCCTCAATATTTAGTATATTATTTGGCTTAGTAGCCACATGAAGAGTGTACATGAGATTATTATAGATAAATTTAACTTTTAGATGAAGATTTGAAGGAACAACATGCATAGCATGTAACTAAGGTCTACCCTAAAGAAGGTTGTAATTGAGAGGTCCAAGCATAAAATTAATATGAACATCCGAGAAAGTTGGATCTAAAGTGTGCTAGAAAGTAAAGTCCACCAAGATAGCTGAAAGGGGTGGGGGTGAATCAATTATGTAACCAAAACAACTTTTTTTAATCCTTATTAAATCTGAAACATGTAATCAATAAGTGCAATTACCACAAGAAGATAACCATACACAATAACACTAGATTTGTTAACTAGGGAAACCCTTGATTAGAGGGAAAACCTCGATGGGGATGGTACCCACAAAATGATGTACTAATATATAAATTCCCTGCAAGAGGATGAACCCTTTTAGGAGTCAATGGAATACATTCAGTACATATCAGTCTATATTAGAAGAATTTGAATCCCTGTGAGGAGATTCCAACCCTATTAGGAGTTGTAGAAGGAAGATGGACCTACTCTGCAAATAGCTTTAGGGGAAAGACCAAAAAACTCATTGTCCAACTGGCCTATGTATTATTCCTTTTAGAATAATAGAAATACAACTGATCTCCTCAAATTGAAATCTTTCTTTGTCCTCTTGCTATGCCAATATCACAATAAATACCTTTCAAATCTCAATACTAGATCTTCAAATTTTGATCACACTGATCCCTTTGATTTCTTGCTCACATTTACCAACTTCACATATTAGTTTATTAATACACACTTACACTCATACATTACGCATTTCATCACAAGATCACCAAACTCATTATCCAACTAGCCTCTACATTATTCCTATAGAACAATACCAAATGATCAATTGTCCACTAGCACTTTTTGCCAAATATAATCATTGCACTCATTTATTGTTCCTCTTCTACACCAAATACTTGTTAGATCTCAATACCAGATCAACAAACTCGCATCACACAAATCCATTAGATCACTTACTCTCTTGTAATTCAAACTTATAGTTCACTTCCTTTGTTTTTTACATTACACCACATACTCATATCATAATCACAAGGAAAATAAATTTCCTTTATACCAAGTCCCCAAATTAATTTATTGAGTGAGCCTTGAGGCTTTCTCAATTTATAATTAAAATAGGACCTCATTAAGATAAAATAATATATGCTACATCACATCTTTTCACAATTAAATAATACTGTTGGCTCATAGTCTTCACAAATATTCACACATGCAACCTTGGACCTCAAGAACTCAACCATGTCATCAACATGATTTATTCTACCTCTATCTAACTATGCTTAACTAGATTATATCCATGTTAGGAGATATAATATAATTTCCAAAAACCACTTTTTAGGAACTTTGTCTATATTCTATCTTCTATAAATCTTGAATAACTATCACTAGTCTTCTCCTTTCAGCATGCACTCTTAAACATGAAATCAATACAATTTATAGAATATATCACCAACTATGATTGACCTCATCTTCAATCCATTAATCACATGATCTCAATATCTATCTACTACTCTGTCAGTCTTCGCATAATAATCACCATGTTGACATTAATGAAAAATATTTCCATGAATGCAACATATGATCACAGTGACAATATCCCACATGCTCCAACAATGCTAAGATACTCCCCCATAGGAATATCATCAACATTTATGCTAACAATCTCCCCCTTTGAAATTGATGGAGACATAGATGAAAAATATCTAAATTCCAAAAATACCAAACATACCACTTTTCTACAATTATTCCACTACCGTAGCCATCTTCATTTCAAATCCTCTTCATCAATAAAATTTGAATATCATAGAAACATTACTCCCCCATTGATATACTTCCATCAATATTCATTAGTACTCTTTACATCTTCTCTTCCAATAACAAAAATAACTTCTCCCCCATATCTAGAAGATGTTTTTCATGTACTTCTCCCCCATTGACATCAATGACAAAGGAAACATTATGTCAATTTTCTACAAAAATATATTCATCAATATCAAGTATCCAAAGACACTATTAAATACTAGCAACCAAGAGTCCTTGATGACTCAATTCAAACATAGTTACTCCCCCATATAGGAAGCATCATCATCTAGTCTAGATAAATAATATTGCATTGTACCACCAGACTGATGGAACCTCTACATCATCTACTCTAAAGTAGGAAAGGGCATAACACCAAGCATACCTCTCAAATACTCAAATGTATCCTTCCACAAGAGCCTTTTAAATATATATTCTATCTACTTCTTTATACTAATATATTCTAGTCTAATCTCTTTCTTTGCAAATTTCTCTCTCAAAAAATGATACTTAATAGATATGTTCTTTGTCTTAGAATGTAACATAGGATTCTTGGACATACTCACTACACTTGTGTTATGAGAATGTATGACAACAAGCTCTATAAAATCAACTCCAATATACTTCAACATCTACTTTATTGACATAATATGATTGCAATTAATTATTGCTTCTACATACTCTACTTCTATTGTGCTTTGTGAAATGCAATCTTGTTTCTTGCTTAGCCAAGAAATCGATCTTCTTCTTAATAAAAATGCTCCACCACTTGTACTCTTTCTATTATCCATACTACTTTTCCAATCTGCATTAGTATATTCAGATAGGATAAAGTCATTTGATCGGTCATACCACAACCCAAAATTAAGTGTACCCTTTAAATATATAAAATCCTCTTCACTGCTACATAATGTGCTTCTTTAGGATCAACTTGAAATATCACAATAATTCCAACTGTATTAACTATATCTGGTCTTATATGTGTCAAGTATTGCAAGCCTCTAATCATGGATTTGTTCTTCTTCTTATCTATTAATAGCAGGTGTCTCATCTTTTCTAGACAACTTATGACCAGTTACCATAGGTGTACCAATAGGTTTACAACTTTCCAAAGAAAATATTTTCAAATGTCCTCCAAGTACTTAGTTTGTGATAAGAAAATACCTCCACTATTCTACACAATTTTTAAACCCAAGAAAATACTTCATCTTACCAATCACGCTCATCTCAAACTCCTTCATTTCACTAGAAACTACTTCATCATCTCCTCCAAAGATTTTATCATCCACAAATACTTAATCAACAAGCCATTCTCAATTTCCTTCAAATACAAGTTACTATCTGCAATTCCTTTAGAAAATCCCAATTTTGCCAAATATTTGTCCAACCTCGCATACAAAGCTCCAGGTGCTTGTTTCAAACCATACAATGCTTTCTTCAATTGACATACGATCTCTCCTTTTTAAAAAAAAAAATACTTCAAACTACTCAATGTAAACTTCGTCTTCAAGTGCATTAAAAAATGTTGACTTCACATCCATCTGATACACTTTGAATTTCTTGTTAGTCAAATAAGCCAAAAATATTCTAACAACTTCTATTCTAGCCACTAGTGAAAATATTTCTTCATAATCAATACCTTCTTGTTGTAAATAACCTTTACATACTAGTCTAGCTTTATTTCTCACAACCTCACCTTATTCATTCATCTTATTGTTTAAAACCCACTTAGTTCCTATAACATTTTTGTCCTTAGGTCTAGGAACCAATTCCCATGTATCATTCATCTCAATATAATATAATTCCTCTCTCATATCTTGAATGCAAAATAAATCTTTACTAGCATCATTTGTACTTTTAGGCTCTACTTGAGAAATCAAACATAGTTCTTCTCTTTGTACCTTGTTCCTTTTAATCACACCTTTATCCTTGCTACCAATAATATGATCATAATGATGATTCTTTATCAAGTTCTTATTAGGTTTCACTGCTTCAATTCTTACTTTAGCTCTAGGTTCACTCCTTGGATCTTGTCTCTTTTCCACAATTTGTATATAATTCTAAAAATATGTGTCAGTTTCATAAAACAAATCAATATTCTATTGGTTATCCTTTGGATTAGTTTCCTCATCAAAATCATAGTCAAGTATTCTTTTTGGAATCCCAAACTTCTCATCAACTCTAACATTTGTTCTCTTAAGAATAGTCTTAGTTATCTAATTAAAACATCTACATGGTTTAATTTTCAATTAATAACCAAGAAACATAACTTCATCACTTCTTGCATTGAACATAGAAATTCCATCTTCTCTCTTAATGTAATGCTTACTTCAAAAAATTCTTAAATTCTTAACTGATGGTGCATGTCCAAACCAAAGCTCATAAGGGGTCTTACTAGTGCCTTGTCTGATTTGCAATCTATTCATTATATATACTATTGTGTTAACTGCTTCTCTCTAAAATATCTTTGAGACACTATTCTCAAACATCACAGCTCTTGATGCTTCTATCGGTGATATGTTTCTCCTCTTTGCTACACCATTCTGCTTAGGTGTCTTAGGGGATGAAAGCCATCTTTTAATAACATTTTCTTCACAAAAACTATTAAACTCATTTGAGGTAAACTATCCACCTCTATCATATCTTAAGCACTTAATCTTTAATCTAGATTTATTTTCAAATTTATTCTTAAAGACCTTAAACTTCTCAAATGCTTCAAATTTCTCTCTAAAAAATGCTACCCACATCATCCTAGTAAAATCATCAACAAGAGTCATAAAGTACCTTTCACTGTAGAATGCTCTTGTTTTTGTTGGACCACTCAAGTCTGTGTGCACTATCTCCAATTTTGGTGATATTGTAAACTTCTTGTTTGGAAAAGAGATTTTCTTCTACTTTTCCATAACACTTTCCTTGCATACCATGTTAGTGAGTTTCACTATATTAGGAAAATCTCCAATAGAAAGTGTACTACTCACTTTTACAATACTATCAAAATTTATATGAGACATTCTTTTTTTCCATAACCAACTATTATAAACTTTAGCAACCAAACATGTCATCTTTGTAGGGTTGAGCTGAAAACATTACCTCTTGATCTTATGCTAGTACCAATCATCTTACCATTTTTATCCTTGATAATCTATGTTTTCTCTATGAACTACAATTAATACTCCTTGTCAACCAATTGTAAAACACTCAGAAGATTGTGTTTTAGACTATCAACAAAATAAACATCATCAGTGTTAGTTTTACCATCAAGAGTATTAGATCCCATTCCCCTTATATGACAAGCCACATTGTTTCTAATTTTGACATTTCCTCCATCATAGTTGTTGAACTCAAAAAATTTAGTTGTATCACCAGTCATATGATGTGAAAAACCACTATCTACAATCCAATTAGATTTCTTCTTTTCAACTTGTATCACTAATGATTTTCATCCCTAACTTCTTCCTTTTTAGGAATTTCTTCATTAATTGAAAAAAATCCCAGTTCATCACTATCATGATCATTTTTACTCAAGAATCTTTCCACAGTAGCTTCCATATCTTCATCATTTGCATAAAGACATTCTCTAGATCTCCTAGGCTTGAAATTCCTCTTATACTTCTTTACTCTCTTAGGACATTTAGAAGTATAATGAAAAAATTCATTACAAGTCCAACATTTAAAGATTTTCTTACCTTCAACTTCTCTTCTCATAAGTAGGAAAATTCCTTCTTCAATTTTTCTATCTTCTTCTATTCTTCCTCTACTACTTTTAGCATAATCTCCACTAGTGATTATGCTCCTTGTCAATGTAGGTCTAACACTCAATGTGCTAAATGTTTTCTCAATTCTAGTCAAATCTCCACACTATCTTAGACTTATCTCTGCCACTTCCAACTTTCCAAGAAGTGTCTCTCTTGTGAACTTCTCTGTGCAAGGTATAACCTATTCAATAATCTACACTATTTGCTTATATGCAAGTGTCAAAGTGTTCAAGATATTCCATACAATTTTATCTTCATCTTTTGTTCCATCACAAGATTTATTTCATGTAACAATTTCTAATATCCTACCAAAATAACTTCTTATAGATTCATCTTCCATCATTTTAGCTTCTTGAAAAAAACATACCCAATTCTATAAACTAACCTTCTTAGCATGTTTATCATATTCATAAGTAGATTACAAAGCTTTCTAAATTTCATGTGATAATCTAAAAGTTTTTACTTGATTGTATTTTTTTTAGGTAGGGATGACAAGAGTACTTCTTTGGTAAGCATATTAGACATGGACAACTCTCTCTATCTTTCAGTATAATCTTCAAGCTTTTCTTTTTCAATAACTTATTTCTCCTTCTTAGTGATCCATCAATATCCTTGACCCATTTATAAAAAATACATATTCATCTTCTCTTTCCAACTATCATAGTTGGTTCCATCAAAGTTAAAAATATCCCTTCAAGGATGTGATGCTTTGATACCAATTATTAGAAAGTAAATTCCACCAAGATAACTGAGAGGGGGAGGGGGGGTGTGAATCAATTACACAATCAAAATAACCTTTTTTATCCTTATTAAACCTAAAACATGTAATCAACGAGTGAAATAACCATAAGAAGATAGCAATACATGATAACACTAGATTTGTTAACTAGGGAAACCCTTGATCAGAGAGAAAACCCTGGTGGGGATGGTACCCACAAAATGATGTACTAATATATAAATTCCTTGCAAGAGAATGGACCCTATTAGGAGTTATTGAAATAAATTCATTACATATCAGTGCCTATTAGGAGACTTTGAATCCCTATGAGGAGATTCCAACTTTGTTAGGAGTTGTAGAAGGCAGAAGGATCCACTGTTCAAACAAATTCAGGGCAAAGAGCACTGAACTCACTATCCAACTGGCCTTTGTATTATTCCTTTTAGAAAAATACAAAATAATCAACTATCCACTAGTACTCTCTACTAAATAATCTCTATTCCCATTCACTATGCCTTTGCTACACCAAATACTTCTCAAATCTCAATACCAGATTCACAAAATTTTATCACACAAATCCCTTAGATTGCTTACTCACATGTAATTCACACATATAGTTTGATTCCTTTCTTTCTTACATCACACCACATACTCATATCATAATCACTAGGAAAATAACTTTCCTTTATACCAAGTCCTCAAATTATATTTTTGAATCAACCTTGAGGCTTTCTCAATTTATAATTATAATAGGACCTCATTAAGATAAAATAATGTTAGATAGTAAAGTCCAACAGGATAACTGGGGGGGGGGGAGATGAATTAGTTATCTAATCATTATGACATTTATTGATGTAGGAGCATCCTAGGCTTTCTTGCAATCCTGCCATGTATTGGAGCTAAGTGCCAGTGATTTCCAATTTTCTATTGCTATCAAGCTGGTTAGTGTATGCCAAGTTACTTTAGCTTTAGTGCATGTCAAGTTACTATAGCTTTAATGGATGTTGAGTTACTATAGCTTTAGTGGATGCCAAGTTACTATAGATCTAATGGATGCTAAGTTACTATAGCTCTAGTGGATGTCGAGTTACTATAGCTCCTAGTGGATGCTGAGTTACTGTAGCAATCTTGTATTGACCGAGTATTCCTTCATGTGCCAAGTGAACCTGTTGGTGCTGCATTTTCTAGTGGATGCCGATTGTTCATGTATATGCAAAGTGCAAGTATTGGTTTTGGTTCTATTTATGCTGAGTTGTTTGTGAGACAAGTTTTGGAATTTAACTTATGTATGGGTATTTAATTTGTATTGTGGCTGACTTGTGGCTTGACATATATTTAATATAAGGATTTAATTTAGTTTGTAATGAGGTGGGCTGAATTGTGGCTTAGTTGGGTATAAGTAAGGGGTTTTGTGGAGTCTTTAGGTAGTAGTTATCATTCTAGCTTTGAGAAGGGGATGAAGTATAGATGCAAATTTTTGAAGAGCTAGGGTTGTAACTTAGAAACTAGAGGATTGTTTGGTGGACCTAAGGGTACAAGTGTAGATTCTTCTTGGTATTTTTATCTAGCTGTGTATCTAGACTAGCTGGGATTGAGTTTGTAAGTTGGATCTTGTTGGGTCTTGTAGAACTAATTTCATAATTATTATTTTTAGTTGGTCCTAACTCAGAAGGCCTTATAGCAGAGCATATTGCATGTAATCAGTTATATCTATGAATAAAGAGTTATGATTTGGTATCATATCTTGCATTATTGTTTCTTTGTTGTTGTATTTTTGTTGAGTGGTTGTTTGGTAGGGATTTGGAAATATCCTTTGGGGATTCTCCTACCTTGTACTGCATCAAATGGTATTAGAGTGAAGTTTGTTCCTGAGTGTGTGGATAGATCACCAAATCTGAGGCAATTTGCACTAGGATTTGCAGAGAAGGTTGATCTAGTGGCTGATTGATCTTCTAGCTTTGTGGATCTATTTCTTTGGGTTTATAAATTTTTTTTGGAAGATTCCTCCAAGAAGATTGGACCCTAGGGAAATTAATTATCTTAGTGATGCCATGGAAGAAAGGATCTCAGAGAAGATTAGAGTAGAGTTTAGATCTGAGATTGCATTAATGAAGAGTGACATGATCGTTGAAATTGTGAGTGCTTTAGGTGGTGTACCTAGGAATGTGGGTACTGAAAGTAGTAATGAGGAAGTTGTTGAAGACTTTGAAGCTACTGGATCTAGTGGTGAGAACATAACTGATTGTGTGGAGAGACCTATTGGAACAAGGGTTGGTCAGTTTGCTAGACTCAAATCTCAATTGAAGTTGAAGCATAAGATGGAGGTTTCTAATTTATGAGGTACTTTTATTCTTGAAGACCTGATTGATTGGATTGGTGAATTGGAAGACTACTTTGAGCTTGAGGATATTGAAGATCCACTCAAAGTGAGGTTGGCACAGGCTAAGTTGAAAGGACATGCTTCTCTTTGGTGGAAAGAATTATAAAGAGACAAAGAAGAGGAAGGTGAAATGAAGATCATAGATGGAGATTGATGGTGACTAAGTTGAAGGCTAAGTTCATTCCTTCTGATTATGAACTTGAGTTGTTTAAAAGATTGCATAATCTAAAATAGAAGGATATGTCTATGAAAGATTATACTGAGGAGTTCTACAAGTTGACTATTCAGTCTGGTCATAGATAATTGTCAAAGGAAAAGGTAGCTCTATACATTAATGGTTATAGATTCAATATTCAGGATGAGGTTGGTATGCTAAATATCTCTTTAATTGAGGATGATTATCAATATGTCCTAAAGGTAGAAGATAAGTTGAAAAGGAAAAGTCAAGGCAATGCTAGAGGGAAGGAGAAGCAAGATAGCTTGGCACAAGCTAAACTGAATGTTGTAGATGAACCAAAATCTTCTGATTAGAAAAGGAGGATAGGTAGAGGTTAGTTTAGAGGTAATTGTTTCAGATGTGGCAAAGAAGGGCATATATCTTTTGAATGTTTGATTGGTAGGACAACTAGTATTGTAAATGAAGTTGAAGTACAAGACATTCAGCCTAAGCAAGGAGAGAATTTTTTGGCTTGGTGAGTACTGGTGGGTTAGAGAACATGGGATTCTTGGTAGAGGAATAGTTTGTTTAGGACTTGTTGTAAGTCTAGTGGTAAAGTTTGCAAGGTGATTGTGGATGGTGGTAGTACTGATAACCTTGTTCTGAAGAGATGGTTCAGGAACTTGGTTTGAAGAGAGTGAGACATCCTTATCTTCATAAGGTTGGATAGATAAAAAGGTGAACATGATTTGGAAGTGAGAGAGCAATGCCTTATTGATTTCTAGATTGGGTAGTATAAGGATCAGGTGTTGTGTGATATTGTGGACATGAACAATTGTCATGTGTTGGTTGGTAGACCTTGGTAGTATGATTGTAGGGATGTGCATGATTATGTCAAGAATGTGTTTACTATTGAGAAAGGTGGTAGAAAGCTTTCCCTGATTCCTTTGCAAAATCAAGAGCTCAGTAGGAGGAACCTGAGTATTGGCAGTCAATTTAAGTTGGTAGATTTTGAGAAGGTTGGAGATCAGTGTGGAAAGATGACTTATAGCACACCTAAGATGGATGTGAAGAAGCATAAAAAGAACAAGGGAAAGAGTATATGAGTTGAAGATTTGGATGATATGTATGTGAAGAATTAGTTTGGGATTTATGTGATGAATCCCAAAAGATGTTCTTCTAGTTACTAGAACATCTTTTTGAACCTGGGGTGTCTAATGTAGAAGCATCCTAGGCTTTCTTGCAATCTCACATGTTGGAGCTGAGTGCCAGTAGTTTCTAATTTTTTATTGCTGCCAAGCTGGTTAGTGTATGCTGAGTTACTATAGCTTTAGTGCATGCTGAGTTACTATAGCTCTAATAGATGACGAGTTACTGTAGCTCTAGTGGATGCTGAATTACTGTAGCTCTAATGGATGTTGAGTTATTGTACCTCCTAGTGGATGTTGAGTTACTGTAGCAATCTTGTATTGACTGAGTGTTCCTTCATGTGCTAAGTAAACCTATTGGTGCTAAATTTTTGGTGGATGCCAATTGTTCATGTATGTGCCAAGTGCCAATATTGGTTTTAGTTTTGTTCATGCTGAATTGTCTGTGAGCCAATATGTATGGGTATTAAATTTGTGTTGTGGCCAATTTGTGGCTCGACATATATTTAATGTAAGGGATTTAATTTAGTTTGTAATGAGCTAGGCTGACTTGTGGCTTAGTTGGGTATAGGTAAGGGGTTTTGTGGAGTCTTTAGGCAGTAGTTATCATTCCATTTTTGAGAAGGGGATGAAGTGTAGATGCAAATTTTTGAAGAGCTAGGGCTACAACTTAGAAATTAGAGGATTGTTTGGTGGACTTGAGGGTACAAGTGTGGATTCTTCTTGGTGTTCTTATCCAGTTGTGTATCTGAACTAGTTGGGATTGGGTTTGTAAGTTGGATCTTGTTGGGTCTTGTAGAACTGATTTTGTAATTATTGTTTGTAGTTGGCCCTAACCCAGGAGGCCTTACAGCCAGATATATTACATGTAATTAGTTATATCTATGAATACAAAGTTGTGATTTGTATCATATCTTGCATTATTGTTTCTTTGTTGTTGTATTTCTACTGAGTGGTTGTTTGCTGGGGGTTTTGAAATCTCCTTTGGGGATTCTCCTACCTTGCATTGCATTATTTATTGACCTTATTAATCTTTAAACATGCGAATAATATATCCAATAATTATAAGAACCTATACACATAATACTGCTAAATATGTTATCTAGGGAAACCCTTGATCAGATGGAAAACCCTAGTGGGGATGGTAGCCAAAAAATGATGTACTAATATAGAATTTCCATGTAAAAGGGTGGACTCTATTAGGAGCCAAATGAAATAAATTTAGTATATATCAGTCCTTGTTAGGAGACTTTGAATCCCTATTAGGAGATTCCAACCTTGTTAGGAGTTGTGTCAATCCTATTAGGAGTTGTAGAAGGTAGAAGGACCCACTGTCCAAACAACTTCACAAGAAAGACCACCAAACTCACTATCCAACTGATCTCTATATTTTTCCTTGTAGTATAATAGAAATGAATAATCTTAGAATCCTCTATCCTCTTGACTAGACCAATCTTCTTTTGATCTCAATATGAGATCTTTGAACTTTACATCCAATTAATCCCTTGGATCACTTAATCACATTTACTAGCTTCACATATCACTTGTACAATTTGCACTTGTATGATCATTAATACTTTCATTAATACTCATCACAAGGAAAATAATAATCCTTTATACCATATCCTCAAAATAATTCCTCAAGTTAACCATAAGGCTTTCCAAATTAATTATAGTAGGACATCATTAATATATTACAATCATTTTATAAATACACCATATCACCGATTCACAATATTTATAACTTCCCACACATGTGACCTCTGACCTTGCACACTCACTGATGGCATCTTCGAGCTGTCTACTATGAATTTCTAACTTTTCTCATCATGATTATTTCCATGTTAAGAGATACAATCCAAACATCAAAAACCACTTATTAGGTACTCTATCTACACATTGTCCTCTATAATTCTTTAATAACTCTCTCTATATGCACACTTTTCCACTTCATCATGACACAATGCATAATATGTTCTCAACTATGTATGATTTGATCATCAATATGTAATCCATACAACCTCATTCTCTATCTTCTACTCGGTCATTCTTCATAGAAACAATGTTATGTTGACATCAATGACAAACACAATCATGAATAGAACATGTCGATCATGCTATCTACCTATCCAATGCTTAGGATACTCCACAAAAGGAATACCATCAGCATTCATGCTAAAAATATCCCACTTTGGCATTGATGGAAACATGGATGAAAAATATCTAAGTTCCAAAAATACAAAATCAAACCCTATTATTGCCGTAACTGCTCTTTTCTTTTCAAATCCTCTTCATTAATGAAATCTAAAACCCATAGGAACATTGTTTTGTCTATGCTTTCTCATTCTTAGGATTGACATTAGTTGATCACACTTCTAACTCATTGGAACAACTCCCCATTCATGTTTTCTCATTCTATACATGCATGTAAATCAACTGTTCACAACTTCTCCCTTATTGACATCAATTACTCTCAATACCAATTCTTTCCCCCATTGTGCTACATAATTTTTTACCTCATTTTTCATCTACAACATGTCTCCACCAAACATAGGAGATGTTTTTCATGCAATCTCTCCCCCATTGACATCAAATGAACAATAATTCATTGTTAATTATATTCTCTAGTCTTCAACCAGCTCAAGTGTCCAAATACACTTTTCTATACCAGCTATCAAGAGTCCTTGATGAATTTGTTCATCAGAGATATTCCCCCATATAGGAAGCATCAACATTCAGTCCAGATAAAAAACAATTATCTATACCACTAGACTGGTGCACTTTTTGCATCATCTAATCATAAGTAGGAAGGGTCATAACCCCAAGAATACTTCAAACACACTTAAATGTATCCTTAGGAAAAGGCTTCATAAAGATGTCTACAATTTTCTCTTTTGTACTCACACACTCTAATCCATTTTCTTTCTCTACAACTTTATCTCTCAAAATATGATACTTAATGGATATATACTTAGTCTTAGAATGAAACACAAGACTTGTGTTATCACAAAGTATGATAAAAGATTTTGTAAATTCTATCCCATTATCTTTCAACATCTGCTTCATCCACATAATTTGATTACAATTATTTGTTTCTGCTACATATTCTACTTCTATTGTACTCTATGATATATAGTCTTGTTTCTTTCTTAGCCAAGAAATCAATCTTCCTCCAAGAAAGAATTCTCCACCTCTTATGCTCTTTCTTTCATCTATACTACTTTCCTAACCTACAACAATATATGAAAATAAAGTAAAATCACTTGATCTTTCATACGAGAAAAAAAAAAAAGGTGTTCCCTTCAAATATATGAATATTCTTTTTACTTCTACTTAATGTGTTTTTTTAGGATCTACTTGAAATCCTTCTACCATGCCAACTACATTTGCTATATCTAATCTGGCATGAGTCAGATATTGTAAACCTCCAATCATAGATCTATACTTCTTCTACTCAACTATAGGTTTCTTATCTTTTCTAGATAACTTGTGAACAATTATCATAGGTGTACCAATAGGATTAAAACTTTCCAAGCCAAATATTTTCAAAAAGTCTTTCAAATACTTGGTTTGTGATAGGAAAATACCATTACCATCCTGCACAATCTATAGGCCTAAGAAATATTTCATTTTACCAATCATACTCATCTCAAATTCATTCCTCATTTCATCAAAAAATTTGTCACTTGCTTCATCATTTCCTCCAAAGATTATGTCATCAAAAAAATCACAATAATCAACAATCCATTCTCATTTTCTTTCAAATAAAAATTGCTATATGTTGTACCTTTAGCAAATCCAAACATTTCCAAATACTTGTCCAATCTTGCATACTAGGTTCTTGGTGCTTGCTTTAGACCATACAATTATTTCTTTAATTTTCATACCATGTTCTTATCTTCTATCAAAGGAAATCCTTCAGGCTACTCAATGTAGACTTAAATTTCTCCATTTAGAAATGCTTACTTTACATCCATTTGATACACTTTGAACTTGTTACTTGCTTCATAAGCCAAGAATATCCTTACTGCTTTAAATCTAACAACAAGAAAAAATGTCTCTTCATAATCTATACCTTCTTGCTATGAATATTCTTTGCATACCAATATTTCTTTATTTCTTATAACCTACCTTGTTCATTCATCTTGTTTTTGAAAACCCATTTAGTTCCTCTAAAATTCTTGTCTTTAGGTCTAGGAACCAATTCCGATGTCTCATTCTTCACAATCTAATCTTCTTCTTCCTTTATTGCTTGAATCAAATGGTCATCCTTGCATGAATCATCTACACTCTTTGGTTCAACTTGAGAAATTAAAATTAATTCTTCATGTACTCTGTTTGTTGTTATAATTTTTTAAAATTTTCTTCCAATGATCTAATTAGTAGGGTGATTCTTTGTCAAATTCCTGTTCACTATAGGCTTTACTATTTCAACTCTTACTTCTTCTCTAGGTTCATATCTTGGTTCTTCTCTTTGTTGAATAATTTGAACATCATTCTGCAAATCATTGTTACTCTCAAAGAAAACTTCAACATTTTCTATATTAGGTTTGGGGTTATCTTCTTCTTCATCAGAATTATTATCCAACATTCTTTCTTTAACTCCAAAATTTTCATCCACTTTACATTAGCGCACTCAATAATAGTCTTAGTTCTTTGATTAAAACATCTATAATCTAGACATTTCAATTAATAACCAAGGAACACACCTTCATCACTTCTTCTAAAAAACTTACCAATATCACCATCTCTCTTTATATTTCACTTCCAAAAATTTTGAAATATTTTATTGAGGATATATGTCCAAACCATAATTCATAGGGAGTCTTGTTTGTACCTTTTCTGATTTGCACTATGTTTATTATGTATACTGTTGTATTGACTTCTTCTCTCTAAAATGTCTTGGATACATCATTCTAAAACATCATGGGTCTTGCTACTTTTATTATAGACATGTTTCTTCTATCAGTAGTCCCATTTTTCTTAGGGGTCTTAGGTGATTATAGTTGTCTCTTGATTCCATTTACTTCATGAAAGGTCTTAATCTCATTGAGAAAAAATTCCATCTCTATTTGATCTTAAACATTTTATGTTTACCCCAAATTCATTCTCAACTTTTTTCTTAAACAACTTAAACTTTTCAAATGCCTCATACTTTTCTTTAAAAAATGTTACCCACATCATCCTAGTGAAATCATCAACAAAAATCATGAAGCACCTTTCACTATAGAATCCTCTTGTTCTAGTAGGACCACTAAAATTTGTATGAAAAATTTCCAATTTTGTCATGGTAGTGAACTTTTTTCTATGAAAAGAAACATTCTTCTACTTATCCATAACACATTCTTTGCACACAACATTACTAGGCTTCATAGTTCTAGGTAAATCTTCAACAACAAATGTACTACTAGCCTTCAAAATATTATCAAAGTTTATATGAAAAAATATTCTATGCCATAACCAACTATTATCCACCTTTGCAACCAAACATGTCATCTCTGTAGGGTTTAATTGAAAAAAATTACCTATTGATCTTGTACCAATGCCAATCAACTTACCACCTTTATCCTTGATAATGCATGTGTTCTTTGTGAATTTCAACTAATAACCATTATCAAACAACTATCCAACACTCAATAGATTATTCTTTAATCCATAAAAAAAAAAACATCATTAGTGTTAATCTTTACGTCAAGAGTAATAGATCACATTCCCTTGATATGACAAGCTGCATTATTACCAACTCTAACAATCACTCAATCATGATTAGTAGATTTAAAAAACTTATTCATGTCTCCAATCATATGATGTGACCAACTACTATCTATAATCAAATTAGTTCTCTTTTCAACATGAAAAACTAGGGCTTTCTCTTCTCTGACTTCTTTTTCATGATTTTCTTCTTTTGTAGCAAAAAATCCTAACTCATCATCACTTTCACTCTGAAATCTTTCTTGAAAATTACCATGTTCATTTGCATACAAATAATCTCTAGGCTTTCTAGACTTGAAATTATTCTTATACTTTTTCTCTCTTTTAGGACACTTAGAAGCATAATGACCAAATTCATTGCAAGTCTAACATTTAAAAAATCTCTTACCATTTGGTTCTCTCCTTACAAGTAGGGAAATTGTTTCTCCAGTTTTTCTATCCTCCTCAGATTTAGATCTGTTACTACTAGCATAGTCTCCTCTAGTGTTTACACTTCTAGATAAAGATAGATGAACACTTAATGCAATAAAGGCTATTTTCACTCCAAGCAAATCTCTAAAATTCTTTAAGCTTACTTCAGTTTCTTCCAATCTTCCAATTAGAGTCTCTCTAGTAAACTTCTCAGTGCAGGGTATCACTAACTCATTTATCTACATTGTTTTCTTGAATGGTGGTGTCAAAGTTTTCAAGATCTTCCAAATAATCTCATCTTCAATTTTAGATCCATTGTAAGACTTGATTCCTACAACAATTTTTGATATTCTACCAATATAGTTTCTTACAAATTCATCTTCATCATCTTAGCATCTTGAAATAAACATATCCAATTCTGTAATCTAATTCTTTTAGCATGCACATCACCTTAAAATGTAGTTTTTAAATCTTTCCATATTCCATGAGATGTTTCTAAGAATTTTACTTGATGATATTCATTTTCAAGAAGAGCTGAGAATAATGTTTCACTACAAAGCATATTCCACATAAATAGATCTCTTTTGATCAACCAATAACCTAGACCCATACATATAAAATGAGTCTTCATATTCTCTTTCTATCTGTCATATTTAATTCCATCAAATTGAGGGCTTTCTTTTCTAAAGTGACCCACCATTGATCTTCTTAAGTTGTTAAGATTTTCCTTCAAGGACCTAATGCTCTAATACCAATTGTCAGAAAGTAAAGTTCACCAAGATAACTGGGAGGGGGGTGGATTGGGGGGATGAATTAGTTATCTAATCATTACAATATTTATCAACCTTATTAATAATTAACCATGTGAGAAATATAACCAACAACCATAAGAAGATACACATACACAATAACACTAGATATGTTAACTAGGGAAATCCTTGATTAGAGGGAAAACCCTAGTGGGGATGGTACCCACAAAATGATGTACTAATATAGAAGTTAATTGTAAGAGGATGGACTCTGTTAGGAGCTAATGAAATACATTACGTACATATTAGTCTCTATTAGGAGATTCCAAACCTGTTAGGAGTTGTTCCAACCCTGTTAGGAGTTGTGCCAACCCTATTGGGAGTTGTAGAAGGAAAAATGACCCACTATCCAAACAACTTCAAGGGAAAGACCATTGAACTCACCTTCCGATTGATCTCTGTATTTTTCCTTGTAAAATAATAGAAATGACTAATCTCAAACTCCTCTGTCCTCTTGACTAGAATAATCCTCTTCTGATCTCAATGCTGGATCTTCAAACTTTGCATCCAATTAATCCCTTGGATCTCTTACACACAATAACCTACTTCACATATCACTTGTATATTTCATACTTGTATGGTCATTCATTTTTTTATTACTATTCATCAAAAGGAAAATAACCTTCCTTTATACCATATCCTCAAAATAATTCCTTGAGTCACCTTTGAGGCTTTCCCAATTAATTATAATAGGACCTCAATAAGATATTACAATCATTTTACAATTACTTAATACTATCGGCTCACAATCTTCACAACATATCATATGTGTAACCTTTGACCTTCCCTACTCATGGATTTCATCATCAAGATATCTACTATTATTGCTGACTAACTTTTCTCATTGCGATTCTATCCCTATTCAAAGATACAATCCAAACATCAAAAACCACCAATTAGGTACTTTATCTACACACTGTCCTCTATAATTCTTGAATAACTCTCGCATGGCTTCGACTCTCTATATGAAAACTTCACCAATGTAGAATATGTTCTCAATATGCAATTCGTACAATCTCATTCTCTATCTACTACTCTGTCAATCTTCATAGAAATAATAGTATGTTGAGATCAATTACAAACACCATTATGAATGAAACATGTCAATCATGCTATGCATCTATCCAATTCTTAGGATGTTAGATTGTGGTGAGTGAGCAAGGAATTACTGTATGTACTCCATAATTCCTTGGTGGGGTTCAAAATTATTAGGACTTTGGGCCAACCTGTAATTATTAATTATAACCCTAAAATGATAAAAATACTTGTATAAGGGCTTAGGGTTAGGGATTGTTTCATTGTGGTGATGCAAAAATTGGTTCTTGTGATGGCATTGAGCTATAAGGGATTATGGATTGTAATCAAGTTATAATCACTAGATTGTAATAATATCAGATTTGCTATTTGGTGGACGTAGCCCAAGGATTGGGTGAACCATGTTAAATCTTGCTGTCTTGTGTTCTTTTCTATGTGATATATTATTTTTTGATTTTGTTTATATTTGCATATAATTTTTATTTATGTCTGTGGTTTAATCCTAACATATGATACCCTCCCAAAGGAATACCATCAACATTCATGCTAAAAAATAATAGATTCTACATTACATCTTTTCACAATTACATAACATTGTCAGCTCACAATCTCCACAAATCTTGACACATACAACCTAAGACTTTGTGGACTCAACCATGCCATCAATTTGATGTCTTCTACCTCTTTCTAGTTTTTCTTAACTAAATTCAATGTCTATTAGGAGATATAATCCAATTTACAAAAACCACTTCTCAAGAACTTTTTCTGTATACTATCTTTTATAAATCTCAAATAATTGTCACCATTCTTTGCCTTTTTGCATGCACTCTTAACCACAAAATCAAGAAACTCTTTAGAACATGTCCTCAACTATTCTTGACCATATATTCAATCTGTTAATCATTTAATCTCAATATTTGTCTACTACTCTATTAGCCTTCATAGAATAATCAATATATTGACATTAATGATACTATCATGAATGCAACATATGATCATACTAAAAATCTCCCATATGCTCTAGAAATTATATGAGACTCCTTGATAGGAATATCATCAATATTTATGCTATAAAAGTGATGGTTCCTAAATTTTTCTTTGAAATATTATCAATGCCACAAATAGAATTACTATTATGTTTGATATGTAGAAGATCAACATTAATTTTTTTGAGCATATCCATGCTAGAAATATTAAGCCTAGATCCATTATAAAATAAAATTAGATGAATAAGGTTACCATTGACTAGAAAAACTACCATAAGAGTGTCATAGGCTAGAATCAACATAGTGTCCTGATGATGTGGTTAAGTGTGCAGAGACTCAGTCAAAGACATACATAAGTTGTACCTAATTTATAGAGAGTAGTTCAGAGACAGAGTATTGGGAAATTAGTTCTTGATGTTTGTTGGCTATCTTTCATCTGAGATGGAATGAAGAGATGTGTAGTTAGGTAGTGATATAATATGATGATGTCAACAAGTGCATAAGCCCTAGTATTGCACATGTAAAGTTTTGTATAGAGTATAAGCCGACAATGCTATTGTAATTGTTAGGAACCTGTGTGTTCCTTCTGTTTATTTTGTTAGAGTAGAGTTGTTGGACGCATATGCTTTGTAAGTCGTCCCGTGAGTTTATTTTATTATCCCACATGCATAGGTAGTATTACTTTTCTAGATCGTACCCAGTATATAAGAATAGGTTGAGGCCCTTGATGGGCACGGACGAATTTATTGTATTGAGCTTGCTCAAAGGAGGTTACCCCCTCGAAGTGGCCTGCGATCAGTAGATTTATTCTGAGTTCTTCTATCACTTTGTATTCTGTTATTTCGAGCATTCTCACGATATTGCTATAAGGAGGTTCTTCTCATCTGGTATCAGAGCACTCTCTTGGGCTCGCTGGGTGGAAATTACATCAAATTTTTTTTTTCTGTCGTGGCCTTCAGGTTCCTCTCACTTCTAATATCTCTTGTTATTGCAATAACTCTTTTCAGTTGTTCTGTCTGTGAGTGAATTTTTCTAAGTCGACTGTTCAGAAAAAAAAAAAAAAAAAAAAAAAAAAAAAAAAAAAAAAAAAAAAAAAAAGAGAAAATTTTTCTGTTTTTTAGTCGTAGCTTCCTTGTTTGCTTTCTGTTTCTGCTCATACTTCCGCAGAACGTCTGCAATATCATTTCGCATACTTCCTTCCTTGGCGACCCAACCCCAAATTTTACATATCAAAGCCCTAAATCCCTCATTTATCTAATTTTAGGGTTTGCCCTATCTTTTTCACCTCTCATCCAATCGCCACCAAACTGAGCCACAAGATTCAATTCCTCATTTTGCTCCCTTATCCCTCTTGGACTGTTCGCCTCATTTCGCCTCCCTACCCTTGAAACCCTCATTTTTCTTTTTCCCTTGTCCCTAGATAGTCTCCCACCACCCGTCGAACACCCATTTCCTATATGAGTTTTACCCAAATCCAAGTTTGCCATAACTAAAAAAGTTTTTGTTTCTCATCTTCTACCCATTTCAAAAAAAAAAAAAAAAAAAAAAAAAAAAAAAAAACCTTGTTTTATGGTTGTTACGCGTACAGGAGCAAAAATCATGGAAGAGGAAATTGCATCCCTCAAAACCAGACTTCAAGATTTGGATGACAAAATTCTGGGTCTTAACTTTCAGCAGTCAGCCATGAGCCGAAACCATTCAGGAGATACTGGGTCCTCTTCTGGCAATTTCCGTGGACCAAAGCTTGATTTTCCACGCTTCGATGGTTCTGATCCGACTGGATGGATCTATAGGGCAGAGCAGTATTTCAGCTTACATAATACTTTGGATAACCACAAAGTCTCCCTTGCATCTTTTCATTTGGAACAGGAAGCTCTTCAATGGTTCCGTTGGTACATCAAGGCTAATGTAGGCCCAACGTGGAGCGAATTGTGCACCCTCATTTTGGAGCGCTTTGGCCCTAGTTCCTTTGATGATTTCACAGGAGCACTCACTAAACTGCGTCAAACAGGCACTGTAAGAGAATACCAGACAGAGTTTGAAAAATTAGCTAATCACACAGAGGGCTTGTCTGATGAATTCTTCCGTAGTTGTTTTGTCAGTGGTCTGAAGGATGCACTTCGCTCAGAAGTCAAAATGTTTCGACCTACTACAATGATGGAAGCCCTTGGGTTGGCTAAGTTAGCGGAAGACAAGATTAGTGCTCTACAACGCTCCAGATCTAATTTTGTTCCATTCAGAAATACAGGTTCTCACAACCCTCCAGTCATACCAGCTCCCAGAACTACTCCGATCAAGCACTTGTCTGAAACAGAGATGCGAGTTAGGCGAGACAAAGGGCTTTGTTATAATTGTGATGAGAAATGGTCTCGGGGCCATAGATGTGTTCAGCAAAAGCTCTATCTCTTGGATGTGGATTCTCCACCGGAACTGGAAGAATATGTAGATGCTCAGGAAACAGTGGATGCTGAGGTTGAGCCTCACCAGCCTGAACCTCCTTCCCTAGAAGCTCCACCAGAGATATCTGTCCATGCTTTGGCAGGAGTCACTACTCCACAAACCATGCGGGTCCAGGGTTTCTTCAAGAAGATCCCTCTTACTATACTCATTGATTCTGGTAGCACTCATAACTTCATTGATCCACGAATAGCCAAACAGGCTGATTGCTTTATCCATCCCTGCTCTAGCTTTGAAGTCATGATTGCCAATGGGGGCACTTTACCTTGTAAAGGGAAATGTCGCAATGTGCGTCTCTCTATTGGAGATTATAACATGCGCTCTGACATGTTTGCCTTACCCTTAGGTGGCTGTGATGTGGTTTTGGGTGCCCAATGGTTACGCACTCTTGGCCCCATTCTCTGGGATTTTGCTGAACTTTGGATGCAGTTTTCAACCGAGGGGCACCAACACACTTTGAAAGGCTTACAACCAGGGTCTCTCAGCATCATCAGTTCACACCGTATGGAAAAACTTCTTAAGAAGAATTCACATGGTGTCATCGCTCAGCTCCATTCCATTCAGATGCAGCCATCAGCAGTCTCTAGCACTCCTGCCGATCTCCAACACATTTTGGACAAGTATTTTGGTATATTTGCTGAACCTGTGGGATTACCTCCTTCTCGTCCAGAGGACCACCGTATTCAGCTCCTTCCTGGCAGTGTTCTGCCCAACATCAGGCCCTACCGCTACCCATTTCATCAGAAGACCGAAATCGAGATACTTGTCCGTGACTTACTGAAGCAAGGTATTATTCGCCCTAGTACCAGTTCCTTTTCTTCTCCAGTTCTGCTTGTTCGCAAAAAAGATGGATCATGGCGACTCTGCATTGATTTCCGAGCACTTAATCATCTCACTATAAAGGACAAGTTTCCCATTCCAGTTGTTGATGAACTTCTTGATGAACTTCATGGGGCTCATTTTTTCTCCAAGTTAGATCTTCGTTCTGGGTATCATCAAATTCGGGTTAATGAGGAGGATATACCTAAAATTGCCTTCCGCACACATGATGGTCACTATGAATTTTTAGTCATGCCCTTTGGCCTCACGAATGCTCCTTCAACATTTCAGGCAGTGATGAATAACATATTTCGACCATACCTCCGGAAATTCATTCTAGTCTTCTTTGATGATATCCTCATATATAGCAAAACTTGGGCTGAGCATCTCCATCATCTGGAGCTTGTCTTGCAACTTCTCTCTGATCATCAACTCTGTGCAAAACTATCTAAATGTGTGTTTGGCCAGGAGGAAGTGGAGTATCTCGGGCATATTGTTGCACACCATGGAGTGCGGGTGGATCCTACAAAAATAGATGCCATGAAAACTTGGCCACATCCTAAAACTCTCAAGAGCCTTCGGGGTTTTTTGGGGTTGACTGGCTACTACCGCAAGTTTGTCAAAGATTACGGGAAAATTGCAGCACCATTGACAGCTCTGTTAAAAAAGGATGCCTTCTCCTGGACCCCTGTTGCTGAGACTGCATTTGAACAACTGAAACAGGCTATGTGCAGTACACCTGTTCTCGCGATGCCAGATTTTTCCAAACCCTTCACTATTGAGAGTGATGCTTGCGGCAATGGATTGGGTGCTGTTCTCCTGCAAGATGACCATCCTATTGCGTTCACTAGCAAAGCCCTCTCTGGTAAGAATCTAGCCCTCTCTACTTATGAAAAAGAAATGATGGCTATTTTGCATGCTGTACAGAAGTGGCGGCCATACCTCTTAGGGAGTCATTTTTGCATCAGAACCGATCACCAAAGTCTGAAATACTTCCTGGAACAACGGGTATCCTCTCCTACACAACAGAAATGGGTCAGCAAACTCATGGGGTATGATTATGAGATCACCTACAAGAAGGGTAAGGAGAATATTGTGGCAGATGCTCTTTCTCGCACATTTGATAATCAAGCTTCCCTTTCCGCTATTTCTAAGCCCATTCCCAATTGGTTAGCGTCTGTTCAGCAGGGCTATGACAGTGACTCTTCTTTATCTCAAATCAATCACCAGCTAGCCAATAATCCTTCTGCTATACCACATTACTCTTGGGATGGTTCTTCTCTTCGATACAAGGGTCGGCTAGTGCTTCCTCAGAACCCAGCTCTACATCAAGCTATTTTTTATGAACTCCATGCTTCTCCTTCAGCAGGGCACTCAGGCTTCCTCAAAACTTATGAGCGAGCAAGGAGAAACTTCTTTTGGAAAGGAATGAAATAGACGCTTCAACAGATGGTGGCTGAATGTGATACTTGCCAACGCCACAAGGGTGAAACGACCCTCCTTCCTGGCTTGCTTGAACCATTGCCCATCCCTACACGGATTTGGACTAATATTTCTATGGATTTCATTGAAGGGCTTCCTAAATCCGGTGGCAAGACAGTGATCTTGGTTGTGGTTGATCGTCTCTCGAAATATAGTCATTTTTGTGCCCTCAGCCACCCCTATACTGCCTCCTCTGTTGCACAAATCTTCATGGACCAGATATTTCGTCTTCATGGACTCCCTTCTTCCATTGTCTCTGATCGTGATGCAACTTTTACCAGTCATTTTTGGACTGAACTGTTTCAGAAAACTGGCACCAAACTGAAGATGAGTTCGGGCTATCACCCACAAACTGATGGTCAAACGGAAATTGTCAATAAATGCTTAGAAACTTATCTTCGTTGCTTCACTTCCGAACAGCAACATCAGTGGGCCAAGTGGCTCCCTTTAGCTGAATGGTGGTACAATACCTCTTACCACACTGCCTCTAAAATGACTCCATATGAAGCAGTCTATGGTCAGGCACCTCCAGTGCTCCTTCCCTACACTCCCAACAGCTCACCAGTCCAGGCAGTTGACATAGTTCTCCACAGCAGGGATCAGATTCTTCATACCTTACAGGATAATCTTCACATGGCCCGTAATCGAATGAAACAACAAGCAGATCAACACCGTTCTGAGCGCTCATTTCAAGTTGGGGATATGGTTTTTCTTCGTCTACAGCCATACAAACAATCCTCCCTAAAGCTGAAAGGGCGTCATAAGCTGGCCCCAAAATTTTATGGGCCTTATCAGGTTCTGCAGAAGATTGGTTCAGTTGCTTATAAACTGGAACTTCCTCCTTCTTCCCGCATTCATCCAGTCTTTCATGTTTCTTGTCTAAAGAAAGTTCTGGGTACCACTGTCAGAGCACAAACTACTCTCCCTGAAATGGATACGGAAGGATCCATTATCCTGGAGCCGGTGGCAATCATTGACCAGCGCACTCGCCAGCTTCGCTCTCGCTCCATCTCTGAGGTCTTGATTCAGTGGCATGGCATGCAACCAGAGGATGCTACCTGGGAACCCCTTCTTCAGATTCAACAACAATTTCCACACCTTAAGCTTTGAGGACAAAGCTTTTTTCTAAGGGAGAGGGGATGTTAGGAACCTGTGTGTTCCTTCTGTTTATTTTGTTAGAGTAGAGTTGTTGGACGCATATGCTTTGTAAGTCGTCCCGTGAGTTTATTTTATTATCCCACATGCATAGGTAGTATTACTTTTCTAGATCGTACCCAGTATATAAGAATAGGTTGAGGCCCTTGATGGGCACGGACGAATTTATTGTATTGAGCTTGCTCAAAGGAGGTTACCCCCTCGAAGTGGCCTGCGATCAGTAGATTTATTCTGAGTTCTGCTATCACTTTGTATTCTGTTATTTCGAGCATTCTCACGATATTGCTATAAGGAGGTTCTTCTCAGTAATTGTAACTAATTGATTATCTTATTTTAATTAATTGGAAAAGCCTTATGTATTACTCAAGGAACTATTATGAAGATATGGTATAAAGGAAAGATGTTTTCCTTGTTTGTACATGTGATTTTTGTATGAAGTGTGAAGTGCAAAAAGAAGCAAAGTGCTTGAGGAATGCATGTAAGTGATCCAAGGGATTATTGGATGCAAGAATCAAGATTTGGTTACAAGATTTGAAGAAGCACAAGTCCAATTAACAAGATAGAGATAGAGGAAGGAAGTACAATTAAGTTCTATTATTTTGCAAGGAATAATATAGAGATCATTTGGATAGTGGGTTCATTGGTCTTGCCCTTGAAGCTATTTGGGAAATGTGTTCAACTATCTTCCACAACTCCTAATAGGGTTGGAATCTCCTAACAGGGACTCAAACTCTCCTAATGGGGACTCATATTTATTGAATGTTATAACGTATTAATGTAGAAGCATCCAATGGTGTAAGGGAAATCCTATATCACCCAAAAATATGCTTAGTGTTAGTTTTTGTTTAATGTATTTTTATTTTTGGATACCCATTTGGGTCAAATAAAGATTCCAACTCTCATAGTTCCACTATTGGTTTTTTGCATTAGAGTTTTTGAGCACCTTGGGATACGTACCAATGTAGAAAATAGGTTATTTTGTAGTTGAGCCATAATTATGATGAGTTAGAGGGTGTAAGTTGGAGGGATGATTGTAATTATAATTTAAAGAGCTAAAAAAAAAAGAATTAGGTCAAAAAGCTTTATGATTTGAAAGTTATGGTAGTTTTAAGTTGCCTAGAGACCTCTTAAGAGCACTTCAAAGTCAGATTTGAGGAACTAAATGGCCTTGTATGGGCCCAAAAAATGGGAGATGAAAAAATTTGGTCCATAGAGCTATGGAGCACTTGGAGAGCTTTCCAAAAATGTAAACAATTTGTCAATTGGAGTCTTGGATCAAAAGTTATGCCTCCCAGAAGTTGAACTACCATTTCTTGATTCTTCTAAGTTTACATTGATTTCTGAAGTGTTTTCTAGAACCTTCTATTTTGGTGGTGGATGCCAAATGACATATTCTAAAATATATTCCTAACTTTAAACCTAATTTGGGTTACTTAAGGAACATTTCTGGCATTGTAAAGACAATTTTTTTGGTGGAGTTTAAGAGAGGGTACTATGAGGAGGATTTTTTCTCCAAAATCAAACCATTGTAAGCCCATAGAGCATGTCTTTGTGTCTACTTTCATTGTACTCAATGTAATTTTATATGTGAATTGTGGGCCTTAGATTCTCTCACACACACTTCAACATGGTCTTTACTAGAGAGATCATCCTGGAATGAACATTGAATTGTTCATTTGAGTAATCTAACCAGTACAAACTATTGCCTTCTAACTAGAAGGATTTATCCTTTGCTCTCAGACTGAGAAGTGGGCAACTAGACCTTTTAGTCTGAAGGATTCATGTACCTATATGATAGTGTAATTAATCTAAATGAAAATACAATTTAATCTAATAACAGATAAAAGAAAATTAAGCTATATGATTGCATTTTATTCTATATGATATTTAATGCTAAGCAATTATGAAAGCTATGAAAGTATTAAGCAAGTAAGTATTTCAACAGTAATTTGATGCAATCCAATTCCAACCTTTGTAACGAGGAATTAGAAGCCTCTTAAATAGAATTCTTGAAATCAATCAACGATCAAGATCAACTCGAATGAATGGTCAAGATTGAAGCTGAGATCCATTCAGGATGGAAGATTCCTAGTGTAGGTGAGGTTAACTAACTTAGATCCTGAGTATAATGAAGAGATAACTAAAATTCACCTAAGTGTGAGAATACATTGATTAAGTCAATTCCAATTGTAGAGATAGATCGCTTAGAATTCCCATTCCTGAATTGAAGAGAAGGATTTGGAAGGTTATTTAATTTAATAAAATGAGATATGATCTCAAAGATGCATATTTTAACTAATTGAATAATTAAACCCAATAATTAAAATAAAGAAATTATTTCATTAAATTAAATATGTTTTTCCCTTGCACGTTAGCTTTAAGAGATAATTTAATTTAACTAAAGTATGAACACTTTAAATTTAATTAAATCTAATCAATAGGTTTAATGCAGCTAATCTAAGTCAATACTTAGGAATTAAATAGAGAATGTGATTAATGCAAATTAGGTTTTCTACATCTGACAATTAAGTCAAATAGTGATAATTAGAATAAGAATTGCCAAATAAAATAGGACTTAGGGTTGATCAAAATAGACTAGAATTGGTTAATATGGCAATGTGTCAATTTTGGGGTATTACATTTACCCCTCTTTGAATGAATGTGCAAGCAACACATTGGATTCAAAGAAAATTAGAGATATGATGCATAGATCAAGAAATGAGATTGGTTTTGAAATTAATGATACAAAGACCAATTGATAAGGTTTCAAATATTATCTCTAGAATGGAGCTTAACCTTAGGGAATCCAGATAGAACATCTAGATACCAAGATTGATAAGCTTTTAAAGATTATCTCTAGAATGGAGCTTAACCTTAGGGAATCCAGATAGAACACCTAGATACCAAGATTGATAAGCTTTTAAAGATTATCTCCAGAATGGAGCTTAACCTTAAGGGATCCAGAAAGAACACCCAGATACCTAGATTGATAAGCTTTTAAAGATTATCTCCAGAATGAAGCTTAACCTTAAGGTATCTATAGAACACCTAGATACCTAGATTGATAAGATTTTAAAGATTATCTCTAGAACAAAGCTTTACCTTAAAAGATCCAGATAGAACACCTAGATACCTAGATTGATAAGCTTTTAAAGAATATGTCAAGAATGAAGCTTAATCTTGAGGAATCCAAATAGAAAACCTAGATACATAGATCAATAAGCTTTAAAAGATTATCTCCAAAACAAAGCTTGATCTTAAGGGATCTAGATAGAACACCTAGATACCTATATCGATGAAAGATAGCAAGATCCCATCATGAGTCATAGAATCATCCCTAGAAAGAGGTTTGACCCTCAGGAGTCAGGGTTTAGACTATCCTGATAACTATCCATCAAACTCTAATAAGGACTACTTATAAGATGTGATCAGCTGATCAAAAGATGAGATATATGACATGGATGTCAGATAGAAAGGGGACAAGATGCCCTGAGTGATGAGGACACGAGTTTCACATTGAGTAGAAATTCAAATTCAATGATGTAATCATCCTGCTCCCTTGGGAGTGAAATCAAAAGATGACACACATAAAATATGATATAGAGAAGGATACTAAGAAATACAGAAGAAATTGGAGATTCCAAAGAATATAGAAAATATCAAAATGATTAGAAGAAAATTTAGAGTTTATTTGATGTGTTTTCGAGGTCCAAAAGACCAAGTTTGACCATAGTTGAGTTGAGTTGAATTTTTCCTAAAATTTTGAAAAATTTGAAGAGATTGTGAGTTGAAAATATTCCAAGATTCACAAAGTATCAAAAAAATTGGACTACACAAGTGTTTGGTCACATTGGTCCCAAAATTTGAAAATGCATTTTTGAGCTACTTAAGTGTGTCAGATTTCGAATTCGATCATAAAAATAGATTTAGAGTGGTCAAATTAGCTAGGGGATGATTTTCATAGAAATCAGAACACTTTGAAAAATGAGGTCAAAACCTATATAAGGGCCCAAATGGTCATTTTCAAATCATTTGCAATTTTTCTTTTGTGGAGAATATAACTCTAAGGAAAAAATAGTGATCCCCTTGTCTACACATTGATTCAAGTGATCCTGATGACATAGCTGATCAACGAACTATGGGCATCTGGTGAATAGTCAATAGCCTTGCTTTGCATTAAGTTTTGCATGTGTTTTGAGGTAGTTTTTAGCATGTTTTAGGTGTTTTAAGTTTGTGTTGTCGGTTCTCATGTGAGGATGTCACTCCTCTCGTGAAGCCAGTCTCTTCTTATGTAAAGAAGTACTAGGAATGTACTTCTTTTCTTAGTTTAGTGTGTTTTCTCACATGGGGAATGCCCATGTGTCATGCGAGAAACCCTTGATTTCATGCATTCTTCACTAAGTGTTTGATTGCTCCTTGTGCAAAGAGTTGGATCCTCATTCAAAGATGTGCAATCTCGCACAAGGATATGAGATTTCCCATGAGATTCTGGTGTTAAGTACAAGGTCCAAAGCTTGAAATTTGATTTTTTGTTGCAATTTTATGCCTATTTTCATCATAGTAATTTGTCAAGCAGAGACTAATTGTTTGAATGTTGCAATTGTGTGTGTGCAAGTTACCTTTGAGGATATTGAATTTCAATCCCATTACCTGCCATACAGAGGTTTGTTGCAGAGACTCTATGATGCCAATATGGGTCATATAGATAGGTTGGGTTTGTCATATCTTTGTCAGATTCCACTAGTGTTGGTGAATCATAGCCTGCTGATAGCACTAGTGGAGCATTTCCATTAGGAGAAGAACACTTTCCACTTGCCATAGGGAGAGATGATAGTGACACCAGAGGACATCTGCAAGATTCTTTGCATACCATTCCATGGACCACAGGTGATTTATGACATAGTTCCTCGAGTAGGTACATAGGCACTAAGGGCCATCTTTCAGCAGGACTTGATTATGGGCAGAGCAATCATATGGGATGAGCTTGTGCATACTTATGGTTCCACCCATAGGTTGACATCAGTTTTGGGGATATTTATCAACTATTTCTTGATGTTAGATAAACACCAACATAGATTAGAGTGTGGATGGGGCAAGATTCTCCAAATGATGTTAGAGACCCCAGAGAGATATGGGTGGGGTCAGTGCATGCTCACACATATGGATCACAAGATGCATGAGATAGTGTATCATGAGAGAAGGAACATGGTTGCTGGGGTCTATGTTCTCCAAATTTGGGAATGGGAGAACCTGCCAGTCAAGAGGCCCATTTTTTAGGATGAGAGATAGCCTATGGAGCCATATATTTGTAAATATGATTTGATATATGAATGTAAATTTGATTTTGATGTATTAATATAGTGTATATGAGATGGATTATGAAATTATGTATGAAATGCAAAATGTGAATGCACTAACATCTCATGTAGTATTCCATGTTTTGTTGATAGTAACAGGTATCCCTTGAGGAGCGAGAGGATAGACCAAAGAACCAAATGGTTGTTTAGCTATGAAGAAACATGAGACTTTAAAGAAGCCAACAATACCTCATCACAAAGGATGTAAGTGAATTAGTCATAAAACCATGTACTTATGCAATGCAAGCTGATACTAGATGCAATTCCTAGACTAGATGCAACCCTAGATCTGGTCACCAAACTTTGAGAGTTATCATCACTAAGCCTGTAGTGAAATCCCACATGTCATAAAATTACCACTAAAATTGTAATCATAGAAATATGAATATGACACATTTTCTAGTTTTGTTAGGATTAAATGTAAGCATTCGAGGCACAAGAAGCTAGAATGACCAGAATATTTGTCCCTTTTAATATAGCAAGCAAACATAAGCATCAAAGCATAAATTCTAGGATGACTAGAGTGTTTCTTGTGTGTAGACACAATAGACACATGAGAGATCCTTATTATGCTAAGTAATCAGTAAGTATTCTATCCACAATGACCTTTGCATTCATAACTTGAGATAGAAATATGCTATGTATATTTCTAGTGACCCGTACATTCACTTAGTAGGACAAGTATCAACATTTACTATAGCATAGAGAATTCACTCCAACAAGAAGGAGAAGAAGAAACCTCAATGAAGAGTCCATATTAGAGGAGTTAAGGTACACATAGCCATCCAATACAAGATGGAGGCTCTTATAGTGGACACCCCTTTTATATGATGCTCCTGATCATTGAACCTAAACCAAAAATAGAAAACAAAGAAAAGATCATGCCCCCAATCCTCGCTTCTCTAGTCAAAAGAGACATCATCAAGTTGCTTGAAGAGATATAATAAAGTGAAAGAAAAACAAACAAAGAAAAGCTCAATGTATCCCCAAACAAATTCATTGTTTGGAGTTCACTTTCTATGTTATAGGATTTATGTCAAGTGTCAATGTCTAGAACATGGATGAAAGAAATCTCTTCAGTAAGGTGACAATAGTAGATAGACACAATTAGAACAACTGGTGACTGAAGTCAAAGAGAAATCTTTAGTAAGAAAAACCTTAGTAGGAAATTGGGCAACAATAGATAGACATAGCTAGGACAAACTGGTGGCTGATGTGAGAGAGATCTTCCATGAGAGGAATCTCAAAATTGACACTAGCAACAGTAGATAGATGTAGTTAGAACAACTGGTGACTATCATGAAAGAGATTATCCATGAGAGGAATCTCAAAAGTGATAGTAGCAACAATAGGCAGATGTAGTTAGAACAACTGGTGACTATCATGAAAGAGATTGTCCATGAGAGGAATCTTGAAAAGTGACACTAGCGACAGTAGGTAGACATAGTTAGAACAATTGGTGACTATCACGAAGGAGATTCTTATGAAATTGTAGGGTGTTTCCCTTGAGTTATGAAAAGATTCAATCCATGGATACATGAGTGAAAGCAACAAAGTAAAGTAGGAAAGTGACTGTACATGATCCCGAAGATGCGCTGCAAGATATAGCATTTGAAACAAGAGGCACTTGTTTACTAGGTTTTTACTTCTTAGTAGAGATTTTTTTTTGCCACCATGATGCCTGTTTACTAGGTTTTCATCAATGATACTTTTTTTTCTTGTTTTTTATTTTTTAAAAATATTTTTCTCTTTTTCTCTTTTTTTTTTTCATTTTTGTATTTTTTTGGTATTACCAAGGTGCATATTGCTAGGTTTTCACTAGGGTAATGAATTTTTTAGGACTTTTTGCAATCTTTTTTGATTTTTTTTAGGACATTTAGATATGTACAAAGAACTTTGGAAAACATGTCAGCTATAAAATCACTTCAGATGGAGAGTGTTGATAGGCTCCTTGAGCACCTCTCCCTCAACTGTAGGAAGTTGGTAAGCACCACATCCAAACACTGTAGTAATTATGTAGGGACCAAGCCAGTTGTTGATTCTTATGGTTTTCTCTCAAAATGAGATCACCCAATTGGAAGTCACTTGGCTTTACTTTCTTGTTGTAACTTCTAGACATACACTGCTAATAAGCTCAAAGATGACCACACGTCACTTTTTGATATTTATCTAACAAGACTAGCTCTTGAAGCTAAGATATTCTATAGTCATCACCAGTAATGAGGCCCTTCATGGAGATTCTCAGAGTAGGGATCTCAACCTCAATTGGAAGCACACCATCTACTCCATAGACCAAAGAAAAGGGCATTGTACCCATTGGAGTTTTGATACTTGTTCTATATTCCCATAAAGCTAGATTAATATGAAGGTGCCAGTCAATTCTAGATTTGCTAACTATATGATGCAAGATCTTAAGGATCACCTTGTTGGATGCCTCTGCTTGACCATTACCCTAGGGGTAATGATAGAAGACTAGTGTTGCATGATTCTGAACTTTTTGCATAACTCCTATAGATCCTTGTTTTTAGACTATCCTCCATTGTTAGTAATGATGGAGGGAGGTACACCATAGCTGCATATGATGTAATTCATAATGAATAGAGCTACAATTTTTCCATTTTCTACAGAGAGAGGATTTTCCTCCACCCACTTAGTGATGTAGTCTATAGCTATAATAATGAAGTTATGTCCATTTGAAGAAGATGGGTGAATTTGAACCACAAGATTGAAGGCCCATTGTTGGAATGGCCATGGTGTGATAGATGGAATTAGCTCCCTAGCTAGAGAATGAATCAGATTCCCGTGGAGCTAGCATTGCTTATAGGACTTGGCATATTTGATCGCCTCTTGCTCCATATTCAACCAATAGCAACTAGCTCAAATAAGTTTATGAGCTAGTCTCAAGCCATTTGAGTGAGATTCAAAAATGTCATTATGGGCATCAATTCAAGCATGCTTGGACTCACCAAGTTCTAGACACCTAAAGAGTGTTCTGTTGAAACCTCTCCTAAACAATTTGTTAGCAATAATGACATACCATGAAGCATTGTAGATAAGGTGACATTTTCATTGTGGATTAGACTGTCTGGAATGGTTTGGTCACATAGATAGGAGTATATGTGGTGGTAGCAGAATGAATCATTTCCTACAATAGAATAGATCATCCATGATTGAGTGGTATCATGGGCAGGGTAGAATAATGTTTCCATCAAGAACTTGTGTCAGAGATCATTCTCTAGCATCTATAACAATGATTTAGGAGTAGCCATGGCATCAGCCACTTTTTTGTTTGCTTGAGAAACTTGTTGAAAAATGATATGAGCAAAGTATTTCTTCATGTCATCCACCATGCATTTATAAGGGATCAATTTCTCATCTTTTTTTTGATATACATCATTGACCTAGTTGATTATGGGTTGTGAATCACCAAAGATGTTCAGCTGATCTACTCTCCATTCAATTGTAATATTCATGCCACTAATGAGAGCTGCATACTCTACAATATTGTTTGTACAAGGAAAGAAAATCTTGTATGCCTTAGGTTGTGAATACCTATGTGGTTTCATGAAAAATATCCCAACACTGAATCCTTGTTGTGTAAAGGAACCATCAAAGAACATCACCCAAGTTTGATGCCTGAGTGTTAGAATTGATTCATTAAGGAAGTCAACATTTAGTGGAAGAAGACTCTGCATGGGTGCCTATGCTAATTGATCAACAATTTCTTGTCCTTTATTAGCCTTTCATTCAACATATTGAATGTCAAACTCACTTAGTATCATGACCCACTTAGCCAACCTTCCTGTTAGAGCTACCTTGCTGAGTAAGTACTTTAATGGGTCAATTTTAGCAACTAGTTGTATAGTATGGGCAAGAATGTAGTGTCTCAACTTTTGGGAAGCAAAGATGACTATCAAGTAGGCCTTCTCAATGATATTATAATTCTTTTCATAGGATATCAACATGCGACTTAGATAGTACATGTCTCTTTCCTTATTATCATTGTCCTCTTGAGATAGCAAGATACCCAAAGATGTCTTTATTGTTGAGATATACAAAATAAGAGGCTTCCCATGGATAGGAGGCATCAAGATCGATGGATTAGCAAGGTATTTCTTTTTCTGTGTTAGACTTTGATCACAATCTTGGCTCTAGTTATATTTCACACCTTTATGCAGAGTCTTGGTAAAAGGTTGTGACCTATCCACTAGCTATGAGATGAATCTATGAATGGATTGGGGTCTTCCTTGTAAGCCCTTCATCTGATTGATAGTATGAGGTGGAAGCATGTCCATGCTTACTTGAACTTTCTCTTGATCGACCTTGATTCCTTTTTTAGACATTATGTATCCAAGTAATTTCGCGGATGTTACACCAAATGCACATTTCTTGGGATTAAGTCTCAAACTGAATTTCTTTATGTGATCCAAGATAGGTCCCAAATCCTAAAGGTGAGTATGGAATTTTGTGCTCTTAACTAGGGTGTCATTGACATAGTCTTCCATTGTTTTATACATCATGTCATGAAAAATTGTAGTGATTGCCCTTTGATATGTAGAACTAGAATTTTTCAAGCCAAATGGCATCACATTCTAATAGAAAGTTCCCCATGCAAAAGTGAAAGTAGTATTTTCTAATCTTCTAGTGCAATTTTGATTTGATTATAACTAGAAAAATCATCCATGAGTGAGTACATATCATATCTTGCCATCATGTCCACTATCATATCAATTTTAGGGAGTGGAAAATCATCCTTCATACATGCTAAGTTCAGATCTCAGAAATCTATATAGACTCTGATATATTTTCCATGGTTGGAGACTAGAAAAATGTTTGATAACCATTCAACATAATCAATAGCATGGATGAAACCAACTTTCCAATTTAGCTTTGACAAGCAATGCAACATGAGGATGCATTTTCCTAAGTTTTTGTTTAATTGGTTCAACTCCTGGTGTGATAGACAAGTGATGCATAATGAGATTAGGATCTAATCCTAGAATGTATGAGTATGTCCACACAAAGTTTATCTTTTTCTCTTGGAAGAAAATAATGAATTCCTCTTTTTCTTTTAGAGATAGCAATTATGCAAGATGTATCATGTGAGGTTGTTCCTATAGACACCTAAATTTGATTACATCACTTTGGTAATCCTATTTAGTTATCTCTAAAGGCATCATTAATTAAACTCCTATTTAATTAATCCTTTGCCATCCCCTAGCCGATTAATTTAATTAATCATCAATAGTCCTAATTGATAAATTAAATAACCTATTATTTATCAATTAAATCCTATTCTCCTATCTAATTCCAAAATCCCCATTTATTAAATAAATCTATTTGATAAATAAAACCCTCAAATCTAATAACCCCTAACCTATCCCTAACCCTTCATTTAGCCTAATCCACCCAATCCACCCATACTAACTAAGCTTAGTCATTAACTCACCCACCCTCATGAATGCCATCCACTTGCAAATCTCTAACAAGCTTAATCTAATCCTAAACCACCTCTAATCCCCTCCCTAACCTTGTCACATTCCCTAAGCAAGCTTAAGACTTTTATAAGCCAAGCAAAGTCAAAAATCTTAACTCCCTCCAAAATATCCCAACCACTAAGCCTTCAATGCTCTTACAAAGGCCATAAAGGCTCTTACAAGCCCATTCATTGCTCTTACAAGCCATAATTAAGGGTCTTTATGAAGATATTATCCCTTGAGCCTCCTTTGTTGACTCATCCTTGCCCTTTTCTCCATCTACTCACCCTGTGACATGTGTCACTCCTTGGTTGGTGCTAAACAAGCACAATCCATGTGCTTCCCTTTGAGTGCATCCTAGCCCTCCTTAAGCTTTCATATCTCCTTGCATCTTAGCCCTCCATCCTTCAAGCCCTTAGCCTATAAATTGAATCCTCTCCCAAGCCATTTCAATCACAACCTTTGAGCTAAAGTTATAATGCTAGTTTGAGAAGCAAAGCCTTAACCATACCCTTATAATGCCAAATTGAGAGCTCACAAAGCTACCAATTTGCCATTACCCATCCATCTCCATTGAAGCTATTTTGAGAAGCCTTGAGCATACATACCAAATCTAAGCAAATAGACTCATCCATACATCAAGAGAATAATCTCATTGAGAGAGCCATTCCATGGCTCATATTCTCATTTGAGTTGTTTCCTCTTTTAGTCTCTCTTATATGTTATGTTAATATTTGTTAGTTAATGCTTTTTTCTTTTAATAGATTAGTATTCCTTTGCTAACATATTAGTATACACAGTTCTTTTGTTCCCAAGTTGATTGACTATGTTGTCTCTATTAACGCTGATGGTCTTTCCTAAAAATGATTAGGAAGTGCATCAAATATCTCGTCTGCAAGTGCCTTAGAGAGGTTTTCACCCTTGGATACATCTTTAATTTTTACCTTTTTAGGTTTTGATACTACCACAATGTGATTTTCACCATTGGACCTTTTATTTCTTTTCTTTTTGATTGTATGACTTAGATATTTGATGTCAGCTTCAGTCATGTTGACACTTTTTTCACTAGTGGAAGACATTACTGGTTTGATAATGTTTAAGTAGCAGGCAAGAGCATAGCCATTCTGCAATGTGAGGACTTTACTAGATGAATTGGAATTCCAGTCTATGAGCTTAGGATAGGTGAATGAAAGAGATGTGGTAAATTCAATTGCATTTATAGTATAATAATTAAATATTTGGATGGGTAATTCGAGAACTAGAGTGGCTTCATCTACAAGTGTGTTCGAATTCCTTTGAGCACTAACATCATTAATCAAAGATTTGATGACACTAGTTGGATAGGACTCATCTGACCTAAGTTTAGATGATTCACCTACTTCGAGGAGGTTTTCATAAACATGAACTTGATCTATGTCTTTGTCTCTAGTTGCTTATGAGAGAGTCAAATTCATACTCTCAGGAATCTATACTACATGGAGACAGACTATAGAATTCACCAACAGTGATAGGAACAAATTCTCCTTCATCATCTAGATCTTTATAAAGGTACTCAATGTGTATAGCATGACTAGACTCTCCTTGTTCTTGTTGGGTATGATTTGAACCAATAACATCCTCAGAAAAATCACTATCACCATCCATGGCATTGATACATGGTACAAATTCATCTAGTTCTACAAAGAATTTAGCCAAATCATTAGGAATTGGATAAGGATAAGGATCCTCATCATCAGTATTGTCTTTATGGTCATCAAACTCAACTTGTGACTCATGTTTAGATGAACTCTCAGGTTCTAGTATGAATTTTTTACTCTGTAGATGGAAGGGAATCTTCTTGAAGCCTAGACTAGATGTGTCTTGATTACTTCTAGCTATCACTTTAACAAGATCAATTAGACCATTATTGTTACATCTAATAGGACTAGTTCTATTGTAGCCAAAGTGTTTCATGAGTCTAAGAGTGGGATCATACTTCTTAGGAGTAATTTCATGAGACTGTTTAGTGAGGTCAACTGGAGTTTCCTCTTTGTAGATCTATGCAGCAATAGCTTTGTTTTCAAATTCCTCCTCTAGAGGAACAATAGCTTTGAAAAAACTACCATCGTACTTAGTTTGAGGTTTCAACACAAAAGGTTTCTTTGTTTTAGATGGTCTCCCATAGTGATGGGAAGACTCAAGAAGAGATGTCAGAGATAGGATTGGTTCTATGTGATATTCACTCATTCTAGTTTCCTTCAACTTGAGTGACTACTCAATTTTCTTCAACTTTTTATCATGATAGATCATAGATTCCATATTAGTAGGTACAAAGTTTTCAGAAAATTTTAACATGTTATAGGTATAGCTAGTACTTGTAGGTATGGTAACTTCAGAGAAATGAAATGGGAATTTTATGCATTGGTGGTAAGTGGATGGCACAACGTGCATCTCATGTATCCATGGTCTTCCTAGAAAAATATTGTAAGCCAACAAAATGTTGAGGACCTGGCAAGTGACATCCCTTTCTATAGGATCAACACAAAGAGGCAACACCACAAGACCTAAAGACTTTCATTCAACTTTTTCATACACTTTGATAGTTATCTTGTAGCGGGGATCAATGGACTATTCAAAATAGTTCAATTATTTGAGCAGAGTAGTAGAGACAATGTTTAAACTAGGTCCATTACTGATGAGCACACAACTGACACATTTCTGGTGTATCATGACCTCAATGTGTAGAGGTTGATTATGTGGATGACTCAATGAATTTTTATCCTCCTTAGAGAAGGAAATATAGTAAGGTTAGGTAAGATGACCTACCATTGTTTGAAACCACACAAGATCAATATCTTGAGGGACATTTATCTTAGTGAGGGCTTTGTCGAGAATCTTCCTATGAGTAGGCGAGATTTTGAGCAGCTCAAAGATAATGATTTGAGCATTAGTTCACTATAACCAATTGAGGATATTGTAGCTAGTAGCCACAAAAGTTGTTACAAGTTTTGTTTCTTTCCTATAAGGACTAGCAAGATGTTTGTCTTTGTGTTGTTCAAGATCAGGAGAAAAAGGCACAAGGCCTTTAAGTACTAGCTTGACACGAGAATGTGTAATAGCGTTGATGCAAGATTGTGATGGTTCATTGTCATATGTATTGGAAGAAGGGCCCCTTAAGAAAAATTGTGTCTTATTTTTAGTTTTATCTTATTTTCCCTTGATGGTGATGACACCACAGTACTCAGCATCCATGAGTTTAACCATGTGGACTATCTCATCATCATCATTAGAGTATGTATAGTTGATCTTCTTATGAGATTTTTGTTTTGAGGTTTCTCCTTTTTTGTAAGATAGGAATGATTCTTTGAAAGCCTTGTGATCCATGTTCTTGTTATGTCCATCCACAACAATGCCACCATTGTTAATCAAGTCTTGGAAATTGTGATGGAAGTTTATGTAGTTGCTAGTTTTGTGACCCTTGTTTTGGTGATATTCACAAAATTCTATTTCATTCCACCATGGTGGTCGCAATTGTAGATTGTAAGGATGAGAGTTGACCAATGGACAAACGAGGTTATTTTGTAGCAAGGCCTTATAGAGGACATCCAAAGGTTCACCAAGAGGTGTATATTCTCATTTTGGGCATGAGACCCAAGAGGTGTTCTTTGGTTTATTTCTAGACATCTTATTGTCAAAAGGAGGTTTCTCAACATTCTCAAATGCTTTGAGATTGTCTATAAGATTGAAGGCTGCCTTAGCAGGTTTATGAGTAATTTTGTTAGCAACTCCATCATACACAACCTCTCAATTTTTGTTCACGTACTTGGATTTGTTCTTGTTAGAGTTGGATCCTTGTTTTGTGTCCTTTTGAAGGGTTAGTTCACCCTTTTTGACCATGAATTCCTCTATACGGATAGCTTGTGTGACCATGTCTTTGAAGATGCATGGACCTTGAAGTTGAACTCTATACCCAAAATTAGTTAGGAGGTTATTAGTGAAGATATCAAGCTTTTTCATTTCAGGAATCTTTCATGAATATTTGGTGTAAAGTTGTGTACATCTTTGAAGGAATGTGAGGAAAGGTTCCCCAAATTTCTATTTAAGGTTACACAAGTCTTGAATGTTAACCAAGTGTTGGATGTTGTGAGAGTACTATTGGAAAAATAGTTTAGAAATCTAATCAAATGTTTTGATACCAAGAGGGAAGTGTGAAAACTACTTAATAGCCTGACCACCTAGACTTCTTAGGAATAGATGCATGGGATATGTCTGATTATGCATAAATTCCATAGACAAGGCCCCAAATTCCCACAAATGATCTTGGGGATTAGTAGTTCCAAAATATTTATCATACTTAGGTAATTAAAATCCTATTGGAAAAGGAGGTATCTCTATACTCCTTTCAAATAAGAATTGAAAAAGAGCATCTAAGGTGTATGTTTTGTAGGTTTGTCTTTATCACGTATCATTTGAGCTAGTTGGTCTTGCATGATTTTCAATTTTTTTTTGCAATTTGGAAGTTTTAGTTTCCTCTTCAAGTGTAATGATAGTTTCAATGTTAAAGTGATGAGGTGGCTTAGCTCCCTCTTGGGAAAGTTTGAGAAAGTATTTCTCTTTCTCTTCGTTAGGCAGGATTTCCATAACTTTCAGGAATTTTTTGTTCTTACAACACTTTTTGATGTGTTTAGGGAGTATTTCTAGTAGCTCTTCCTCATTCTCATTAGTAAGAAGAGGTTCCTTATGTTTTTCATTTCTATTTTGACCTTGGTATCTACTATGTTCTCCCTATTCAGGTCCTTGATCAACCATTCTAGGAATGCAAATGGTTTCAATATGTTTTGGTTGGAAAGGTCCCCTAAATAAGAATTCCATTGTGTTGTTTGGAGATATGTGACCTATACTAGTATCAAGATCCTCTTGATACAAGGGGTTCCTAGTTTGTTGTAAATTTATAGAGAATGTTCTTTGAACACGAGGTGATCTGATAGGTGAAGGAGATTGTGAAGACTCCTAACTAGATCAGCTGGACATAGATCATGTATGAACTAGAAAGTGACCTTTGTCAAAATTATGACCCCTAGCTCTACCTCGCCTAAGTCTAAGGGGATAAAATATGTTTTTGGTTCTTGTTGCCATATTCATAGACAAGGACAAGAAACAAAAACCTAGACAAGGACCATACTAGAACATAGTCTCAAAGAAGCAAGATAAGAGTGCTATATACTAAGGTACGAGTCATCTGAGTAATGGCTAGAACAACTAAAGATTATGACTATCATGAAATGGAGTATGAAAAGCACTAAAAGATAAGAACAAGATAACTAAGAAAAAAGACTAGGTAGAGTGTAGGTCACAAGTTGTTAGCTAGGAAAGATGCTACTATTTGAAACTATTTGTAGACAAAAAAGAGGTAAACTATCACAAGTAACAGACTAGAGTTAGAGTGTAGACAAATTTGATAGATAATTTTGATAGTTTAAGGCAAGATCCCATGTAAATGTTTCCAAGGAAATGTGCGAGAAAGTAAAAAGAACCAAGAAAACTTAGGCCAACAAATTTTGGATAATTTTCTCATGCGAGGACTTGTTTAGAGCCGTGTGAGGATGTGTTAATTTGACATAAGGGAAAACAATCTGATAGAAAAGGACAGACTTGCAAGATCTCACACAAAGATTTTTATAGGTCTGCACAAAAATTTGAACAGGGCTACATGAAGAAGTGTTGACCAAGAAGGTACTTGTGTAAAATTTTGCCAAAGTAGGTGCAAAAATAGAGACCAGACTAATAACTGAGACTAAATTTCAAAGAGATTTACAAGGTTCAGATAGTTCTGGATAGATTTTTGGTTATTTTGATAGATTTGAGATGGATAGCAAGATGGTTTTCAAGTTTTTAAACAACATTTTGGTTTTGAACAAGAGAAGTGTTTTTAGAAATACATGGGAAGCAAGTAGTAGTCACAAAAAATCTAACCAAGGACAAAGAAACTTAGAGGGATGGGGGAGTCATGAATTTTAGTTTGTTAGATAGGTTTTGACAAGTTTAAGACTCAATAACAAACATACTTTTATCCCTAAAACCAAAAATGGTAGAGGAAGCAAAACCTTTGTCCCACAACTTATGTGCATGCGTTCACCTCACACAACCTATCACCCAACTAGAGGGCACCCGTGTTTTTGGTATATTCCAAGGGCTCAATAATATATATGCTATATGAACACCCTTTTGGTAGGGGTCAAGTGCATATACCACCTTTCAATGCCTAAGTACATGTCTATGGTGAGTTCTACAGGAGAGATTCTTCCCTCTCCTTGCACAAAAATTATGCCCCCTTTCAAAGGTGAATCGAGTAGCAACTAACTAAGAAGTTTTTACTTGGATTCCATTCATATTAATCCCTGATGGCTTAGCAAGTGAAGTTAAGACTAAAAGCCCACACCAACATCTAAAAGTGCACACACTTGACAAGCAAGATTGGGGTCGGTGCTGACCAATGCAACAGACAAAGCCTTCTCTTGATATACGATATTAGGAATCAAGAGGAAAAAATTAACATGGATTTGGAGTCTTTCACTCTACAAAGATTCTTTATTATAGTGAGTTGGAATCTTTGGCAAAAGGAGTGTGCTCATTTGGGTCATTCTCAGAGGTTGGATTGCTTTGGTAGGACCTCTAATGGTTGACTCAGACTAGTGGTTTACATCTAAGGGTCTGAGTTTTTGATTTCCCTCAAGAGGAAAAAGCATACTCCTCTACCTCATCACCTCACCCAAACACACAAGACATGTTAATCATTGAATTACCTTAATCAATCTAGACCTATCCTTTCTCTAGATGCTATCTTTAAGAGGCTTCTAGGTTTTTGATTTACCCTTGGTCATGACTTCTAAGTGGTAAAGAGCATACTTCCCTATTCCCCTGTCTTGCACCCTATGCATTTCACAAGCCCTAATTATACTATCCGTGAAAAGAAAAAAGAAGACATGACATTTAAAGTGGGTTTGAAATTGGTCTTTGACATTTGTTTCTTTGACAATCGTCCTACAATCAAACAGTTAGTAAGTGTTTCAAGTTTTTTTGATAAAGGTATCTTCATGAAGCATCCTTCAAACCACTACTATGCTATAGAAAACTAGAAATATGAAATAAAATTCTTTAGAGAAAAATTGTTAGTCAAATTTAATGATAAACTAAATTCTTACAAATTGTACTTTGCATGCTGTTGCAAAATTTTGCGCAAAATCCTGCACAGGCCCGCATGAGAAAATGATGTACATAGCACAAGAAACCATGCAATTATGCACTTTTTTGCTTGACGAAATGTAATAAAAATATGAAAAATCTTCAAATCTTCACACAAAAATGAGATTTCCTTTGCAAAAATCTAGAAATATATACGAAAGAATGCAACAAAACCATTAAAATAATAGAAAACAGAGTAGATGAGGCCAAAAAAATCATTTTCTTGGCCCCATAGTGGGCATCAGAAATGCATATGTGAATTTTGGGCCTCAGATTCTCACACACACTTCAACATGGTCTTTACTTGAGAGATCATCCTGGAATGAACATTGAATTGTTCATCTGAGTAATCTAATCAGTGTAACCTATTGCCTTCTAACTAGAAGGATTTTGCCTTTGCTCTGAAACCGAGAAGTGGGCAACCAGACCTTTTAGTATGAAGGATTTATGAAGCTATACGATAGCGCAATTAATCTAATAACAAGTAAAATAAAATTAAGCTATATGAGTGCATTTTAATCTATATGATATTTAATGCTAAGCAATTATGAAAGCTATGAAAGTATTAAGTGAGTAAGTATTTCAATAGTAATTCGATGCAATTCAATTCTAACCTCTATATTGAGGAATAAGAAGCCTCTTAAATAGAATTCTTGAAATCAATTAATGGTCAAGATCAAATCGAATGAATGGTCAGGATTAAAGCTAAGATCTAGTCAGGATGGAAGATTCCTAGTGTAGGTGAGGTTAACTAACTCAGATCTTGAGTATAATCAAGAGTAAATTGAGTGTGAGAATAAGTTGATTAAGTCAATTCCAATTCTAGAGATAGATCACTTAGAATTCCCATTCTTGAACTAAAGAGAATGATTTGGAAGGTTAGTTAATTTAATAAAATAAAATATGATCTCATAAATGCATATTTTAATTAATTGAGTAATTAAACCCAATAATTAAAACAACAAAATTATTTCATTAAATTAAATATGTTTAATTCTCTTGCACGTTAGCTTTAAGAGATAATTTATTTTAACTAAAGTATGAACACTTTAAATTAAATTAAATCTAATCAATAGGTTTAATGCAGCTAATCTAAGTCGATACTTAGGAATTAAATAAAGAACATGATTAATGTAGATTAGGGTTTTCTATAGTTGACAATTAAGTCAAATAGCGATAATCAAAATAAGAATTGCCTAGTAAAATAGGACTTAGGGTTGATCAAAATAGACCAAAATAAGTTAATATGGAAATGTGCCAATTTTGGGGTATTATAGTAATAGAATATCAATTTTTATAATAATATTCCCCTTTTCCCTATTGTTTTTATTTTGGTCTTGGTTTGTGCCTTCATCAAGTGGTATTAGAGCCTAGTTTTTCTGAGTGTGTAAACAGAGCACCAACTATGAGGTAGTTTACACCAGGACTATGTGGTTGTGAGTTTTGATACAAGAAGATGTCTCCACAAAGGGAGCATAGTGGAAGGGCTAGAGTTGTTACTCCTAAGGTTAGAGCCCTCTAGAGACAAATCTAGGCATTATAGGAGGAGATCCGCAGAGGGATGAATGTTGCCATAGGTGATGAAAGAAAGGAAGAAAATGCAAAAGGAACTATTGGGCAAGGAGGGGAAGGATATGGAGAAGTCCTAAACTAGGCATATGAGAATATTTTTAGGGTCATTGCCAAGCTTGGAAAAAGACCTAAGATTGATGTTGACATGTTTTCAGAAAATCTAAACCTAGATGAGTTGATTGACTAGATCAATAGTTTGGAGAAATATTTTGAGTATGAGGATATCAGGGACCCTGATAGGGTTAAGTTTGCAAAGGCCAAAATGAAAGGCCATGCCAAAATTTGGTGGCAAGAGATTCAATTGGAAAGAAATATAAGAGGAAAGGAGAAAATTACAAGATAGGATCACATGGTGGAAAAACTAAAGAAGTAGTTCATTCCTGTTGATGACGAGCTTGATTTGTTCAAGAAGATGCAAGGGTTAAAGCAAGCAGGAAAATCTATCCAAGAATACATAAAGGAATTTTATTGAGTCCTTATTAGGGTGGGACATGCATAGGCAAACAAGGAGAAGGTTTCCCATTACCTTAGTGGGTTAAGACCTAGCATTTTGGAGGAGTTAAGTCTAGTTAGAATAACTAGCATTGAAGAGGCATACTAGTTTGCCTTGGGAGTTGAGGAGAAGTTAAACAAAAAGTTTGATGGAAGGAAAAGAGGGTGTAGTTAAGGAGGAAGGGGTAGTGGTAGGTCATTTGGAGGCTGAAACAAGAATTAGAAGAAAAATGAAGATGTGGGTTCCAGTCAAACTAGAGGAACGAGGGTTTCAACCACTCCTGTGATCAAAACTTTATAGATCAGAGAGGAAGAGGTAGATAACATGGACAAGGTTTAGGAAGAGGAGGCTTCCATGGTACCTATTTTCATTTGAATAAAGAAGGTCATCATGCCTCCGGATGCCCTCAATGCAAAGGAAGAACATATAAGAGAGATGATGGTCAAGCAAAGGTTGCTCATGTGGATGATGATGCATAGTCATTGCATTCAAAGGATGCAAAAAGGGGAGAGGTTCTAGTTAATGAAAGGGTCTTACTGAGTGGTGAGATTGAACTTAGGCAAAGGAGGAGTTTGATTCATACTAGGTGCAAGTGCAATGGTAAATTTTGATGTGATTATTGATGGTGGAAGCATTGGAAACTTGGTGTCAAAGGAGATGGTCTCAAAGCTAAAGCTTAAGAGGGAGAAACACCCTCAACCCTATCAAATTTCTTGGATACAAGATGATCATAAGGTCCTGGTTAGTGAGAAATGTTTGGTAAAATTTAAGATTGGGAGTTACCATGATGAGGCTCTTTATGAAATTATTCCAATGGATGTCTGCCATTTACTATTGGGAAGGCCATGGAAATTTGATAGACATGCTATACATGATGATCATGAAAATACATACTCTTTGATAAAGGATAGAGTTCACCACATATTGAAGCCCATGATAAAGGAGGGTGAAAAGATATGTAGTAGTGCTAGGGTATGTCTTGTTGATGGATGAAATTTTTTGGGTGGAATGAAACATCAGCATGTGTGTTATGCTTTAATTCCTAGAAAAGATAAGGAAAGCAATAGTGAAATTTCACTTGAATTTTTAGGTCTATTAAGTGAGTATGGGGATATCATCTTTGATAATGTTCCAAAAGGGTTTCCATTAATAAGGTCAATCAGTGATCAAATAGATTTAGTCCCTAGAGCTAGTTTGCCTAACAAACCTACTCATAGGATGACTCCTATTGAAATTGAGGAGTTAAATAGACAAGTTTAGGAGTTGTTGAGGAAAGGTTTGATTCAAGAGAGCCCGAGTCCATGTGGAATACCTATAGTGCTAGTACCAAAGAAGGATGGAAAGTGGAGAATGTGTATAGATTCTTGGGCTATAAATAGAATAATCATCAAGTATCAGTTCCCTTTGCCAAGAATGGATGATCTTATGGATTGCTTGAATGGAGCTCAATACTTCAAAAAGATAGATCTTAAGAGTGGCTATCACTAGATATAGATATGAGAGGGAGATGAGTGGAATGCTACATTCAAGACCAAGGAGAGTCTATATGAGTGGTTAGTCATGCCCTTTTGACTGACCAATGCACCAAGCACCTTCATGCATCTTATGAATGAGGTACTAAATAATTTTTTGGGAAAATTTTTTTTTGTCTGTCTGGATGATATTTTGATTTTCAATAAATCTTTGGATAAACATTTATTTCACATTTTTAGTGTCCTTCAAAGGTTGAGGGAAGAGAAATTGTTCATTAATTTGAAGAAGTGTAGCTTTGTCGAAAGGGAGTTAGTCTATTTAGGGTTTGTTGTATCAGCTGATGGTCTCAAAATGGACCCAGAGAAGGTGAAGGTCATCTTGGAATGGCCTACTCCAAGATCTACTACTGAGTTGAGGTCATTTCATGGTCTGGCTAGTTTTTACAGGAAGTTCATTAGGAATTTCAATAGCATATGTGCATCCATAACTAAACCAATGTGGGGGGATAGAAAAGAGTTTAGGTGGGCTATAAGAGCCACAAGGAGTTTTGAGTTGTTGAAGAAGAAGGTAAGTCTATTGCCTATTTTAGTGAAAAAATGAATGATGCAAATAAGTACTCTATTTACAATCAGGATTTCTATGCAATAGTTCAAGCCTTAAAGAAATGAAGGCATTATTTGTTGCCAAAATAATCTGTCTTGTATACTGATCACTAGGCATTGAAATAGCTAAATAGCCAAGGTAAATTGAATCAAAGACATTTGAAATGGGTAGAGTTCATGCAAAGCTATACGTTTGTGTTAAAACATAGAAGTGAAAGGTCTAATAGGATTGCAGATGCATTAAGTAGGAGATAGTTGTTGTTGATAGTAATGCGGGTTGAATTGGTTAGGTTTGATGAACTCAAGAATCTATAATCTGAGGATCTTGACTTTGCAGAGGCTTGGAAGACTTGTAAAGAACCTATTACTCTAGACAAAACTAGGTGGCTAGATTACTCAAGATGGTATGTTGTTCAAGGGAAGTCAATTGTGTATTCCAAAGAGTTCTATGAGAAAAATCTTAATCAAGGAGAAACACAGTGGAGGGATGACAAGACACTTTGGTTGAGATAAGACCATTGCCATTATTAGAGAACATTATTTTTGGCCTCAATTATCACAAGATGTGAAGAAGTTTGTGCAGAGTTGTCAAGTATGTCAATAGCCAAAGGATTTATTCACAATAATGGAATTTATTAGCCATTGCCTATTCCATCGAAGCCTTGGGAGGACATTGTTGTCACTTAGGTTTGCACCCTTGTCCAAATCCTATGCATGAGGACAACCTAGTGAAACATGGAAACAACCTCCAAGCTGTGGGACTTGAACTGTGAGGTTGAGTCTTCGAAGAAGGCCGAATTCCTCTTACTATCAGGATGCACCTAACTACTCTTGGAGAGGAAAAGGGAGAAGGAGAGCATGAATTAAAATATACCTAATCTAATCTAAAGAGGTGATGCACCAAAATAGAGTGTTTAGACTGATCTCTGCCCATATATGCACTATTGAACCAGAATGAAACTAAGGATATACACGTTTAGACTTGCTTTAATCTAATAATCACATGCAAATTAGATGACCAAGATGAATGACATAAGGAAAGAGAGATTCACTTATATTATCATTCATAGGCCAAGGAGATATAGTCATGCAGATCATAGATCTCTACAAAACACTAGTAAGAGGCAAAGAGTTCTTGCACTTTCATACCAATGGCTGAAAGAGATAAGGCAAAAAATCATGTAGTTCAAAGGCATAGGGGAATTTACATTGAGAATCTGTAGAGCAATAATAGAGAAAATAGAGAAAGGTCAACCCTATAAAATTCATAAAATTTTGCCTTTATAGTACAGACATAGCTGAGATGTCCTCTAATTGTAGTTACTTCACAACTAATTGCCATTGAGTCCTCCAAGGAACAATCATGGAGAAAAATCTGATCTGGGTACAGATCCAGATGTAATGATATTTGATCTTGGTTGGAACAGGGCCTTGGGAAGATGAAAACGATGCCATAACTTCTTCTTTATTTCACATTTCTTCAGGGTGGTTGAAATCAATCATGAAGATTAGATTCATGCAAAACCCTTGATTTCCTCTATTTCTATCTTATGAATCAGCAAGGTTAGCAAATCAACCTATCTTGGCACTGGGATGAGCCACGTGGACCAACAGATATTTTCCCAACCCTACAAAGTCTCCCCTAGTTGACCATGTCTTTTAACTAACCGTGCCAGCTCAACCCTGACAGCGGTGGTCTTGCTAAAACCCTGACCATGGAAATTATTCTAACCACTGTCATTAACTGTCAATGTTGCTTGAGCCACTGGGACATGTGTCTTCAAGGCGCTATGTCACTATATGGATCCTCTGAGCAATTTCCCATAGCGAGATAGCGCCTGCCATGGATCTAGACACATCTAACGATCATGAAGACTCACCATATTACTATGCTCTGCCCTTAAAACTTTTTGGCCCATGAAACAACTCAGCACACCTGGCATTTGACTTGGTCAAAATTGGTACCATCCCTATGATTTTCATAACACTCGACCCCACCCTAATACGTGTTGCTGAGGTGCTATTTCACTATGCATATTATTCTCACAGCTTTCCATAGCGAGATAGCACCCACCGTTGATCTCCATGAGGTCAACGATCGTGGAAGATCCTCATAATACTGCACTTGCCTCCATAAAGTTTCTAGTCCATGAATCCACTTGGCAACCACCTAGCACAACCTAGCATCCTCATCTTGGCAAGACCTGGCCCCACTAATCCACATGGCACAATGGCGATATATTTCTATGGGTAATATCCTCACAGCTTCCCATAGCGAGAGGCGCTATGTCGCTATGGATAATATCCCTATAGCTTTCCATAGCAAGATAGCACCCACTGTTGATTTTCCTAGATCTAGTGGTGAGCAAGATGGAACTGACCTATCAGTATACCAACCAATAAGAACTGGCCATGTGCCAACCTGTCTGACAAATCCTCATTTGTGGCCTACCAAGTGAAGTAGGACCCACCTTCCACATAGTCATACCTTAGCCAATGAAAAGATTTACCAACTTCTAATGTGTGCCAAATTTCATTACTGATATCCAATGGGACATACTTGAGACCTACCTTCCTTCTGATGTTGCTACAGTATCATTTTCCATCTGAGTGCTATGTCACTAATAGTGAGATACACAGATTTTTTGATAGCGTCATAGTGCCCACTGTTGATCTAGCAAAGCTCAGTGCTGGAGAAACAATAAGGTAAAAGGGAGGATCCACCTAACACATGACCAAAATGTGCTATGTTGCTATGGAAAAACAATGTGCAACTTCCCATAGCGAGATAGCACCAATCGTAGATATCTCTTGATCCAATGATGGGGACTTGCGGGCCCGTGGAAACATTAAAAGGCACAAGGGAGAAATATCATAAGGTTCCATCATTTAATTTTTTGATATTCCTGGGATGTTTAAAATAACATTAAATTGGGAAGTGACCGTTGGGCAGGCAAGTATTTAAAATTCAAAAATTTGGTGGGGGGTACAATATGTAATAGACATAAGTATGGATTTTGTTCTTGGATTGGCAAGGACACAAAGGGGCAATGACTCATTATTTGTGGTGGTTGATAGGTTCTCCAAGATGGCACATGTCATTCCATGCCACAAGACTCATGATGTAGTACATATTGTAGATTTGTTTTTCAAAGTGGTGGTGAGGCTACGTGGTCTCCCAAAAAGTATTGTTTCTGACAGAGATACTAAATTTGTGGGGTATTTCTAGAGGACTTTGTGGAATAATTTGAAGACATAATTGAAGTTTAGTTCTACACATCATTCGTAGACTAATGGACAAATAGAAGTAGTGAATAGGAGTTTGGGCAATTTTTTGAGGTGTTTAGTAGGAGATAAGCCCAAGAGATGGGATTTGATTCTACCACAAGTAGAATTTTCTTACAATAATTTTGTGGACATGAGGACTAGTAGATCACCATTCCAAATTGTGTATGGGAGTAGTCCAAGGACTGCACTAGAGTTGAGAAAGATGGAGCAAGGGGAGATGACAAGTGCTAAGGAAAAAGGCTTTGCTAAACATGTCAAGAACCTACATTAGAAGGTGCGAGCACATATTACCAAGATGAACCTACAGTATAAGGCTAGGGAAAACCAAAAGAGGAGATATAAAGAGTTCTAAGTTGGAGATCAGGTTATGGTATATTTGAGGAGGGAGCGATTTCCAGTGGGTACCTACAACAAGCTAAAGATTAAGAAATTTGGATCCTGCATTTTGAAGAAACATGATTTAGAGAATGCATATGAGGTGGAATTACTAGATAGGATTCAAATTTCTCCTATTTTCAATATTGTAGACTTAACAAAGTATCATGATAATGGTGTAGATGAGGAGTTGATGTTGGAGCTATGTCTAATTCCTACTTCTAAGAAGGAAGAGATAGAAGAAATTTTGGATAAGTCATGTGGCCGGAGTACTAGAAACAGGTGGTATGAAGAATACCTAGTGAAGTGGAAAGGATGACTAGTAGAAGATTCAAATTGGATATTTGCAATGGAGGTTGCTCATTTGGGTTTTCCTCTACCAGCCATAAAGTGACAGGGTCACTTTTCAATCTACCTTGGGTGTCTAATACATGAGCATCTAGTGGTGCAAGGGCAATCCTGTATCACTCAAAAATATGCTTAGTGTTAGTTTCTATTTAGTGTGTTTTCATTTTTTGATACCCATTTGGGTTAAACAAAGATTCCAATTCTCATAGTTCCACTATTGGTTTTTTGGGTTAGAGTTTTTGAGCACCTTGGGATACGAACCAATGTAGAATATAGGTTATTTTGTAATTGATCCATAATTATGATAAGCTAGAGGATGTAAGTTGGATGGATGATTATAATTGTAATTTAAAGTTCTCTAAAAAAAGACTTAGGTCAAAAGGCTTTACGGTTTGAAAGTTATGGTAGTTTTAAGTTTCCTGGAGACCTCCTAAGAGCACTTCAAAGTTATATTTGAGGCACTAAATGGCCTCATATAGGCCCAAAAAATGGGAGATGAGAAAATTTTTTCCATAGGAATATAAAGCACTTGGAGATCTTTTCAGAAATGTAAATGGTTCGTCAATCAGAGTCCCAGATCAAAAGTTATGCCTCCTAGAAGTTGGACTACTATTTCTGGATTCTTCTAATTTTACACTAATTTCTGATGTGTTTTCTAGAACCTTTTGTTTTGGTAGTGGATGCTAAATGGCATATTCTAAAGTTTATTCCTAACCCTAAACCTAATTTGGGTTACTTAGGAAATTTATTGCATTTTAAAGGCAATTTTTTTGGTGGAGTTTGGGAGAGGGTACTGTGTGGAGGATTTTTCTCCAAAATTAGACCATTGTAAGCTTGTAGTGCATGTCTTTGAGTCTATTTTTATTGTAATGTATGTAATAGCATATCACTTCTGATAATAATATTCCCCTTTTCCTTGTTGTGTCTGTTTTGGTCTTGGTTTGTGCCCTCATCACATACTTCTAACAGGGTCTATCGTCTAACCAGAAATATTTATATTAGTACACAATCTTGTGGGTACCATCCCCACCAAGGTTTTTCCTCTGATCAAGGGTTTTCTTAAAGATCAAAAATATTGTTGGAAGATTAGTTTGATGATGATATGTTACATTCAGGTGTTGAAAATATAGATGGATTAACTGAGAGGGGGAGTGAATTAGTTACTACAATTTTTTTTCACAAATCCCTTAGATGTCTGATAAAACTAGTTACTGCTATCATTGAGTAAACATACTAAAAATGTTGTAACTCATTAAATGCAGTGTATGTTACTTATTACTGATCTTAAACATGAACACAAGAGACACCAAATTTAATGTGGAAACTCAATATGAGAAATACCACCAAGTAACTAGCTATTGATTTTTACTCTTCTGAAGTGAGCCTTGTTAGGAGCCAACCTAGTTAAAGGTTACAAAATACATTGTTAGGTATGACCTTGTTAGAGGATTTAATCACCCTGTTAGGAGTGGCCTTGCAAGAGGTCTTTAGAACAATTCAATAGAACTGTCACCTTGTTAGAGGATTTACACCTGGTTGTTAAACCAACTCTACTAAGATATTTTGGAATCACTACTACAATGGTAAGAAAGTAACAATGAAATGACCTGAATGAGATGCAACTAAATTTCTGATATAGATCTCTATTCTTCTTTACACAAGATCCTTGCTAATCGAATATAACTTTGCTACTCCTCAAGGATATCTAACCATCCTTCAAATTCTCTTACACTTTCCTTCTACAAACAATCAATACACTTGCATACTCACTCATGCTTTAGAAACTCAACTTGATTTTACATTTATACTATTTAGATTATCAAGTCAGCTCAAATACAACTTACACTCATCAATCATCATTACCTTAGTTAGCTAGAATCAATACTTGAAATAATTAAGCTTCATTTCTCAAATTAACAAAATCCTTCATTGGTTGACCCTGCTTGGTAAACACTAATCCTGAAATGATTTCCAATGTTGACCAACAGAAGCTTGGTTAACACTACAAACCTGCAAAAATCCTTTGGAGAACGAGTGAACTTAGTAAACACTAACTTCTGACTAACTTTCCTTCATTAACCATGAGAGCTCACTTAACACTACTTTTTGCCACAATTTCCTTCAATGCATGAGTCAGTTCGGTAGACACTGTCTATGTAGAGTAATTACCAAGAATGCATGGTAGAAATATAAAATCACTTTGTTGACCAACTAAGCTTGGTAAGCACTATCTACCAATTGATATGACATTTGTGCAACATCAAAGACAACACACAATTAGACAATTGTTTCCAACAATCTCCTTCTTTGGCATTGATGGCAACACAACATGTCATAGCACAATGAAATTTGAAAACAAGTCTTTTTCTGATAGAAAGTTTCTCCCTCTTAGATTTAATGCCACAAACTTCTCTAATGGAGTAATCTCCCTCTGTGAAGGAATTACATAGCTTCTTCTCCAAAATAGTAAACTTTTTCTCAATTTTTTTTTAGAAAGATATGATAGTAAACTCTCCCTCTTTGACAACACATACCAAATAAGTATCAATGTACCTTGAGTACTGATTCATATGCAATGTTCCCTTGACTATGCTGAATCAACTGATAGATTTTCTACTTGGTTCCTATTGATGCATCACTAAAAAATTATTTTAGTGAGCTTTAGATAGGGGGATGACCCCTAACTTACCTCTTAAATACAAGAATGCATCCTTAGGTAATAGCTTGGTGAATATGCCTGCAATCTATTCTTTTGTATGGACATATTCTAGTTTCATTTTTTTATCCTACACCAATTCTCTAACAAAGTAGTATTTTATAGAAACATTCTTGGTTTTGGAATGCATCACTAGATTCTTAGATATGTTAATCGCACTTTTATTATCAAAAAACATGACAACTGGTTCTTTGATCTCAAACTTCATGCCTACCAACAACTATTTAAACCAAACAATATTAGAATAGTTCACTGTTACTACAATATACTCTGCCTCTACTGTGGATTGAGATGTGCAATTTTTCTTTTTGCTTGTCCAAGATATCGACATTTTTCCAAGAAAGAATGCTCCACCATTTGTACTCTTTCTGTCATCAATGTTTCCTACCCAATCAACATCAATAAACACTTTTAAGTCTAGATTTCCTCCAAGTTTATACCATAATCCATAATCTTCAGTACCCTTCAAGTATCTCAAGATTCTTTTGATTGCCATCATATGATTTTCTTTGGGTTTTTCCAAGAATCTTTCTACTATACCAATTGCAAGAGAAATATCAGGCCTTATATGAACTACACACTATAATTTTTAAATCATTGATCTATATAAGGTCTGATCTACCTCTTTTGATTCATCATCTTTGGTAAGCTTTAGTCCAGTACACATGGGGGTTCCAACTAGTTTACAATCTTCCATACCAAACTTCTTGAGTATCTCCTTGATATATTTAGACAGAGTGATGTAGATACAATTCTTGCTCTATTGTATCTGAAGACCAAAAAAGAACTTAATCTCACCAAACATAGACATTTCAAATTCTTTGTTCATTTTGTCTAAAAATTCATTGCATTGACCATCATTCCCTATAAAAAAAGTATCATCCACGAATATTTCTACAAAAACAATCTTATTATCTGGTCCTTCCTTGATGTACAAACTACTATTATCATTAGTTCATTGGAAGCCAATCTAAATAAGGAAGATATGAAATCTCTCATACCATGCTCTAGGAGCTTGTTTCAAGCCATACAATGCTTTGTGTAACTTGTAGACCATGTCTTTTTTGTCTGGATCAAAAAAAATTTTAGGCTGTTCAATGTAGACTTCTTCATCAAGAATACTATTGAGAAATGTAGATTTGACATCCATCTGATATAGCTTAAATCCTTTATGTGCTGCATATGCAAGTAAGGTCCTAACACCTTCCAATCTTGCAACAGGAGCAAAAGTCTCACCATAATCAATGCCTTCTTCTTGAGAATAGTGTTTACATATCAATCTAGCTTTGTTTCTTGATACCTTACCATCTTCATTCAACTTATTCCTGAATACCCATTTTGTTCCAATCACATTTATATTTTTAGGCCTAGGTACAAGAGTCCAGGTCTTGTTCTTCTCTATTTTCTCTATTTCTTCATCTATAGGTTCAATCCAACTTTCATTTTCAAATGTATCTTTGACATTTCTAGGTTCAAAATCAAAAAGTAAATAAGTACCTTTTAGATTACTTCTTGTCATAGTACCTTTTGATTTATTTCCAATAATATGATCTGGTGCATGATGCCTCCTGACATACTTGGCCAATACAAGTTCCTTGCCTTTTGAATGAATTGCATTGTCATCCTCTTAAACTTCAGCTTTAGGTTTTGGCTGATCTATCTATAGCTCGAGTCCTTCAGACTCGATAGGCATTGGCTTGGTAGCTTTAGATTGTGACTCAGTCTAAACTTCTTGCAACTTGGTAACTAAAGACTTGGGAGTTGGAGTCTCCTTATTGATAGATGCATCTGGCAATGTATCAGGTTCTATGTAAAAAAATCTCCTGTAACCTTTTGGTTCCCTTTTGGTTTCTTCTTCAGTCCTTTCTACCAACTCATCAACTTTCACATGTGCACTTTCTATGATTTTGTGAGTAGACAAATTCAAACATCTATATGCCTTACTCTTGCAAGAATATCCTAAAACTATAACTTCATCACCTTTCACATCAAAATTTTCCTTTTCTAGATTCTTTCAAGATATAAAATTTACTTTCAAATACTTTCAAGTAACTTACATTAGGTTTATAGCTATACCATAGCTCATAGGAGGTTTTAAATGGGTCCTTCTTCAACTGTACTTGGTTTAAGGTATGAATTGCAATGTTGATAGCTTCCTTCAAGTATTTGATATCAATGTTCTTTTCAATCATTAGCATCCTTGCATAATCCATGATAGATCTATTTCTCCTTTTAGCTATTCCATTTTGTTTAGGAGTTCTAGGGGCTGATACCTATCTTTTGATGCAAAAGTTAATGAATTCATTTGAGATGAATTCACCATCTCTATCTAATCTTAAGCATTTCAATCTTTTTCCTATTTCCTTTCTCCACTGTTTCCAAATACAAATTGAACTTCTCAAATGCTTCTAACTTCTCTCTTAGATACATAACAATCATCATTCTAGAGTAGTCATCAAAAAAAAGAATAAATAATCTTTCTCCAGTATAGCTCTCAATTCTAATAGGTCCACACAAATCAGTATGCACAATTTCCAAGATATCTTCAGACTGATAGTTTTTTCTTTTAAAACTAGACTTTCGCATTTTACCAATCTGACAATTCTTGCATAGACCAACATCAAGTTTCTTCAAACTAGGAATGCCTCTTACTTTCCTAAATTTTCTTATTTTCACCATTTTATCAAAATTTACCTAACATAACCTTCTATGTCATAACCAAATTTCCTCAACTTGAGAAATAAAATAAGAGCACTCACCAGATCAAGAAAATAATAGGTTACCTTTTGTTTGTTTGCCTGATCTAATCAGTTTTCCTTTGTCATCTAGCAGTCTTGCTTTGCCATGCATGAATTCCACATTGAATACAATATTGATTAGCTATGCTACTCTCAATGGATTGTGTTTTAGTCCTTCAACCCAATAGGCATTATCACATACAAGTTCTTTGGTTAATGAGATTCGACCTCTTCCTTTTATGCAACAAGGTTCATTATTTCCAAACCTTACACTACTACCATCATAGTCTTCAAAGCATTCAAAATTTGTTTTGTCACCAATCATATGATGTGAACATCCATTGTCTATGATCCATGTATCATTCTTGCTCACATGAGAGATAAGTGCGATCTTATCTTCATCATCATCATCAGATTTATCTTTCACAGAAATGTAAACTATTTCATCTTCACTATTATCAGAATCCTTAGCCATAAAACATGTTTTCTTACCTTTATCCTTGAATGATTTGAAATCCTTCTTGCCATTGCACTTATTGTATATGAGCAATGTTAGTATGCTAATAGAAAAAAAATTTAAATAAAGCTTCTACAAACTAAACAAAATTCATAAACTTCAAGATAGACTAAGATGAGCTCTCAATTGAGAATATGAGCCATTAATGGGCTCTCTTAATGAGAAGCTCTCTTGTTGAATAGCTTTGTCTAAATAGATAGGATGTATTCTCAAGCTTTATGCTTCAAAAAGGGCTTCAAATGGAGTTGGAATTTGGGTGTGAGTTTATGGTTTTGATGTAAAATGGCTTCTCAAAATGGCATTGTGACTTTACTTCATGGATTGTGTTAAAATGGCTTGAGAGGGGATTCAATTTATAGGCTAAGGGCTTGAGGTATGGAGGGCTAAGATGGAAGGAAAGATGAAAGCTTAAGGAGGGCTAGGATGCACTCAAAGGGGACCACATGGATTGTGCTTGTTTAGCACCAATCAGGGAGTGACACATGTCATAGGGTGAGTGGATGGAGGAAAGGGGATGGATGAGTCAAAAAAGGAGGCTCAAGGGATAATATCTTCATAAAGACCCTTTATTATGGCTTGTAAGAGCTTGTAAGAGTCTTTATGGCTTTTGTAAGAGCATTCATTGTTGAGTGGTTGGGATATTTTGGAGGGAGTTGAGATTGTTGACTTTCCTTGGCTTAGGAAAGTCTTAAGCTTGCTTAGGGAATGTGACAACATTTGGGGGTGGATTAGGCTTGGGTTTAGAATTAGATTAGGCTTGTTAGAGATTTTCAAGTGGATGGAATTCATGAGGGTGGGTGAGTTAGTGACTAAGCTTGGTTAGTATGGGTGGATGGGGTGGATTAAGCTAAAAAGAGGGTTTAGGGATAAGTTAGGGGCTTATTAGATTTGAGAATTTTATTTATCAAATATATTTATTTGATAAATGGGGATTTTGGAATTAGATAGAAGAATAAAATTAATTGATAAATAATAGGCTATTTGATTTATCAATTAGGACTATAGATGATTAACTAAATTAATCAGCTAGGGGATGGCAAAGGATTTAATTAAATAAAAATTTAATTAATGATGCCTTTAGAGATAACTAAAGAGGATTACCAAAGTGGTGTAATCAAATTTAGGTGTCTACATTTTGCCCCTCTTTGACATAGTGTTGAGACAACACTATTTCAAAGAAGTTTGAATGAAGAAGACACGAAGAAGATGTTTTAGCAACAAGGTTGCCCCAGTCTCAAATAAGAAGAGGAGAGACTAGACATAGATGATGCCCCCTCAAGAAGGTGGCGAAGAGATAAATGAGGCTTGACGACTTTTTGAAAAATACAAGAAGTTGAGATAAGCAAGTAGACTCAGATTGGCTAAGAGAAGGGGCTGAATTAGCTCAAACTCTCACTACGGGAGAATGATAAAGGGTTATCAGATGCACAAGAGGAAACAAGCTTAAGACTTTCTAGGATTGGGGGGGGGAATGGTGCAGAGTGCTATAAAAAAGGAATCTAGGATAGGGGGATGGATGATGGGATGATAAAGCTGATGCAACAAGATTTCAAAGAGTTAGATTGGCGGAAGATGGATTTCGAAGATCCCTAGGACTAAGATTGTGGATCTCGAAAGATGAGGCTTGGTGGATTGATTGGATTGGTGGATCCCTAAGACTAGGATTGTGGATCCCTAAAGCTAAAGGTGAGGAGTGATTCAAAGAGATACTGATGCACAAGCTAGGGTAGGAGAGATGGATGCTGGATAATGGAGATGAAGGGAATCCATTGAAGCCTTTTTGAGCGGGGGGATACTTCAAAGAGAAGTACCACCATGTAGTTGAGCACTAGATTTGCTATAGGACTGTTGGTTAATTGCCAAGGTTACCAAGAACATCAAGGCCTTTTCACCAACCATCTAGAGGACTGACAGACTGACTCAAAACAAACACACTAGGATTTCCCCAGCATCACACATGAATCTCGAAAGAATCAGAGTGGAACCGACACTGGGTAACCCACAAGCAGAAAAGAAAAACAAGCAAAAGACATGATCAAGACCTTACGCTCAGATTGACCCATTCGTAGCATACCATGATATGGAAGATCATGGCGACCTTGAGGAGGGAACAAAAAGATTTGTTGGAAAAGATACTTCAAGACCCAAAAGGGAAGATTCCAAATCAAAAGAAAGTGAAAATCCAAAACAGAACCGTTTGCCAATGAGATGGGTAGGACAAGGTACTAATGGACCAAGATTAGACATGAGGAAAGCTATATCCTATAAGGATCTATCAGAGAGCACCTAAGCTGATGGATCTAGATGATGCATCTGGCAAGCTGAGCTAAGAAGGATAACACTTTGGTGACAGGAGATCTAGCTAAAGGATGCATTGGAATAGTTAACCAAGGGTTGTGCGATCTGTGCAAGATACTGATCAAGGAGGAACTGACACAAAAGCTGGATAGATACAATGGTACTAAGCTAAAGAGAATGTACAAGCTGACTAACCAAGATATTTACAAGCTGAAGTTGACCAAGATAGTTACAAGTAGGCAAAAGCTTAGGATGATAGGATAGCGGGATGGTTCGATGTTGTGCAAGATGCGAAAGCTAAGGATGGGGTGATAGTGGAAGTTATGGATTTGGCACGATGCATCCAGTGATGATGAGAGATTTTGTGACCAAGAATAGCTAGAGGAGCAGGATGAGATGGCTGGATAGGATGGTAGATAGCTAGGATTATGATGGATATAAAGAGATGACATTGAGTTTGCATGAGGATAGCCTAGAGCTAGATACCAATGACAAGGGAGGATGGACAAGACAAGATCATCAAGGAATACAGTGACCCTAATTAGAAGATAACATGTGGAAGGAGGTCTTATGATGGATGCGATAGGATTGAAGCTAGGATGGAAAAAGCTGAAGGGGCTAGGGAGATGGATGATAGATGGGATGATTGGCTGAAGCTGTAGAAGATAAGTGGATGGTGGTAGATAAAAGGTGGCGGATGAAATATAGGTGGATAAATTGGAAGATGTAGCTAGATGACAAGATGTGACCAAAAGCATGAGGATGATAGGCTAAGTGGGGGATGGCTGGATTAAGCATGACGCTTATTTTCCAAGTTTTCATCATGGTACTTGTCCAAGGTGCTTGAATTGCCAAGTTTTCACCAGTGGACACTTTATTTTTCTTTACTTTTTTGACTTTGGACTTAGCTGGAATGATTTTGGCTTTCTTCAGCTATTTTTGGCTTTTTTGAGTTTTTTTCACTAGCTATTGGAATGTTCAATTTTGTTGCTAGTTATTGGTACACTGGATGTGTGATTTATGCAATAAATTGGATTAGATGGGATTGATGGTAGGAGATGGAGGGATGAAAAGGTTGGAAAGGACCATGAGATGGGGATGCTTGCAAGAGCAACATTGGCACATGTTGGGATGGGTGTGAAAAGAGCATATGGGGGATAGATGGTAGACGGGGGCTTGATGGAGGATTTGTGAAAGCGTGCTTGGGGATATAGGCATTCAAGATGGAGTTAGGAGATGGGGGACATGAGTCATTGGATGGAGGATTAGCAATGGTGGATGCCATTATGCATTGGGTTTCAACTTTTTTCTTTGGGATCCACATGGTTTTGGATTTTCTTTTCATAGGCGTTTGCATTATTTTGCATTCTTTGATTGGATTTTTCCTTTTTGGAGTATGTCTTTTAGAATAGACATATGGTTGCCTAGGATGTGGATTTTTAGCTTTATGCATTTTGAAGTTGGTATTTACATTGCTGTGGTAAGCTTTGGGAAGATGGTTAGGAGAAGCTTTGTGAGATGGAGAGGATATGGGAGAGCGTGTAGGGGGATGATGATGGATGATGTGCCTTGATATGTGCCTTTGCTGATCTTGCATAGGAATGGAGGGAATAGGATTTGAATGATGGCTGATAGGAGGATGGACGATGGTAGATTTTGGGACATAGGGACCCAAAATGGATTTAGCGGATGAAGGGGGGATATGGTAGGTTTTTTTGGGTTGCAAAGATGGTGGAGGGGGGATGACATAAGATTTCTTGAAGGAGTGATGGGAGGCTAGCATGGGGGGTTTGGAGATAGGCTTGGTTTGGGGGTGTGGTGTACCAACACCTTTAGATGGTGAGCCTTTGGATACATATCCAAGACCATGAAATCCTAGATTTTTTTGTGCAATAATAGGCTTTATGATTCCTTGCTCTTGTGGTCCTAAATCTTGACCTTGATAATGCCATCAATTGAGCATTTGAACTAGTTGCAGATACTTTTTGCTTGAAGAAAATGGTGGAAGTGCTTTATCAGATGTACTGCAATAGGGAGATACTATTCTTAATTCTTTTGCTGAGAGGAGGCCACTATGGATGAATGTAAGTGAACCAAGAGGGTATATTATAAATGGTGAAATAGCTTGGATAGGTGGTAAGATGGAAGCACGGAGTGGAGGAGATGGTAGGATAGGATCTTGATTTAGCTGATGGGATGAAAAGATATCCTGCATTAGAGGAGGTATGGCTTGAGGTTTTGGAGATGGAGGGGATAGTGACTGCACTATGGATGGAAGACATGGTACGATGATATCTTTGTTTATGCTTTGGGGGATGTCAACATCCTTTTTGGCAGGATCTTGATAGGATTGGTTTGGAGTGGATGGTGCGATAGGAGGTGAAGGGATGGACTCTTCAAAGGAAGCGGATGGATAGATGGGAGATTTAGTAGTGGAGATGGGTGAGTAGAAGATGGATGCATAATGGTCATTATGGGATATTTGGGAAATGCTTGGAGGTGAGGTGGATAGGATTTGGAGGGATTTGACAGGTGGTGGGATTTTGGTGCTTGCGGGAAGTGGAAGGATTTTAAGCAATTTGATGGATGGTATGGGGATGATAGCTATGGGAGATAGAGATGACATTATGGATGAGGAAGCTTCATTACTGACTACTTCACATGGTTGGATTAGATGACATGGCTTATCGGCTACTGGAGGTGGCTTTTCTTGTATTTTCTCTGGGAGATTCCTTGGAGACTTGTGTGTCAGAGGTGGAGGTGAATTGACAGGAATAGCTAGTGTGATGGGGGTGGAAGATTGGAAGCTTGGTTGATTAGGTGATGGAGGAGAAGCTGGGATATCAGATGGCATGACTAGATAGTTTGGAAGAATGCATGGATTTTGTGGGATACTTAGGGGAATGTTTCTAAGGATTTCAATATACCCATCATAGTCAACAAGATTTTCATCATCATTGGAATAGGAGGTGGTGGGAGCAAGGACAATACAACCAAACACATCATGATAGGTTTGAGATTTTATGTTTTGATGATGAGTCAGATGGGGATGGGGTCTTGCATATGGATGAACACTGAAGCTCATGGTTGGATTTGGATTAAGCGTAGATTTTGGATTGGCTGATGAAGGATTTCCTAGGGAGAGTCAAAGTTGTATGACAGACCTAAGGAGGATTGGCTAGAGATTTTTGACTTTCCTGTGGATGGAAGACTTCAAGGGCATGGATTGGTGGAGATTGTGTCAACTTAAGGATAGACTAATGATCCTATGGGCATGACACGAGATTGACCACTTGTGGATCCCAACCTTTAGCTCAAGGCGATGAGGGATAACAAGTGACAAAGCTAGATTACCCTAGACAAAGCTCTATGAAAGGGATAACCTTGGTGAGGCTGGTGGATTGGTCGGATTGATTGGATAGAAAATTCTAGTAGAATGACAACAACTCTCTAAAGGCTTGGGTGTGATTTTGGATTGGGTTGCTAGCTGGCTAGGGGGGATGATTTGGAGAGACTTTGGATTTGGGATTGCTCTAAAGCAAGGAACTAGATAGATTCAGTTGCAGCGGGGGAGCTTGGATGATTTTATGATGAGGCAGTGACTACGCTAAGTATGCCTTGAGCTGGGAGATTTCTGCTTTTTTGAGATTTTGACCAAAGTTGGAAAACATTCATTCAAAAGCTATGAACAAACAAGCAGACAAAATTTTGGAGCAAGCACGTCAAACACACCAACATCCTAAGAAGCTTTCTACAAGGATGAAATTTGTTATAGCTAGGGAGTCCTTGATATATGCAAGGTACGTGAGGCCCAAATCTGTAGATGAAACCAAAAAGATGTCACACAGCTGAGAGGAGCGGTAACCCACTTCTCCTCTTTCACTTCTCAAGGGTATAAAGTTCCTTGAGGCTTAGCCTGAGTGACAAAATCTTGATTCCAAGAGAGGTGTCTTTGGATTCACCTCCTAATTTTTATACTCTACCGGAACGCTGGAGTTGAGGTCATCCCAAGGGGTGATGAAATCCCCAAGTAGGCCTCCTAAAAAGTGTAAAATAAGACCACATACATGATCTTGGGCTTTAAAAGACATGCATTTATTCCAATTGATGATTTAGATTTTGTAACCTATGATTGAAGACACTTGTGATTATGGCATACAATGTTCATTCCAATTTGACAGCATTGTCAGCATAATGAAAGTCAAGAGATCGTCAACATAAGAAACACAAGCGTCATTGAAACTGCATCCAAACCATGCAATGTTCATTGATTGTTAGGCATTCAAGATTGAGTGTCAGTTTTTTTTAAGCCCAAAACAAAGATGTGTGAAACTCGATTGCCAAGCGCGCGCCCGGAGGCCCTCCATGTCAAGATTTTTGCCCAAATGAAGTGTGAGCGAGATTAATGCACATTCAAAGAATTTTCTAACTTAGAAAAACTACTAAAGACCCAAGTGAGTGGAGTTTGATCTTTGTGGAGCACTTAACACCCTCTTAGGTAGACCCATCCCCATAGATGGCACTGAGATTGCAACCAATGTTTAAATTGATGGGTGATTAAAGAGGGTGAGTCCAACTACAAACTTACTCAAAGTGTCTTTATTAGTTTTTATAACTTAGAAGATTTCAAAAATGTGGATTCTTTTTATGCCCCAAAAGATGATTATTTGATCTATGGCATTCAAGATTGGATTTGTTGTTTTAATCATGCATTCATAAAAAAAAAAAAACTTGATTTTAATCCATGGCACTCAAGAGTGATTTTAGCAACATGCATTCAAAGACAAGTGATTTAAACATTCAATTTTTTTCCTTTGAGCATTCAAGATTGAGATTTTGTGTGTTGTTTTAAGAACTTTGAAGTGCTTTGTTTTAACCTTAGATCATTCAAGATTTTTTTGGACTCAAAAGTGAAAATGACTCTTTGGACTTTGATTTTCATTCAAGATTTTGTGTTCTAGTTTACATATTTTAAGCCCAAAAATGATATTCCTAGATTGTTTTGATGCATGAAAAACCTAAGAAACATTCAAGATTTTGCAACAAGATATTTGTTTGGAACAAATAACAAAGATTTTAGGACAATTTTCAGCAACCATTTAGGACTCTTAGTTTTTATGAGATTTTTAAAAGAACTTTAAAATATTTGCAAATGAGGTTCATTTTATCTTTGATTGATGCTTTGAGTTTGATTTATATTTTAGTGTGCACTTAGTGTTGATTTTGAACCTTTTGAAATGGAAACTTGAAGTTCTTTTTAAATTCCCAAAAATGAAGTGTTCCTAACTTTGCATGAATGAATCTAAAACCTTGATGTTGCAAGGATGCAAATGATTGGATTGGTTTATTTCACTTGTTAAAAGATTTTTTCTTTTTTTGCAAATTTTTAATTTTTTAATGGATTTAAGTATGATTTGGGGGTTCATTTTAAGCACTAAAAAGAAGTGTGTATGATTTTTCTTCCTTAAAAATAAAATGTCCAAGATCTCCCACAAGAAGAAGAAGAAGAAGTAGATGGAATAAGAAGAATATAGACAAGAAGAGGAAGAAGAATTCCAAGCTCTTTGTCCACCTATAAGCTTGAAAAATCTGCAAACACTATGAGATAGATTATGAGTTCCTTTGTATTTTTCATGCTCATGTGGACATACAAAACCAATTTATACAATCCTACCAATCACAAAAACAAGAAAAATTAGCCAAAATTAGCAAATGACATACAAAACTTGACTAAAAAAGCTAATGAAGATGACCCTGCGGGGTCCCACCGGGCGTGCCAAAATGTATATGAGCAATGTTAGTATGCTAATAGAAACCAAATTTAAATAAAGCTTCTACAAACTAAACAAAATTCATAAACTTCAAGATAGACTAAGATGAGCTCTCAATTGAGAATATGAGCCATTAATGGGCTCTCTCAATGAGAAGCTCTCTTGTTGAGTAGCTTTGTCTAAATAGATAGGATGTATGATCAAGCTTTATGCTTCAAAAAGGGCTTCAAATGGAGTTGGAATTTGGGTGTGAGTTTATGGTTTTGATGTAAAATGGCTTCTCAAAATGACATTATGACTTTACTTCATGGATTTTGTTAAAATGGCTTGGGAGGGGATTCAATTTATAGGCTAAGGGCTTGAGGGATGGAGGGCTAAGATGGAAGGAAAGATGAAAGCTTAAGGAGGGCTAGGATGCACTCAAAGGGGACCACATGGATTGTGCTTTTTTAGCACCAATCAGGGAGTGACACATGTCACAAGGTGAGTGGATGGAGGAAAGGGGATGGATGAGTCAACAAAAGAGGCTCAAGGGATAATATCTTCATGAAGACCCTTCATTATGGCTTGTAAGAGCTTGTAAGAGTATTTATGGCTTTTGTAAGAGCATTCATTGTTGAGTGGTTGGGATATTTTGGAGGGAGTTGAGATTGTTGACTTTCCTTGGCTTAGGAAAGTCTCAAGCTTGCTTAGGGAATGTGACAACATTTGGGGGTGGATTAGGCTTGGTTTTAGGATTAGATTAGGCTTGTTAGAGATTTGCAAGTGGATGGAATTCATGAGGGTGGGTGAGTTAGTGACTAAGCTTGGTTAGTATGGGTGGATGGGGTGGATTAGGCTAAAAAGAGGGTTTAGGGATAAGTTAGGGGCTTATTAGATTTGAGGATTTTATTTATCAAATAGATTTATTTGATAAATGGGGATTTTGGAGTTAGCTAGAAGAATAGGATTAATTGATAAATAATAGGTTATTTGATTTATCAATTAGGACTATAGATGATTAATTAAATTAATCAGCTAGGGGATGGCAAATGATTTAATTAAATAAGAATTTAATTAATGATTCCTTTAGAGATAACTAAATAGGATTACCAAAGTGGTGTAATCAAATTTAGGTGTCTACACTTATGACCTTTCTTCTCATCCTTGCTTTGCTTGTCTAGAATATGACCAATTTATTCACATTAAAAATAGATTAGGGGTACTTTACCTTTGTATTTTCCTCTGCCTCTAGAATATTTCCTTGCAAGTAGAGCTTGAACAACTTCAAGGTCACTATCAGAAATTTTCTTTGATTCTTCTTCACTTTCTGACTAAGTGTCCTTTATCTTCTTGCCTTTCTCTTTAAGTGAAAGCTTGGCCTCAAATGTAGATTCAATATTTTTGGAATTTGGAACATAATTGTCATAGTTATCTAGATCAAAGGCTGTCAATCTTTCTGCCAAGGTATCCAAAGTAATCTTATGATTTGTTTCACATCTTCTCTCTTGAATAGTAGATACTATAATTGCATAAATAGGAAGCAATGTTCTAAGAAATTTACTTACAACAATTTCTTCCTTGATTTATCCTCTAGATTCTTTGATTGCACTGACACTTCTTGTGATCCTTTCAATATTTTTGGCAATGTTTTCATCCTCTCTCATTCTCATTTGATCAAATTTTCCTCTAAGAATTTTTATTTTAGCTCTCCTCACATTGTCATCACCTACATAGATATCTTTTATCTTGTTCCACATTTTAGAGATAGTTTTGTAATCCTTGATATCATCAAATTCCTCATAGCTAAGAGTAGATGCAATATCTACCATCATGGTGTTATGGTTCTTTTTCTCAACAATGTCACCAATAGATAATGTACCAAAAGGATTTGTGTATTCTTCATCAAGTTATTTGCATCTTGAATCACCAATGGAAGTGAGATGAAGTCTCATGAGACCCTACCATGCTGAAAAGTTAACTATGTTAAGCCTTGGAATTTCTCTTGTAAGACATCTTGATCTTTAGCTTAGGTCCTTGAAACCTTTCCTCCAAGCACAAAAAGCTTTGATACCAATTTTTGAAAATATAGATGGAGTAACTAAGAGGGGGGTGAATTAGTTACTACAAAAACCAATCCACAGATCCCTTAGATGTCTGATAAAACTAGTTACTGTTATCACTCGGTAAACATACTGAAAATGCTATAACTTGGTAAATGCAGTGTATGTTATTTATTACTAATATTAAAAATTCATAGTGATTAACATTCAAGCATAAAAGAAATAAAATTAATACAAGAGACACCAAATTTAACATGGAAATCCAATATGAAAAAAACCACCAAGTAACTAGCTACTGATTTTCACTCTTTTGAAGTGAGCCCTATCAGGAGCCAGCCTAGTTAAAGGTTACAAAACATATTTTTAGGTGTGACCTTGTTAGAGGATTTAATCACCCTATTAGGAGAGGCCTTGTAAAATGCCTTTAGAACAATTCAATGGAACTATCACCTTGTTAGAGGATTTACACTTGGCTGTTAAACCAACTCTACTAAGAGATTTTGGAATCACTGCTACAATGGTAAGAAAATAACAATAAAATGACCTAAATGAGATGCAACTAAATTGCTAATACAGATCTCTATTTTACTTTACACAAGATCCTTCTTGATTGAATATAAATTTGCTACTCCTCAAGGATATCTGACCATCCTTCAAATTCACTCACACTTTCCTTCTCCAAACAATCAATACACTTGCATATTCACTCATGCTTTAGAAACTCAACTTGACTTTACATTTATATTATTCAGATTATGAAGTCAGCTCAATTACAACTTACAATCATCAATGATCATACCTTAGTCAGCTAGAATCAATAATTGAAATAATTAAACTTCATTTCTCAAATTAACAAAATCCTTCATTGGCTGACCCTGCTTGGTAAACACTAATCTTGAAATGATTTCCAGTGTTGACCAACATAAGCTTGGTTAAATTTGTGAACTTGCAAAAATCCTTTGGAGACCAAGTGAGCTTGATAAACACTAACTTCTAACTAACTTTCCTTTTTTAACCATTAGAGCTCAGTTAACACTACTTTCTGTCACAATTTTCTTCAATGCCCAAGTGAGCTCGATAGACACTATCTACATAGAGTAATTATCAAGAATTCTTGGTAGACATAGAAAATAACTTTGCTAATCGACTGATCTCAGTAAGCACTATCTACTAATTGATATGACATTTGTATAACATCAAAGACAATACACAATTACACAATTGTATCCAACATCATGACTGAGTTTTTCATTGATGTCAACATAGCCGGTTTTCTGTCTTTTGTGGTATCTGATAGAAGAACATCGAAAAGGTCAAGTTGGTATAGATGTCTAGTTGAGCATGATAACTACCTAAGGTTATGGGAGATACTTTGGGGTATCTGGTATATGAAGTTAACCTCAAAAGAATAAAGGATAAGCCTAGAAGAAGTTATGTAAGTTTTGGTGATGTCTGTTCTGGTAAACTTGTTATATCTCTTAGCAATGTTGATATCTTGAGGATCAAGTATGAGGACATGAAGAAGAAATTTTGAGGATGATGTGGCTAAGCTCTCTCATCATAATATTGTGTGTACAAAAAGTTATTCAAGTTGCAAGGTAGAAGATTAAGGTTATCGCTAAGTGTAATGTGTTCTTAGTGAGGTCCTATAATAATTAATTGAGAAGGACTAATAGCTAACTCAAGAATTTTTTTATGGACTTGGTATAAAGGAAGGACATTTTCCTTTATCATGGTATCCAAGATATGAATTTTGAATTTATGAAAATAATAGAGAGTACAAAATGAAAAGTTGAGTAGAGTAATGTGGAAGTGAAGGAAACTTCATTGCTGAGGTTTTGTTGAGTGATATGAGGTTTGGTATTTGGATCCAAAGTTCATGACCTAGTCTACAAGGTCTAACAATGATTGGTCTAGTTTATAGGACAAAGGAATGAAGAAGATACCAGTAAATTACTTGTTTGAGAAGTGAGCTCTTCTTGTAGTTAAAATTGCATGTTTGGGCAGTGGGCTCTTCTTGCATACATTATACTACAACTCCTAATAGGGTTGGAATCTCTTAGTAGGGATTCAAAGTCTCCTAATAGGGACTCATTGTACTAAATTTTGTAATAAACTCCTAACAAGGTGTATCCTCTAACAAGGAATATTTATATTAGTACATCTTGTGGGAATCATTGCTACCAAGGTTTTCCCTCTGATCAATGGTTTCTCTAGTCAACATATCTATTGTAATTATCTATGTGCATCTTTGTATGGTTGTTGTTTATTTTGTTTGAATGGTTAAGTTTTTTTAAAGAATATAAGTGTTTTAATTATTGGATAATTGATTCCCCCTAGTTATGATGGTGGACTATTATTTCTAATAATTGGTATTAGAGCTTTAGGTCCTTTAAGAAAATTTTTAACAACTTTGGGAGATCCATGGTGAACATGTTTAGGAAAGATAGTTTGAGATTTGATGGAATAAACTATGACCATTGGAAGGAAAATATGAAGACACATTTTTTATGTATGGATCTAGGCTATCGGATCTTGACAAAATAAAAAAAGACAATCATTGAAGAAAATGAGTTGGAAAGTTGCTCCAAAGTCGAAAGAGGTCTTTTCATGTGTGACATGAGAGCTAGGGAAGCACTATTGATTGCACTTCTAGAAATTTAGTACAAATAGGTAAAATCACTTCCTACTTCACATTTGATTTGGAAAGCTTTAGAAAATAGTTTTGAAGGTGATGAACACTCTAAGAAGTTGAGGTTACAAAGTTGGATTTGTATGTTTCATGATTTTAAGATGGTGGAAGATGAATATATAAGAACTGATATAGGAAGGATACTAGAAATTGCTATAGGTATTAAAGCTCAAGGAGGAAACAAAGAAGATGATGAGGTTATATGGGAGATATTCAAGACTCTAACATCACCATTCAAGCCAACAACTTTGATGATACAATTGTTGATATCATGTACCAAAGATTTCACAAAGGAGACATTGCTTGGAAGACTTGAAGTAGTTGAGAATGAACTTAGATAGTCTAGATAATTAACTAGAATAGAGATAACTTTCAGTGCCTTGACTATTTGACCTAACCTATCATAGAGCATAAGTGGTAGAGGAGATTTTTTTAGTAGCAATAGATCTAAAGAAGATAAAAAGATTGATGAAGTAATAACCCTTCTGGTAAGAAGAGAAAAAGGAGGTAAGAAAATATTTAAGTGTTGGACTTGTAATGAATATGGTCATTATGCATCTAAGTGTCCAAAAAGTGAGAAAAAGTATAAGGGAACTCATAAGCCTAGAAAAGAAAGATAATGTTTGTATGCAAATGAAGATTATGATTCTGATGAACAAGCATTCAGTGCTAATGATGATGAAATTTTTTTTTTGGTAATTGAAAAGGAAATTCTACAGAAGATAGCTTTGGTATCATAGGTTGAGAGGAAATATAATTGGATAATTGACAGTGGTTGTTCACATCATATGACTGGTGACATGAACACATTTTTTGACTTCATAAGTTAGGATGGAGGAATTGTTAGAGTTGGAAACAATGCTGCGTGCCAAGTAAAAGGTATTGGATCTATAAATCTTGATGGTAAAACTAATATTAAGGAGACACTAAAAAATGGTCTGCATCTACGGCTTCATCACCTCTTCATACTAATTTGTCTCATTTTCTCATTCTACTAGCTTTGATCTTTTGGCCAAAATAGATCATATTTCATCATTTGTATCCTTTTTCACATCAATTTATTATCAACTCAAAACTATTTCATATCAACTCAAAATCACCCCAAATCAACTTACAATCACACAAAATTAGTCCTAATCAACCCAAACAATATCAAACATCCCAAATCAATCATCATTTATTTGATCCTAGGTATTTTTGTGGCTTTTAGTGCCTTGGAAACCTATCAATCTGACCTTAGTCCTGTTATGGCTCTCAGTGCTAGGTCAAACTATCATTCATGTCATCTAGTCTTTGACATTATTGAGGCTTTCAATATTGGATCATGGTATCATCAAACCACTTTAATAATATTGACTATGTTCATCAATATTATTATGATCAACCTTATTAATCAATCTTGATCTTGTAAGATTTTACAATGTTGGTTAAATGTCACATATCAATCAATTCATGTCATGTGTCCTTGGCATGTTATCAACTTCAATGAATCAATCTAACCATGGCTTTGGTCTACTTTTCATCATCTCATTCGATCTATATCATCATCACATTTTCATCAAAGGATACTGTCACACTTATTTAATCAATTTTGGCCAATCATTTAGTAATTTTCTCTATAGGATTAGATAACCCATAATTTAATCCCATTATTCTTACTAATTATTCTTCCTTATTGTCATCCTCAATTAATTAATTTTATTAATTAATTGATTCATCATTCACAAACCATGGAAATTCTTAATTTCATAAGTCACATTTTCCTTCACTAATTCTATTTTCTACTAATTTCTATTTTGTGGAATAAAGGATTTTTAATTGAAATATTCCACAAAATATTGACATCATCATGACACATGGGTGTGACACCTCATGGATTCTCCTTTGAAACTTGTATAAAATATGTCATAGTCCAATATTCTTATTCTCTTACAAACATCCATATTTGGCTTATTTGTCATAGATTCTTGGCTTTAAGTGGGATTGAGGTGTCTTATGATGCATCATAGATTCTCTTCCACATTTAGCCAAGTTTGACTTCCATGCATCATAGAATCTTATATTTGGAATATTTTTTCATATGTTTCATGGAATCCCAAAGGAATCTCTTGCTACATTACATATCTAAGGGTGAAAAATCCAATGCTCTTGTCCTCCATGCCCATTATAAAATGAGCATTCTTCTTCTCATTTCCAGTCCTAATTCTTGAGTCTTTGAATCCTAATTTCTTTTAGATTTTTCACTCTTGCTCTCATATTCAAATCACAACTTTAAGTGTTCTCATAGGATTATCCATATCATATACTTTTGCTTCAACTTTTTGTGCACTATAGGCAATTTTGGAGCTACATCATTTGGAGAAGAAAGAAGGACATGGGAGCTACAAATAAAAGAGGGAGTTTTAACATTGTTTTCTTTCTTTATTAGTTTGAATTTCATGGTAGAGTAGGGGGTGCTAATGTATGTTGATTTATTTTTGTGATTTCTCATAATATGTTATGGAATTAACCCATTTACTAGTTCATACAATTGGTGAACCCGATGTGAACATGCTTATCTAACTTGGGTTTTCTTGTTTTGTGCTTGTAGGTGCAATGAAGGAGCTCACTTGGAAGGGTATAGTGACTATCTACTCTTCCTTTTCACATCTAGATTAACTAGGGGTCCAATAACATGCTTGTATGCTCTTGTTTCATGCATTCTATTAGTTTTTTGTCCTAGGGTGCACTCTGCTTTGTCAGGGCTCACTTGGGACCTCTACGAGTAGTTTTGGGAGTCTAGAAGCCACCAAAACCCCTTTCTACTATTTTTGACTTCCCATATATTTCCAAAAATTACCAACTACATCATTCATGTAGTTTTCATTGTTTGGGCACACTTGGTAGTATAGGTGTCAAAATCTGCAGTTTGTAGGTCTCATTTAGGGCACCATTTCCCCAGTGTTTGCACCTGACCTCCCAACTGTGTCCTAAAACTACCAACTACACTCAACTAGGCCCCAACTACATCATGGATGTAGTTAGCACTATCTGGGCACACTTGGGGATTTTTTGAGCCATTTTGGCCTTCTAGGGTGCAATCTGCTCTATCAGAGCACACCTGGTTCACAAAAAATACACACATCAATCAGAATCTGCATGTAATGTTTCCATTTGCTTCTAGAACATAGATTAGATGATTTTGTGTTACCAATGGTCTACTTACAGCATGTGGAAATCATGGGATGAAGACATGATAATAACAAACTACTAATTCTTGCTTTGTAGGATGTTGTTGAAGACCATTGTTTGTTTGTCAAAACCATCTGTGTGGATTTCCTAGATTAGATAACACTTCATTTGGTGCTTAAAATGGACTTTTTCTTTTCGACCTAGTGTGTCTACAGTGTTTAAATCCCTAGGAGTTACATTGGATGTATCCTCTTCCCTCGCCATTCATGGATCTTGGGTGTAAGAGAAATCTGTGTAACTTCTATAGGAGGCCTTCCTTGGACCAAGATTCTCAATATTGGGTATTCCAAGGGATGACCTTAGAGTGGTAATGGGCCAAAAGCTAGGTTAATGTTCCAGCTACTATATAAAATTTGATTGTGGTGAAAGCCGTGTCGATGGTATTGCTGCATGATAGCTCTCCTCCAGTACCCTTGTGGTGTGTCAAACCTCGATTCTCGGGGCTGGGAGACCTTTTGTGGAAGTTTATCACTCACTTACCAAATGAAATACCCTTATTAAAAAAAATATTTTAGTGGACAAAATCCTTTCTATCCATTGGCTCAAGGGGTCACCCATTCTTGTGAAGACATCCTACATTCTTGCAGTCCTTAGTAGAGGCAACAATCCCTTGGGAAGTCATGCCCCTTGAGAAGTGGATCTTGGTAGTCCTGAGAAGTGAGTGTACTGTAAGGGGGAGCTTGTACTGCCAAGATCCTAGGTTTTCCACTCTAGATAAGTGCAGCTAAAATTTGGTTCAAATAGGAATTCAATGGATACAGTCCTAAAAGCCTAGGTTGTGGTGTGTTTGTTCACTTTTAACAACAACTATTCTTGTCTTAATGTGTCTTGCGTGTGTGTGAAACATTAATCAAGATAATAGCAAACATTCAAATTTACACGTTCAACCTTTTCAAAACATTACATATTGTCAAAAAATTTCAACCTTTGTCACATCTTCACAAACTTTGGTTCAACACATTCAAACCTTGGAAAACATGGCAACTTGTACTCCTAAACATGCTTGGCAAAACAAAGATCTCATCCTTGCATAGACTCCACTTGCATTAACCTTAGTGTAGGCCTCATACTTATATCATATATACTTCATATCACACCTTTTAGTCCTCATTTAGTAATTATTACCTTTAATATTGCATCCATTTGGGTTTAGTTTACCTCCCTTAGTTTTTGCATTCCCATCTCAAAACTTGCATGTTATATTGTCCATCTTGCATCTTTGCATACCCAACCTTCATCTTTACCAGTTTAACCCTCATTATAGGTGTCCTATGTATAATTTTTAGCATTCATTCTAGTCTTAACACTATCCCCTACTATTTACCTCTCTGTGACATCAATATGGAAATCATAGCTCCCAGAATTGCCTTAGTTTTAGCCTAGTTTACCAACTGCATCTTGAAACTACCAACTACACCCAAACTAGCCCCAACTACATCATGGACATAGTTGGTACTATTTGAATGCACTTGGTGGTTTGAGGACCTAGTTTGGGGTTCTAAATAACATTTTGAGGCTTCTACAGTGTCCTTAGGTACCTGATTAGCTCCCATTGCATTAGCTTTCCTAGATCTGCACTTTGGATCACCTAGTCTTCATTACCTTCACTTAGGACATCATTTATTAGGTCATAACCTCTATTCTACATCTCCCAACCCATCATAACATCAACCCAAATACATTAGCTTCTTGGCATATCAATTTGGTAACCATAGCTTTCAGAATCAACATACATTCAACCCAGCTTACCAACTGCATCTAGAACTTACCAACTACATCATTGATGTAGTCTGCACTATTGGAGTGCACTTGGCACTATTAGGGTGCACTTGGGCACCTTCATGACCATTTTGGGCCTCCAAACTACACTTTAGAACCCTAAAACTACATCTAGGAGCCTCTGTACCTCCCCATTCTGCACTTGACCAAAAACTATATCTTGCACCCAAAATCCAAATTTTCATCATAGTAATTGTCCATATTACATATCTACTCAGCATCACCACCATTTTGAGTCCCCTAAATGTCATTTTGAACCCCAAAAGCTTTGAATTTAGTCAAAAATCTAAACAAAAGTACGAACTCTAGAGTATTACATTGTGTCAACGAATGATGGATCTTGACCATGGTCATTTTCTCATCTTCTTTTATCATTTTATTTGGTCAAAAACTACCTATGTCAAGGTAGATTTATCTTTTTCATTTTGATCTTATCATTTTTTGTCCTTTTTTTGGTCAAGATCCAAAGTCTATTATCATAACATTAAACTCTTAGGTTAATACCTTGTAAAGATTTCACCTAAGTTCAAAACCTTGAATATACCTCTATCACTAGCATAATCATATTCCTAAATTTCATTTTGACTTACCCTAGTGGTATATCTCCTTCATCTTCCATTGATCAAAATCCTAGCATCAATTTTGCTACCAAACCCTATCAAAGTGTCCATCAACCAAATTGTCCTTTTGATCACTTATCCTTATTTTGCGTATCCCAAACATCATTATCAATGCTTGAAAACCACCTTTGAATAATACACCTTGTATTCATCAACCTTTGGCATCCTTACCAAGTCCAAAAAAAACCCTAATTGTCATTTAGCATACCTTAGAGTCATTTTCATCCTCTCTAGTCAAACTTCAAAATGTCACCTTGCATTTGCATTTGCATAACATCCCTATGACATTTTCCCTTTGCACATCAAAAACCTAGGTCATTTATCATTTCCTCACATTGCATAAACTGCCTAAAAACTTAAAAATCCCAAAAAGACTCATATCTTGCATACCCACATCTTAGTTATCAAGTTTTGACCTCTTTTACGAACTGCAACCCTATTTTACCAACTGCACACTTCAAGTGCATAGTTGGTGTTTTTAGGATGCACTTGGTAGTTTTAGGATGCACTTGGTAATTAGGTGTTTCATTCTAGGTTCAAAAACCCTAATATGCACTTCCACACCTTGCATTGCATCCCAAGACCTTAGGAAACACTCTAAATGACTCAAAACAATCAAAATTTGCATTTTAGGTACCCTAACACCTATATTTTCCCATCGCATGCCTCTTACTTACCAACTGATCACTTTCAGGCCCCCAAATGTGTCATGGGCACACTTGGTACTATCTGAGCATAGTTGGTAGTTTACATGCACACTTGGGAGGCAGAAAAGTCCATTCAAGTTTCCCTCCATTGCATCTGCATTCTCAGGTATCATGCCAACACTTACTAGGACACAATCAGCCTAGAGACGCAAAGGACTTTATCAACCTTTTTTTTTTGAGGCACAAAAACAACCAAAACCTTGTTTAAGATAGAAGAAGAGCAAGAAAACCCAACATACATTTGACGATGACCAAATCAAGGCATCACAACCATTACTAGTAGACCCCTTGAAAATGTATCCACAAGAGCACCATAATCAAGCTATGACACAAAAAAATTGAACAATGCCCCTACCATGAGATTTCCTCCAAACACTTCCCCCACACATGGGATGGTTCAATGGAGTCCAAACTTTGAACCTATATTTGTGCCGATGCCACTCAGAGGTGGAAGTGTACCAACCAAACCTGAGGATTAACAATCACATTCCTTCGAATTCAGCCAACCTAACACAAGTACCTTCAACTATAACACATCAAACATACAACAAGGTACTGTACACCTAAGTGATGACTTTGACACTGACTATGGCATCACTACTGAAGAAATGGCTAGGGCATATCAAGACACAAATTTTTGCAAGAACTTTAAACTTTTGGCAGCCTAAGAAATTGTCAAATTCAACGCAAACGTTGAAGGACCTAAGTACAAACATCAAACCAACACAAGCATTGAAAACATACAACCCATGATCAATTTGGACTTAGATAAGGGAAAAAAACCTTTGGAGTTTTCAAACACAATAATAGCACCTATAAGGTCCCATCAAGAACCAACAATCAAAATCCTCCAAATTATGTTTGAACACATCAAAATTAATCCTTTGTTTGATGAATGACAACCAATGAAGGGAAACAAGACTCGCTAAATATCCCAAAAGGACATTAACACTTGATTTTAGTCACATGATGCAACAACAAGATGCACCTAAAGGGACTTGTGCTCTAGGGAACCCTGTTAATTCCCTGAAGCATTTACATTACTTCTTGAGTCATAAGCAACAATGAAATAACATACAACCTTAAGGGATTGCAACTACAACCTAAGCTCTTCGTTCAAACATCATAAAACATTGAAGATCATTGATAAAGGGAGACGATAATCAGAATGAAACTAATGAATCTATTGTTCCTTGTATTAATTTCCTTGAAACAATACAACCATATGCATGAAATGAAAACATGAAAAAACCTTACATATATGAACTATCTATATTATACTTCCTAATGCTATTCATACAAGAGAATTCTACTAAAAAATATGTGGTATCACAGTATGGGAATACATCAAAACTGGATCCAAAACCTGGTATCTCTGTGGGCACTTTTGTATTGTTTTCTTTTTAAATGCATGGGTTGCTACAACAATCTGTTTGACTCCCTTTTTAAAACATGGACCTTGCTTCTTATTGTTTGTGTGAACCCTGCTACTTTTTTGAAACATGGATAGCTTCCTCTTTTATGCAATCCTTTTTGTCATGGCATGGGGATTCCTCTAAACTTGGCGTCGACTACAAATCTTCATGAGCTATGAACAATGATCTTCTTTTATTGTTTGGCATGAATCTCTAACCTTTGCCTTTAATGCCGCCCTCTCCTTCATGGCGGGTGGGTCTGTTGCTTCAGCTCTTTGGCACATTGCTCATTGTACCTACGGCTTGTGTCTTGCCTTCAATTCTCTTGTTTGCATGTTACTCTGCCTCTTCCATGCATTTTCTTTTCTACATGGTGTGTTTCTTGTTTTTTAAATGTTGAGCCTCCTTTTTCCTTTCTAACATGGAGGCAGGGCTCCTTCTTATGTGCTAGAGATCCCTACCTTCATGCCACCCTTTGTTTCAAAAGCTGCCCGTTGATGGGCATCTCTAAACTTTCTTTCAAATCAAGGCTAATTTGAAAATCAAATGGGAAGTTAATCTAAAAAAAATTAAACTAATATTTTGGCTCCCCTTTTGTTTTCATGCAGTCCCTATCCCCTTCAGATTCCTCATCTTCCAATAGCTTTCTAGTTATTTCATTCCATTCAATCCCAATGATAATATCTTCTATATTGGCATGATTTTGATGGGTATTCAACGCAACAATACTTTTGAGGAGTGCATGTCTCCATCTACCTTCATACATATATGAGCCCCTTAATATTTTGACCTTGCTTCCAATAACCACATTTACAACTCTATTTGTAATCTCTTAACTCATTATCCAAATGGAGGTTTCTTGTGGTCCCATTGGCCAATCTCCACAACTTAATCCCATATAGAATATTATTGAGTCCAAGGATTGGTTTCAGGCTCTTTGCAAAAATGGGGTGTTTCACAAGGTTATAGCAATTAGTAAGCCACAAAAAGTAGTGTATCTTTGAGGGGCCCCTCAAGCCTTTACTATACAACTTCTTATGCAAGTTCCAATACAAAATGTCCCAATCAGAATGTATTTTAGTGTAGTTATAGGAGTCTAGCACCATGTTTCCATAGATAAACTCAAAGCCTTGCAGATTGAAGGAAGAGGATAAATATTTATTTGTGGGTGTTGATAAAGAAGCATTGTTTGGAAGTGAAGAGAAAACATTCTGTACATTTATTCCTTAGCCACCATTCAATCCCCAAACATAGATATGCATGTCAAGAGATAATAACAAGATCACTACACACCCCTCTTTTTAAAAATCAATGGTAAATCAATCCACTGAAATAGGTCGGGCCCCTAAAGTGGGTCCGACTAAATTTTTTTTGGTTTCCAAATGACTGAACTAAAAAACTGATCCATCAACCATCTAGCACTGATTCAGAAAAAATTTGATCACTGAACTGTCATTTACAAGTCATTTTATCACTCTCCTACAACTTGTTGACTTTGTGCTGGGATGTCCTTTGACTAGCCTTAAAAATTGACCCAAACTACTGACGAGGCTCTGAAATCTGGCATACTGACTCTTTGTTCTACATTCTTACATCCCGTCAAATCTTGTCTCATGATGAATTCAAATTCAAAAGATATTCGCTATCAAAGTTGTCTTCTCAGAACTACCTGCAAGTAAACATGTTAGAAAACAACAAACTAGGTTCGGATTTGGCTTTGAAAACTGGGTAAACAAACACTTGAGGAAACAAAACTTGGGTTGTTGGTTCTCTATCATGAGGTGAGTATAAATCTATGATTTTTGCTCATGAAAAATATCTGGGCATAAATGGTGAGCGGTCAAACTGAGCTACTCAGAATTTGCAAATTGGAAACACTGACAGAAAATGATTTTTTGCAAGCAAGATTGACCTAGAAAAGTGTGCATACGGATTCATCTTGAATTGCAAACTAACACACTTGGAGTATTTTCAGAGGAAACCATAATGGTACAATCCATTTGATCTCACCTATCATAGATCTCAAGATATAACATCCCGAACAAGGGTACCAAACAATTCTACAAATGTTGACATCAGTAAAAGTTAGAAATTGCGTTTGGAATCACGTTTGAAAATTGATCAAATGGATTTTTCATAAGCTAGAACTTGAAATATAACAAATATTTGATGTCTACAATACAATGCAAAAGGAATTTTAGCATTTAGGTCAATTGGTCAAAAGTTATAGCATGTCAAATAGGGCTTCCCAAAATTTTGAACTAATTGCAAAAGCATGAAAACAATAGTTGACCAACTTTGAGGGATTCAAAACCTAGTCAAATGGACTCAAAATGACTCAAAATATGAACCATAGGCTCTTAGATATGGAAACTAGACACTCTCAAAGTGGCCTATCATGAAACATTTCTGGGTTAAAGATATTTAGTAGCAAACACAGCCTTCTGTCGCTATCTGACACTTCAGTGAAAATGCAGATTTGGAATTTTCTCAAAACAAGACTTTCCAAAATGGCCCGAAAGCTCAAATTAACTTCATGGAACACATAGACACACTAAAAGAAAGGTTTTAGAAACATTGAACACCTCTTAGGCATCAAATGGACAATTGGGTTCACAAGCATCAAAAAGCATTCATAGGGCTTAAACTTCTCAATGGTGCTCAAAATCAGGGCCACAATTTTGAGCACCAACAGTGGCTCTGTCTGGGGATGCATGCATCTTGTGAGCATGGAAATATATTTTAGATCTATGGGAGAAGCAGACCATTCCTGAAACAGTAAAAACTCTCCTCTTGAATAGCTTTATTGGAAATAGGAAACAACTACACTACTATGTACATATGATGACCTCAGGCCACCGCTTCAACAAAATTTTTTACCTCTGTCATATACCTAATTTTCATTTCTTTCCTCATGAGGTAAACTAAAATTACTTCTCATATCAGTTTCACCAATCAGATACACATCATGAACCGAATCATTTGGCAAAACAAAATCATCACCCTTACTTCCATAGTGCATATTAAAACTTGACACAATTTCAACCTTTTGCTCACTATGAAAAAGAACATCAACATGCTCATGAATATTGACATCAAGCTAAAACTCATCCCTACTCATTGATTTATGCATGCTGTCTTCCAGAAACACAAAGTGCTCATATTCAAATTCATGGAAAGAGTTACATACATCATGAATTTTCAACTCACCTTGACTTTGCATTTCTTCCAGTGTTACCAGTTGAATCTCAAAAGAGAAGTCAGATTTATATTCACAAATATAATCATCATCACAATCTAAAAACATTTCATAACCTTTTCATGTATTTCCATAATCGAAGTGCTGATTGGTTTTTATCTCATTTGAATCATCATAGGACTTACCATGAAGTGTTGATCTCCCTTCAAAGACAACTCCATCAAACACTTCATCTTCACACTAACACAATGATAGTCTAATTTGTCACAATAGTATGATAGTGTATCACCATTTGTATCTAACCCAGCTAAATCTGAAAGCTCCATGTCCTCATAATGACTCCATGTAGTGATCCTTATTATGAAAAAGAGCATCATCATGTAAAGCGTTATCATATACTTTAAATACACTACCCACTTTATCCTCATGGAAACTTTTAGCGTATGAAGAAAAGTTAGAATTATATGGAGACTCCCTTTCTATTTCTTCTACCAAACATATAGTGTCCATAATAACATCCTTTTCATTATCTTGTTCATGATAACCATTATGAATAGACCCTGATTCATTCGTAAACATCTCACTATATGCTGAATCTTTACTATCTAATGTAAGAACACTTGACAACTCTTCACTGAAATCTTCATATTCAAACTCATTAGCATCAACTGACTTCACCATCTCTTTATCTTCATACTTTGCAAACAAATCACTTTCAAATTTTTCATTGGCTAACTGATTTGTATAACAAAAAAATTGAGATGCACTTTCTTTTTTAAATTTAGAAAAAGAATTCATACCTCTACCTTCATAAGAGTAGCAACTTCCATTAGTTCTTTCTTCTTCCCAGTCTGCATCAGATTCATGTGAAGACAAATATATGCTAACAATGTGCTCTTCTTGACTCGAGCAACAACTCTCATCATTATCTTCACATGAGGCTTCTTCACAATATGTCAGATCAGCAACTTCATTATCACTTGAAAGATGACTTTCAACTTCCTCATACTCACATTGAGATGCATATCTTTCCAATTCAGATTTAATAACACTTTCAACATGATGTAATCTATGAATAAGATAAATCATTTCTTGCATATCCGACTGGTCCATATTACCATCTATTGCTGAAGCATTAGAAATATATGCACTTTGTTCTTCTAACTGTGATTGAGATGAATGTGACTCACACTCTTCCTCTTGTGTTATATCTCCATGACATGTCGGATTAGCAACTTCAAGTTCATGATCAGAGAGATAACTCTCAGCCTCCTCACTTGCACAAGATTGAGACCTAGGTGCAGAAACCTTAATTTTTGAAGCATTAGTTACATCATTATACATATAACTATCATGAAAAGAATTTTCTACTATAACTAATGTTTGATCTGTAAAATCAACATAGTGCTGAACCTGATCAAATTCTGAAATATTATTCATTGCTATAGCATCATAAACACATGTGTCTTTATTTGCAATAAACTCATTCTTCTCTACACACACATTCTGATTTGAAATTTCAATCTGATTATTCATTACAACAGGGGTATTGATAAGCTTATTTGAAACTAAAGAATCAACACCATGTTTAGATTTTCTTTCATGACCATTATACTGGCAATCATTCATAGCAAAATGACCTCTAGTCAATCCATACTTCATATTATTCTCAATATCCCTAGTAGTCATAAAAGCCTAATATAATGTCTATGGTTCTTTATCCCTTAGTAGATAATTCATTTTCTTGTCAAATGCATCAAAGTAAATAGCTAAACACATTTGATCATTAGGTCTATAACTCTCAGGGATTTTAGTCAACACTCTTGCAAATCTGATGTTGAATTGAGGCAAAAGTTCATCACACTCAATGTGAATCTTCAAGAACTTATCATAGGAATTAGATATGCTTACCTGTTCTCCAAATTACTCCACGAAGGCAAAATAAAACTCACTCCAGGATGAAATAGAAAGTGCTGGTAAAAAGAAAAACCAGTCTCTAGCATCACCTTCCAAGGTTTGAACAAATAACTTCATGTGAATGTCTTCATGAAAAATCTCATAGTCACCCATCAAATCACTAAACAATTCAACATGATGACTGGCTAAAATAGTATGGTTCCCACTAAACTTAGGCAATTTATTTCAGACATCATTAGGAATGACATTCGAGAAACCATGAATACCATTGAAACTTAATGGCATATATCTCTTGGTAGAAATGGATCTAGAAAATTTACCAACTAGCTGCATACTAGGTGAAATAAAACTTGACATTCTTTCCAAAATATGAAACTCATTCACCCATAATAAATTCTGATTTACAACTTGCAGGAGATCTACACAACCCTCTACCAAATGAACACTTCAAATACACTTCACAACTTTAAAACAACAAGCTGAAACTTAATCAATAAAGTGTATGAAACTTTTCAAACTATTCTCCTCTTCTTAGTGCAGAAACTCACTTGATAGAGAATACATATGTAAAGCTTACTTTCATGGAAACAAAATCACATGAAATTGTAAAATACCTTTGGTGTTGCTGCTGAAAACATTGATTTGTTGGTTGGCTTAGTGCTGATCTCAATTCCTCACACCATTGGTCATATCCTTATAGAGTCACTATCTCCTTGAGGATAACTAAATGAAATCACTGATGATTCATTCTTATCACTCAAAACTTTTTATAACAAAAAATCAAACAACACTTTGAAACTTATTTGTCAAAAATTCATATACTCTCTCTTCTGTTTAAAATTTGACACCACTTTCAAATCTGTCTCATTCAATTGAAAACCCTTGAAAACAATTTTATTTAACTAATCTACATTGGTTTAGAGATCCTTTTAGGGAGAGTTGCCACTCATTATTGTGAGAAATATTTAACATAAATCATATATGATAGATCTGAATTGGAATTTCACTTTGTAGAATTTTGCAAAAATTTTCAACACTTAGAAGAGAGAAACCATTGTTAAACAATTCTGACTCTGAAATTACAACAACACTTTGAAAACAAGATCTGGTTGAACTGATTGAAAATGAAACTTAAGGACAACACAATCTACATTCAACCTCAAAGTTGCTACTGCAAATGGATAAAACTTAATTGGGATGCATGATTTGGAGTAAGAAAACTAGAAAGAACATCAGAGAACTTACTGCTGAAACTTTTTAATGCACTTTTCTTTCTGTATTGAATCTCTTCTTTTCAAATTCGCAAGGTTTGTCTTAAATCTGATTCAATATAGTCTCCAACAGAGTCACCATTTTGTTGGTGTTTGAAAACACTGGAAGGTTTTCAATTATCCCAATGAGAATATGACATATCTAGGGGCAGCCAACTCCCATTTTCAACATGCCATTTCAGACACTGGGCCAACTATAAGGCTTGACCCTTCATCTACTTCAGGCTCTGCTAAACCTAGGCGGGTAGACCTCAGATTCAAATGATACCGTACTAGTGCAAAAACATATCCCTGAATCTATTAAGCAGATTTTACCCTTATTTCTCCTAATGACTCATGAAATGACACAGATCTATAGTAGTTAAATGCAAAGCTATGAATCTCATAAGCTGAGTGAGGGTTAAACATTTAGGTCCTTCAACATGAAAGGGAAAGAATGTTTGATTAATAATGTTGAATTCAGCAAACCCTCAAATATGCAACAGTAAGACTTAATGATCCTATAGCTAATCTGTGCCTAATCCATTGGGAAAATCCATGAATCATATGCATACATATAGATATCTGATACTTATTCATATATTCAGATATATGATCTATCTATTTACCTTGTAAATAAACATCTGTGCTCAATCTAAACCTCATTCTTACATGATATCCCCATCAGTAAACTTGCAACCTTGTTAATTCCCTGAAGCATTTACATAACTTCTTGAGTCATAAGCAACAATGAAATAATATACAACCTTAAGAGATTGCAACTACAACCTAAGCTCTTCATTCAAAGATCATAAAACATTGAAGATCACTGATAAAGGGAGATGAGAATCAGAATGAAACTAATGAATCTGTTGTTCCTTGTACTAATTTCCTTGAAACAATACAACCATATGCATGAAATGAAAACATAAAAACACCTAATAGATATGAACTATTTGTATTATCCTTCCTAATGCTATTCATACAAGAGAATTTTGCTGAAAATTATGTGGTATCACAGTATGGGAACACATCAAAACTAGATCCAAAACCTAGTATCTCAGCAGTGACTAGTTTTTCTCCAAAGACTGGAACCCTTTCAATGGATGAAAGATAGAAAGATATAGCAAGAAGTGAATTCCTGGATCTGTTATGCAACTGCCACCTGTCCACTTGAAATTCAATCTCTTGCAACTGAATCACCTCTCTCTTCTCTCTACCATTTTGATCTGATATGGTTTTATCATCATCCTGTAACTAATTTGCAAATATCTTTATCAAAATGATGAAAAATTTTATTTGCCAAAATATTTGATAACTGAACCCGAATATGTGCCAATTTATCAAATTGAAACCAAAACATCACCAAAACTCAAAATAATCTGATACAATAGTCACCGAATACTTTTATGATGTTTTTCCACTAAATTCTACAACTAGTGACTTCAAAAACCTGATAAAACAAGTAAATAACTTTGAGAGACAAAACCTCTTGTAGTATGTACCAATGACATCTTGTGCAAAAACAATCTCTAAAAATGGATAGGTCATCTTTTTATGATTCCAATGGTATATTGGAGTCTATGTTTTGAGTACCAAAAACCTCCAGAAGCACAGTTTGAAAATCACTTCTCTGCTATAAAAACTCAGGTTTGCACACCTTTGAAAAAAATTGAAAAATATAAATTAATCTAAAGTTAGAACTTTAGATTAAATGCCCTTTTGATTTAAAAAAATCTGACGTGCATACCCACGGCTTGAGAAAAATGAATAAAAAAGATATTTTTAATTCCTTTGAAAATTTCCCCCTACCCTTTGAATTTGGGTCAAACCTCCTTTTATCGAATGCCACATGTTGCTCTATGATTGGCTACTCGATCCACATCATCATAGGCCTGGGCCCCCTACCACATGGTGTTTCCCCACTTGCCCGCATTATTTAACGACCTTGCAACTCCATTTTGTGGAACTGCATATTTTATCAGATCTACTATGTGGCAGCATCTTGTGCCTTTGCTGTTTGATCTTATATCTGGTGCCATGTCACCTTTGAGTGGGACCCACTACCACTTGTCCAAATTCCACATGCCCACATCTTTTAACTTTCTTGCATCCCTATTTTGTGGGCATGTGCCCACCGTCAGATCATGACATGTGTCACGATCTGGTCGATTCCTGCTTGAACCTACTCTGTAATGACACCTCACCGCACGTGGTGTCATGATCTGGTTGATTCCTACCTGAACCTGCTCTGCAATGACACCTCACCATGTGCAAGATCCCTTGCCATGTGGCGGCATCCTACATTCCCACATTTTCTAAACCTTGTGCAACTTTGTTTGTGGGCATGCGACAACCACACGATCTATGCACGTGTCAAAATATTGCACACGTTCACCACATTAGTGTGCTTGCTAGGTTGTTTAAAATTATCCTTTTACTCCCTCTGGCTAACATCGTCCATAGCTATAGGGACCCACCACGGAGCGCTGCCTTTCCAAAAGGCCTCTTTCTTAATACATTACACATTGTGCACAAGATATTATTTAAAGACTTAAAAGGTCTTGCCACAGGTAATGTGGGATAAAGGTTTTAACCTCTTCCCCATCTACTCGCATGGTCAGCTTTCATTGCTCATGTCTTTTATGGGATTCATCTCCATCCTCAGATATTTCTTCTTCCATTGGTACAGAGTCATCAAGTTCAACAGGAGATGCATTTAGTTCTTCCAATGTCGATTGCCCTCTTTGACTGCGCTTTGTTTGCTCTGCTCTAGCTTTCTCATTCTCGGCCTTCAAGTACTGCACTACCTCTATTTAAGCCTTTTTATGGGTGTTTTCAACTACCTAGCGACTTCCTCCCTTTGGCATGGAAGGCTTCTTTGTGGGAACTTTTGTATTGTTTTCTTTTTAAATGCGTGGGTTGCTACAACAATCTGTTTGACTCCCTTTTTAAAACATGGACCCTACTTCTTATTGCCTGTGTGAACCCTATGGCTTCTTTCAAACATTGATGGCTTCCTCTTTTATGAAATCCTTTCTGTCATGGCGTGGGGATTCCTCTAAACTTGGCATCGACTGCAGATCTTAATCAGTTGTGAACAATGATCTTCTTTTATTGTTTGCTATGAATCTTTGACCTTTGCCTTTAATGCCGCCCTCTCCTTCATGGCAGGTGGGTCTGCTGGTTTAGCTCTTTGTCGCATTGCTCATTGTACCTATGACTTGTGTCTCACTTTCAATTCTCCTATTTGCATGTCACTCTACCTCTTCCATGCGTTCTCTTTTATACATGGCATCTTTCCTATTTTTTAAATGTTGAGCCTCCTTTTTCCTTTCTAATGTGGAGGCAGGGCTCCTTCTTATGTGCTAGAGATCCCTACCTTCATGCTGCCCTTTGTTTCAAAAGTTTCCTATTGATGGACGTCTCTAAACTTTCTTTCAAATTAAGGCTAATTTGAAAATCAAATGGGAAGTTAATCTAAAAAAAATTAAACTAATATGCCGACTCCCCTTTTGTTTTCATGCAGTCCCTATCCCCTTTAGATTCCTCATATTCCCATAGCTTTCTAGTTATTTCATTCCATTGAATCCCAATGATAATATCTTCTATATTTGCATGATTTTGATGGGTATTCAATGCAACTATAATTTTGAGGAGTGCATGTCTCCATCGACCTTCATACATATGTGAGCCCCTTAATATTCTAACCTTGCTTCCAATAACCACATTTACAACTCTATTTGTAATCTCCTAACTCATTATCCAAATGCAAGTTTCTTGTGGTCCTGTTGGCCAATCTCCACAACTTAATCCCATACATAATGATATCAGGTCCAAGGATTGGTTTCAGGCTCTTTGCAAAAATGGGGTGTTTCACAAGGTTATAGCAATTAGTAAGCCACAAAAAGTAGTGTATCTTTGAGGGGCCCCTCAAGCCTTTACTATACAGCTTCTTATGCAAGTTCCAATACAACATGTCCCAATCAGAATGTATTTTAGTACAGTTATAGGAGTCTAGCACCATGTTTTCATAGATAACCTCAAAGCCTTGCAGATTGAAGGAAGAGGATAAATATTTATTTGTGGGTGTTGATAAAGAAACATTGTTTGGAAGTGAAGAGAAAACATTTTGTACATTTATTCCTTAGCCACCATTCAATCCCCAAACATAGATATGCATGTCAAGAGATAATAACAAGATCACTACACACCCCTCTTTTAAAAAATCAATAGTTAATCAATCCACTAAAATAGGTCGGGCCCCTAAAGTGGGTCTGGCTAAAAAAAATTTTGTTTCCAAACAACTCAACTGCAAAACTGATCGATCAACCATCTAGCACTGATTTCAAACAAATTTGATCACTGAATTGTCATTTACAAGTCATTTTATCACTCTCCTGCAACTTGTCGACTTTGTGCTAGGAGGTCCTTTAACTGGCCTTAAAAACTGACCCAAACAACTAACGAGGCTCTAAAATTTGGCACACTGACTCTTTGTTCTACATTCTTACATCCTATAAAATCTTGTCTCATGATGAATTTAGAGTCAAAAGATATTCCTTTTCAAAGTTGACCTCTCAGAACTACCTACAAGTAAACATGTTAGAAAACAACAAACTGGGTTCGGATTTGGCTTTGAAAACTGGGTAAATGAACACTTGAAGAAATGAAACTTGGGGTGTTGGTTCTCTGTCATGAGGTGAGTATAAATCTATGATTTGGGCTCGTGAAAAATAACTAGACATAAATGGTGAGCAGTCAAAGTGAGCTACTCAAAATTTGCAAACTGGAAACACTAACAGAAAATGATTTTTTGCAAATGGAATTGACATCTAAAAGTGTGCATACGGATTTGTGATGACTTCCAAACAATTTTGCAAATGCTGACATCAGTAAAAGTTAGAAATTGTGTTTGGAATCATGTTTGGAAACTGATCAAATAGATTCATCATAATATAAAACTTGAAACATAACAAATATCTAATGTCTACAATACAACACAAAAGGAATTTTAGCATTTAGGTCAATTGGTCAAAAGTTATAGCACGTCAAACAAGGCTTCCCAAAATTTTGAACTAGTTGCAAAAGCATGAAAATAGTAACTGACCAACTTTGAGGGATTCAAAACCTAGTCAAATGGACTAAAAATGACTCAAAATGTGAAGCATAGGCTCTTAGGTATGGACACTAGACACTCTCAAAGTCGCCTATCATGAAACATTTTTGGGTTAAAGATATTTAGTAGCAAACATAGCCTCCTATCCCTGTCTGACACTCGATGAAAATGCAGATTTGGAATTTTCTCAAAATGAGACTTTCCAAAATGGCCCGAAAACTCAAATTAACTTCATGGAACACATAGACACACTAAAAGAAAGGTGTAAGAAATATTGAAAACCTCTTAGGCATCAAATGGACAATCGGTTTCACAAGCATCAAAAAGCGTTCATAGGGCTTAAACTTCTCAATGGTGCTCAAAATCAAGGCCACAATTTTGAGCGCCAACAAGACACAAAAGACTTGAAGGAAAGACTATGATGCAAAACCCTAATGAAGAACTATTACAAAAATTCAAAAAACTTTCCAAAAAATTCAAGGCATTGGGAGTCCAAAAGAAATAGGCTCTATATATGGAGAGGAACTTACATGCTAAACCATTTGATAAAAGTCTATATATGCTTTCATTCCCAAAACACTTTGAGGCTCCAAGGTTTGAAAAATACTAATGAAAAGGAAACCCTATTGATCATATTAGATAATTTTGTGCTTCATGTACTGAACTCAGTGATGAGCCCACTTACCTCATGAGATTGTTCCTTGATTCTCTATGTGGGCCTGCACTTGAATGGTACTCCAAACTTCTCGGTAATATCAAATTCTAGTCGAAACTCGCAGACAAGTTCATCTCCCACATTGCCTTTAACATTACAAATGAGGTGACACTTTCTAATTTGTGCTCAATCAAAGAGAAGACAGGAGAACCATTTATCACATTCTTACTATGTTGGAGAAGCTTAGTTAGTCAATGCTCACTAGACATTCTTGAAGAACAACAAGTAAACTTGTGCATTGAAAACTTAGTCCCAAAATTAATGTATGAACTCAAAATCAAGAGCCCAAGAACTATTTCTAAATTGATGAAAAAGGGGGCTAGTATTGAAGATGCTCTTATCTGTAAGAGAATCCTCAAGATAAAAAAGGAAAATAAAAACACTAGTGCCTCTAATGACAAGCCAAAATTTTTCTCCAAAAAAAAAGAATGTGACTAATGATGGCATTGTGGATGCCCACACGATTAGCATAGCACAACCTCAACTGACTTTGAAAGGTGCAAACCCTGCAGACTCACAAACATCCAATCAAACATCAAGCCCACAGTAGAAAACTGAGACTTCCACGCAAGACAAACCTTGAAGACATCCTACAACCAAAGATAAGAAATTTACAGCATTGTAGATACCTCTTGAGACTGCATTCCAACAGTTACTGAGTAATAAATTCCTGCAACTACCCCCAATCAAAGATGAACTATTAACTAAACTAGATTGGTGGGATGATAAAAAGTACTATGATTACTATCGCACCAAAGGACATAAGACTTCATCATGCTTCCAGTTGAAACATGCAATACAAGACCTTATTGATGATGGTTTAATCATGGTTGATCCATCACCGTTAGCATCCAACTTTGACCACACTATATTCAAAGATCCTTTGGGTAATCATGAAAAAGAGAAACCCTCTAGTTCAAACTCAAACTCATAAGCTAAAGTGAATTACACATACATGGGATATGACTACACCATCAACTATTTCAATGAGTCTGATTCTTGTATATCCATAATCACTTTAAAAGCTAAAGACCCTCATTGTGCTGTCACTACACATCATACCAAGATCACCCTACCTAGAGCCCCATCTAGACCTACTACTTCTACTAGACTTGCACCTCCTACTAGACCTACTCCTCCTACTTCATCTGATTATAGCCTTGTTGAATAGCTTGGAAAGACCCCTACACAAATATCCATCTTGGACCTCCTACGTGCATCTCCCCAACATCAAAAGATCTTGGATCAAGCCCTTAAAGAGTCTATAGTCCCAGACAACATTGAGGTTTCCCAGTTTCAAGCCATGGTTGGGAACCTATATTTCTCATAGCATATCACCTTTTCTCCTTAGGATATTCCTAAGGAAAAACCTAATGAAAATGATCCCCTTCATCTCAAAGTCTTCATCCATAATGCCAAAGTCAAACATGTCTTAATAGATGGAGGAGCAGGACTGAACATCTACACTCTTAAGGTTGTCAAAGGTTTGGGTTATTTTGAAGATGATGTGGATCCCTCTCAAAGAATCACAATAAAAGCTTATGATGATGGTGAACACTTCTCCAAGGGCATCATCACATTACCTCTCAGAGTTGGTCTAGCTATTGAAGATACATTGTTCTATGTCTTAGATATAGAAATGAATTGCAACATGATACTAGGATGCCCTTGGCTTCATGCTATGAAAATAGTCCCATCTACATATCATCAATGTCTAAAGTTTTCCTACAAAAATGTGGAGGTTACCATCCCTGGTGATCCAAATCCTTTCCAGTTTTGTGGTAATCTAAGAGATTCTACTGCATACCAAATCCCAACAAACAATGAAGCACAACCCACAGATTCCTCTAAGTATGTGGATGCTGATATACTCCTCAGTAAGGCCAAGGAAAAGATGAAGATTGAAGATAATGGGTGTGGAGAGTACTTTATGTCTCAAGTCTCTCACATTAGGGAGTTGCCACTTTCTCCCCTATCTTATGGTAAATCACAACTATTGCAAGACCGACATCATAAATCATTACAAAGAGTGATACTTCTATCAATGAGAATACATCTGTATGTATCAAAAAAGAAAAAGAAGAACAAGAACCGACTATGATATCTAGCAAGTATGGACTTGGGTTTACTATCATGCAGAAACAAGGCTATGATGGCTATAGCAGTCTTTGATCTTAGAAGCAAGGAATCATTGAACCTCTCACTACAAAAGGATGACCTCCTAGTTTGGGGCTTGGATTTAAACCATTACGAATAGGTCCTCCTAGTACTACAGTACGTATGTGTAAGACTATGGATGTTTTGAAGGATGAAAAGGCATATGAGGATATCCCAGCTAAAACCAATAATCCTCTAGCTTTTGAGCATAACCCCAATGATACAATAAATCTAATGCATATATCCATACCTTTCACCAAAGCCCATTCAGCCTTGATGATGACATCCCCTCAAGTTATCCTGAACTATTGGATTGGGACCAATTTGGACCACCAATTTTTGATCAATTTGACAATGATGACACCTTTATAAAAAACTTTGAAAGATATGGAGGCATTATTGACAATAATCATAAAGAAGAAATTTCTCTTGAAGTGAACACATTTTCATATTTTTGGGAGTCAACTCCATCTGACAGCAAAGAAAAAAATAATGAGCATAGGTCTCTTGGTGAAAATCGAAAGGTGCCATTAGACCATAAAAAATCAAAAGGTAAGAAACTCCCAAGGATACAAAATGAAAAATATGATGCCATGAATATCAGTGTTCTAGTGTTCAACATGCCATAAAGTCTTTTGGAGCTCTCTCAATCAGCATTCATGTGGAAGGTCATTGGTCTCAACCCTGCCAACCTTCCCTTATATCTAGTTGTTTATCCCCACATCCAGCTACTTAATTTTCCCAACACCCAAGATCAAATCCTTATCCAACAAGCCTTTGTGTATGTCATCATTAGTGACATCCCACATGACATACCTGTTGATCCATTTATCCTTAGATGCCTTGATTCACAAGAGGTAGACATTGTCTTACATACAATACATGATGGTATATCTCGAGGCCTTTCTAGTGGTTTGATTTTGGCCACAAACTTGGAATGAATCCTACATAGTTATAGTTAGTAATGGATCCAAAGATTATTAGTAAGTAGCACCAACAACATCTTTCTTCTCAACATTTGTCAGTAATGTTCTTGATTTTGTCTAAAAGTCTTGAAAAAATATCAAAAAAATAGCAAAATGTCCTGAAAGAAGCAAAGAAAAAAGTGAAAAAAGTCATGAAAAAATGGATGCCTTGACAAAAACCTGGCAAATAGGTGTCTTGGCAACAAAATTTGAGTCAAGAGAAAAATCCTGTCTAAAAGTGAAAACCTGGCAAATAGGTGCTTTGGGCAAGTACCATGGTGAAAACTTGGCAAATAGTTTCCATGTGTAATCAGTTGTTTCTCCTCCATCTATCAGGATTCCATCTAGTCTTTCCCCCCTCTATTATTCCTTGATCATATCTTTCCTATTGCAAGACATCCTTGGCTCCTTGACCATGGCTCACGAACTAGTTGATATCCATTGTTATCCTACTTAACACATCACCAGTCTGTACATACTCTATCATTTGGCCTTTGTACATAGTTTGCATCTTGTCTGGGGGCATATCACCTACACAGTGCATGAGTTTGAATTTCAATTGGGGGCATATCCCTAAGCACTTTTTATCCATTTGACCTATCACATAATAGATTGAAGCTAAAACTTGTATATGCTTTTATGATCTTGAAAAAACCCTAAACATTCAAATACAATCCTAAAAAAATCATAAAAAATCGAATATGATCTTGAAATTTTTTATAAAAATGACATAATGTCCTAAAAAAATCACTAAAAAAAATCAAAAAATGTCTTGAAGAAACTAGTCACACAAAAACATCAAATATCCCCAAAAACCCTAAAAATCACAAAACTCATCAAAAATTTACAATAAACCTTGTCAATATTCACTGTACCTAACCATCCCTTTTCTGTATGCCCTTGCACTTTGCAGACTAAAACTCAAAGAAATACACTTTCAAGATAGTCACACTATCTGAACAATGTGAACCAACAATCAATCCAACATATCACTATGAACCTCTCAATTGAATCCACAACCAGAACTATCACACCATCAACCTATAAAACACCATCTGAAAACTTAAAACCTTAAAAGGAAAGTAATAATGGATAAGAATAGTTGTTGGCTCATGTTGTTTAGTGAGTGATTTATTTTTGGCTTTGTTTTTCTTTGATCATGCTCCTATGCCACCTGATGATATAAACTAATCTATGAGAGTGGCTAGGATGGTTCATGGTCATCTTTTATTTTCTATCTATTATAATGTACCTTTGAGAGTGTAGGGCATGTACATATGCCTTAGGAAGGACAAGGTCATTTTCTATCTATATCGTACTTGCTTATGCAAAAGGCTTGCATTTGTGCTCTGGCCCTTTATACCATGATGTGTTGCATTCCATTTTCCATATCAAAATAAAGCTCCATTTGACATATAGTGCACTTTACAGAAGCAAAAGTGTTTCCATCATACTGACATCTCCTCATCTCATCTTTTTTTTTCATCTTGTTCTCCATCACCATGATCGTGTCTTTCAATTCATCAAATCTTCTTCTTCTTGTATTCATGTATTCTTGCATCATCCTACACTATCAATCAGCTTTCTGTGGCTTTTTACCTAGTCCAACCTCAGTCTAACATTTTTCTAACCATATTTGACCAAATCTAACCATGTTTGATGATTTTTCTCATGTTAGGACATATTTCCATCATTTTGGGCATGCACACACAGTTTCAGGTCATTCCAAGTCCAATCAGGCTAATTTTGGCCCTCAGAGCCTTCTAGGGTATAGTCTCTACTTTTAGAGCATAGTTGGGCCTCCCAAGTGTGTCTTGGGCACACTTGGTACTGTCATGACACATTTGGGCTTACCAAGTGCACACTGGATGCACTTGGATGCAGTTGAATCCTACTAAAATGACATGTTTGGTTGCAAAGGTAGATGATAGTTGGTTATGGAATAAGAGATTCTATCATATAAACTTTGATAGTATTGTGAGGACTAGTAAACTTTTTGGTGTTAGATATTTTCCAAAGATTGTAAAGCCTACTAACACAATTTGCAAGGAATATGTTTTGGAAAAGCATAAAAAAATTTCTTTTCCTAGCAAGAAGTTTACCACTACAATGAAGTTGGAGATTATACACATAGATCTCAATGGTTCTTTAAAGACTAGAGGATTCCATGGTGAAAGATATTTTATGATTCTAGTTAATGATTTTTCTATAATTATGTGGATTGCATTTCTTAAAGAAAAATCTGAGGCATTTGACAAGTTTAAGATATTCAAGAATAGTGTTTGGAATGAATTTGGTGTAAAGATTAAATGTTTAATTTTATATAGAGGAGGAGAATTTACTTCAAATGAGTTTAACATTTTTTGTTTGGAAAATAGAATTAAGACACCTATATCAGCTCTAAGAATCCCTAAATAGAATGGCATTGCAGAAATAAGGAACACTTAATTCTATTATAAAAGTTGGAAGAGCTATGTTAGTAGAGAATAATGTATCCAAGACATTTTGGAGAGAATTAGTGAATATATCAGTCTACACTATAAATAGAGTTCAAGTCAGGAAGGACACAAAAAGGAACCTTATGAATTATGGTTTGGTCACTCACCTACAGTTAAGTATTTTAGAATATTTTGAAGTAAATGGTACATAAAGTAAGATGATGACATTAGTATGTTTGATGCTAGAAGTAATGAAGGTATGTTTCTTGGTTATTCATTGAAAAGAAAGGCCTATAGATGTTATAATTAGAGAAATAAGACTATTATGGAAAGTGCAAATGTAAGAATTGATGAGAAATTCAGAATACAATAGAGAATAGTTGATTACAATTCATATGATGATGTTGTTACTAAGCCAAGGAATGATGAGGTATTTCTTGAGACTAACAATGAATTGTAGAATGAAGGAGAGCAAAGGTAGGAAAAAAGATTGGAACCTTTGGTAAAGCCAAGAGTTGAGATAGAAATTCCTACTTCTAGAAATAACATGATAAAGAATCACCCATCCAAATAGATAATTGAAAGCAAAGACAAAGGTGTGATGAAAAGAAGTAGACTGAATGAAGAACTATGCTAGATATCTCAAGTTGAGCTTAAGAATGTAGAGAAACAAGCTATGAAAGAGGAATTGGATTAGATTGTAAAGAATGAGACATGGGAATTGGTCCCTAGACCAATAGATAAGAATGTAATAGGAACTAAATGGGTATTCAAGAATAAGATGAATGAGTAAGGAGAAGTTCTAAGAAACAAAGCAAGATTGGTATGTAAAGGTTACTCATAGTAGGAAGAAATAGATTATGAGGAGACTTATGCTCTAGTGGCTAGAATAGAAGTTGTAAGATTATTCTTAGCCTACACAACATAAAAGAAATTCAATATTTATCAGATGGATGTATAGTCAACATTCCTGAATTGAGAACTTGAAGAAGAGGTATACGTTGAACAACCTAAAGGATGTCCTTTGATAAATGACAAGGAAATAGTATGTAGATTGAGGAAAGAATTGTATGGATTCAAGTAAGCACCCAAAACCTAGTATGCAAGGTTGGACAAGAATTTGACAAAGCTTGGATATAGCAAAGGTATGGTAGATAGTAATCTATATTGGAAAGAAATCGATGATGGTTTGATGATCATGGTAATATTTTTTGATGACATTATATTTGGAGGAAATGATGAAGAAAGTAATAAGTTTGCAGAAGAGATGAATAAATAATTTGAAATGAGTATGATAGGAGAGATGAAATATTTCTTTGGATTGTAGATAGTACAGAGTAAAGAAGGAATCTTTATTTATTAGAATAAGTACTTGAAGGATTTACTAAAAAGGTTTGGTTTGGAAATGTGTAAACCTATTGGAACACCTATGATAATTGGACACAAGCTATCTATTAAGGATGAAACACCTACTATTGAGAAGTAGAAGTATAGATCTATGATTGGAGGTTTGCAATGTCTGACTTACACAAGGTTGGATATAGCAAATGCAGTTGGGATTGTTGCAAGATTTCATGCTAATCCCAAAAAAGCACATTATGCAACAATGAAAAGGATATTTAAATATCTAAAAGAAACATTTAAGTTTGGATTATGGTATGAAAAATCTAATGATTTCAGTTTGAGTGCTTATACTGATGTAGATTGGGTAGGTAGTATGGATGATAGAAAGAGCACCAGTGGAGGAGCTTTCTTTCTTGGAGGAAATTTGGTTTCTTGGTTAAGCAAGAAGTAGGATTGTGAATTTCAAAGTATCGTAGAAGTAGAGTATGTTGTAGCAGCAAATAATTACAATCAAGTTATTTGGATGATGCAGATGTGAAAGGATAAAAGGATAGAAATCAGTGAACTTGTTGTTATATATTGTGACAACACAAGCATGGTAAATATGTCTAAGAATCTAGTATTGTATTCAAGGACTAAGTACATTTCTATTAAGTATCATATGTTGAGAGAAAAAGTTCTAGAAAAGGAAATCAGATTGGAGTATGTGAGCACAAAAGAGAAGATTGTAGATATATTTGCTAAGCCTCTTCTGAAACAGACTTTTGAGTATTTGTGAGGTATGCTTGGGGTTATGCCCCTTCCTACATCAGAGTAGAAGATGCAAGAGTGCATTAGTCTAGGGTAGCAGAACACCATTGTTTGTCTAGACTAGATGCTTATGCTTCCTATATGGGGGTGTATCTATGATGGACAGAGTCATCTAGGATGCTTGTTGATATTGTTGTGAATAGTGTATGTTGACACTTGAGCTAGTAAGAATGAGTTGTTGAAAAGTTTGATGTAGAAATGTTGATTGCAGAAACCTTTGACATTAATGTCAATGGGAGAAAAGTTTGGTGTGAAAAACATCATACTATGGAGGAGAAGTTTAACATCATACTATGGGGAAGAAGTATTGCAGGAAAACATTATACAAAGAAGATGTTCAATATGAGTATGGGGGAGAGTTTGGCATGAATTTGAAATAATAGTTTGGTATAGAGTACATTGAGGTATATCAATGGGGAAGTATGATTGATGGAGAGAATTTGAAGATTGTCTATCTTTTGTTGGTATTCTTGGAACTAAATGTTTTTCATCTATGTTGCCATCAATGCCAAATGGGGAGATTGTTTGAAGATTGTAAATATTGTTGCAAGACTAGTTTGATGATGATATGATATATTCATGATTGAGTTTATGATTGATGTCAACATAGCATGTTTGATGTCTTCTATAGTATCTGACAGAAGAACAACGGAAAGGTCAAGTTGGTATAGATGGCTAGTTGAGCATGATAACTACCCAAGGTTATGGGAGATACTTTGGAGTATCTGGTATATGCAATTAATGTTGGAAGATGAAAGGATAAGTCTAGAAGAAGTTATCTAAGTTTTGGTGATGTTTGTTTTGAGATAGAGTTTATAGAGGCATGTTCTGGTAAACTTGTTATATCTCTTAGCAGAGTTGATATCTTGAGGATCAAGGTTGATGACATGAAGAATACACATTGAGGATGGCATGGCTAAGCTCTCTCATCATAATATTGTGTGTATAGAAAGTTATTCAAGTTGCAAGGCAAAAGATTAAGGTTATTGCTAAGTGTAACGTGTTCTTAGTGAGGTCCTATAATAATTCATTGAGAAGGACTAACAACCGACTCAAGAATTATTTTATGGACTCAATATAAAGGAAGGACATTTCCCTTTATCATGGTATCTAAGATATGAATTTTGAATGTACAAAAAGAAACATAGAGTATGAAATGTGAAGTTGAGCAGAGCAGTACAGAAGTGAAGGAAAATTTATTGCTGAGGTTTTGCTGAGTGATCCAAGGTTTGGTATTTTGAGCCAAGGTTCATGACCTAGTCTACAAGGTCTAACAGTGATTGGTCTAGTTGATAGGACAGAGGAAAGAAAAAGATACTAGTAAATTACTTGTTTGAGCAGTGACCTCTTCTTGTAGCTGAAATTGCATGTTTGGACAATAGGCTCTTCTTGCATACATTCTACTACAACTCCTAATAGGGTTGGCACAACTCCTGACAGGGTTGGAATCTCCTGATAGGGATTCAAAATCTCCTAATAGGGATTCATTGTAATAAATGTTGTAATAGAATCCTAACTAGGTCTATCCTCTAACAAGGAATATTTATATTAGTACATCATCTTGTGGGCATCATTCCCATTGGGGTTTCCCTTTGATCAAGGGTTTCCCCTATCAACATATCTAGTGTAATTATTTATGTGCATCTTTGTATGGTTGTTGTTTACTTTGGTTGAATAGTTAAGTTTGTTTAAAGAAGATAAGTATTTTAATTATTGGATAACTAATTCACCCCCCCTCTTATTTATCTTGGTGGACTATTATTTCTAACAGGGTTTCCCTAGTTAAGATATGTGGTGTTGTTGTGTATGAGTATATATTTTTAGTTTTAGTTTATATTACTCATATGGTTAAGATTGTTTAAGGTTGATAATTGTGTTAATAGTTGTATAAATAGTTCACCTCCATCCCCCCTCTCAGTTATATCAGTAGACTATATATTCTAACACTTTGATTGAAATATAGTCAAGTAAAGTCACTTGCAACATCTCATGATGTTTGGAAAGCATTAGAGTCTACTTTTCAAGTTGATGATCATCTAAAGAGAATGAGATTATAGAATTGGATATGTACATTTCAAGATGCTAGAATGATGGAAGATGAATCTATAGTAAATTATATTGGAAGAATATCTGAAATGGTTGTAAGAATTTGGTCTCATGGTGGAAGCACCAAATATGATGAAGTTGTATGGAAGATCTTGAAAAGTTTGACACCACCTCTCAAGCTGATAGCTCAGATGATACAACAAACAATGCCTTGCACTAAGGATTTCACAAAGGAAACATTACTTGGAAGATTAGAATTAGTAGAAGTAGATCTAAGATAGTCTAGAGAACTTACAAGAGTCAAAATATCTTTAAGTTATGTGAATATTCAACCTAATTTGACAAGGAGTACAAGAACTTGTGGAGATTGTTGGTAGAAAAAAAGCTAATGAAGGCAAGAAGATTAAGGAAGGAATAGTCCTTCTGGTGAGAAGAGAAAAAGATGGAAAAAAAAATTTAAATGTTGGATTTGTAATGAATTTGGTCATTATGCATCTAAATGTCCTAAAAGAGAGAAAAAGTATAAGGGACAGTTTAACCCTAGAAGAGATAGATACAAAAATTTCTTGTATGCAAATGAAGATGAAGAATCTGATGAGAATGGTCAAAATGAAAGTGATGATGAATTATGATTTTTGGCTATCAAGGAGGATGATTTGGATAAAGAAATTAGAGAAGAAAGAGCTCTAGTTACATAGTGGAAAATAAATCTAATTGGATTATTGACATGGTTGTTCACATCACATGACTGGTGATATCAATAAGTTTGTTAAGTTCAAGAATCATGATGGTGGAATTGTTAGAGTTGGAAGCAATGTAACTTGCCATATAACAAGAATTGAATCCATTACTCTTGATGGTAAAACTAACACTGATGTTGTCTATTTTGTTGATGGATTGAAGCATAACTTTTTGAGTGTTGGTTAGTAGGTGGACTATTAGAATATGAAAAGATTAATAACCCAAAAAACTAGTGCATAGAATAAATATATAAACTATGAATGCAAATGATACAACATCAAAATAGCAACACAGAGTTAGTCTCCAAGAGAGTAATGCAAATGCTAGAAGAAAAATAGCATTAAGTGGATGCAAAAAAAAGAGATGCAAATACAAGCTAGGTAGCATGTTTATATAGGCTAGGAAGAGGGAGGAGGTGGCAACACCAACCAATGAGGAGCAACCATCTATCAGACTAAAGATAGCAAAGTATCTTTCCAAGATAGCTAATGGATGCTCACATGTAGGAAGGTGACACCTCACAACCATTCACCTAATAAGGCATGCTTTATTAACCTAAGTGAGATTATTAACAGTGTAGGAAAAGCCTAGCAATATAGGAAAAATAAAAAACTACACTAACATGGACAAGGCTTATCAGTTACAATTTATTGAGAAGACCTAAACTATCAAAGATAGAGATGGTAAGATGATTGGAACTGGCACTAGATCCAAAGATAATGTATTTCAATTGAATCCTATTGAGATGACACATTTGGAAGCTAAAGTGGATACCATTTGGTTGTGGCATAGAAGACTATGTCACATAAACTTTAATAATATTGTGAGGTTAGTAGCACTTATGCAATTAGAGACTTGCCTCAGATTGTTAACCCTACTAATATTGTGTGTAAGGAATGTATTTTGGCTAAGCAGAAGTAAGTATCATTCCCTAGAAAGAAGTTCACTATCACAGAGAAGCTAGAGATTGTTCACACAGATCCGACTAGACCTTCCAAAACAAGAGAATTCTATGGTGAAAGGAATTTTAGGATTTTTTTTGATGATTTCATTAGAATGATGTGGGTAGCATTTCTTAAAGGGAAATCCAATTTTAACATATTTTGTGAAGAAAATGGAGTCAAGAGACAACTATCTACACCTAGAACACCTAAAAAAAAAGGGTTTTCTAAGAGAATAAATAAGTCTATAGTAGAGGCAGCTAGAGTGATGTTATTTGAGAATGATATTTCTTAGACATTCTGGAGCAAACCAGTTAATACAATAATATATACTCTAAACATAGTACAGATCAAAAAATGTATGGACAAGAAACCTTATAAAATATGGTTTGGACATTCACCATCAGTCAACTATTTCAAGATATTTGGGAGAAAATGTTATATTAAGAGAGATGATGACATTGGTAAGTTTGATCCAAGAAGTTATGAAGGTATGTTTCTTGGCTATTCATTTAAATGTAAGGCTTATATATGCTTTAACTATATAACTAAGACAATAGTTGAATGTAGAAATGTAAGGATTGTTGAGAAGTTTGGAACTAAAGAAAAGATGAAAGATTATAATTCAGATGAAGAAGAGGATAATTGTGGAATTAGTAGATAGAATGCTAAAGTTTTGTTTAAGACTAACAATGACTAATAGAGTGATGTGCTAACTTTTGAGCATTAGAGGATAACATAGTTCTAAAACCAGAGAAGAGATAAGAGTTGGGATGTCAACTCCTACCCCTAATAGGAATTTGACAAAGAATCACCCTCTTGAGCAGATAATTGGCAATAAAGATAAAAGTTTAATTACAAGGAACATAGTAAATGAGGAGATATGTTTGATATCTCAAGTTGTGTTAGAAATAATAGCCCACCAAGATAATTAAGAGGGGGGGTGAATAAATTATCCAATAATTAAAATATTTATCAACCTTAAATAATATTATCCATTCAAACAAAGTAAATAATAACCATAACAAGATGCACATAGACAATTACACCAAATATGTTAACTAGGGAAACCCTTGATTAGAGGGAAAACCCTAGTGGGAATGATGCCCACAAGATGATGTACTAATATAAATTTTCTTTGTTAGAGGATGGATCCTATTAGGATTCTATTACAACATTTAGTAAATATGAGTTCCTATTAGGAGACTTTGAATCCTTGTTAGAAGATTGCAACCCTATTAGGAGTTGTGCCAACCCTATTAAGAGTTGTAGAAGACAAAAGGACCCACTGTCCAAAAAACTTCTAGGGAAAGACCACTAAACTTAATATCCAACTAATCTCTCAACTATTCCTTGTAGAATAATTATGTGTACTATACTTTAAACTTATTTCATCTATCCTATCAACCAGACTAGTCACTACCAAACCTTGTATACTAGGTCATGAACCTCAAATCCAAGTATCCGATTTCGGATCACACAATAAAACCTTGGCAATGAAGTTTCTTTCACTTTTGTTCTTCTCTTCTTATCTTCACATTCCTCTCTTAAATCATTCAAATTTATCCATTCACACATTATTCATGATAAAGGAAAATGTCCTTCCTTTATATCAAATCCATAAAATAATTCCCTAATTCAACTATTACACCTTCTTAATTAATTATTATAGGACCATATTAAGAACACATTACCCTTAGTCATAACATTAATCTTTCACCTTGCAACTCAAATAACTTTCTATACATGTAACATTATGATGAGCAAGCTTATCCATATCATCACCAACATGTATTCTTCACATCTTTAACTTCAGATTCTCAAAATAATAATTCTGCTAAGAGATATAACAAGTTTACCCAAACATGCCTCTGTAAACTCTATCTCAGAATAGTCTTCACTAAAAATTGCATAATTTCTTCTAGACTTAATAACTTATGCTTCTAAGGTTATCTACATATATTAGAAAGATAGTATAATCTCCCTTTAACCTCTCTACTAAAAGTACTCAAAGATCTGTCTGTACCAACTTGATCTTTCCACTATTCTTCTGTCAGATACCACAAAAAATTGCTATGTTGGCATCAATGACAAAAATAGTCATGAATGTAACATATCATCATGATAATGATCTAATCATGTTCCTACAATACTCCCCCATAGGAATATCATCAACATTAATGCTTCCAACAATCTCCCCCTTTGGCATAGATGACAACATAGATGAAAAACATCTAGTTCTAATAATACCAACTACAAAAGATTGTTAACCTTTCTTTTCAAATGCTCTTCATCAATCATTCTCCCATGTTGTACTTCTCCCAGACTATTTTATTCTCCCCTTAATGTTCTCAAATTATTCTTCAAGCTAAACTTCTCTCCCATTAACATCAATGTCAAAGGTTTTTAGCAACCATCAAACTCTACAACAATTGATTCTGACTACCTTAGGTGTCCAAAGATACTTCTTAAAAACAACATCTAACAAGAGTCCTAAATGATTCTATCCATCACGGATAATCCCCCATATAGGAAGCATCAACATTTAGTCCAAACAAACAATAATGCTCTATTACACTCGATTGATGCATTCTTGCATCTTCTACTATGATGTAGGAAGGGGCATAACCCCTAGCATACCTCGCAAATACTCAAAAGTCTCTTTGGGAAGAGGCTTAGTGAAAATATATGTAATCTTCTCTTTGGTGTTCACATACTCCAATCTAATTTCCTTTTCTAAAACTTTCTCTCTCAACATGTGATACTTGATAGAGATGTGCTTAGTCTTAGAATGAGACATTGGATTCTTAGACATATTTATTGTGCTTGTGTTGTCACAATGTATGATAGTAGGTTCAATGAATTATATCCTTATATCCTTCAGCATTTGCTTCATCTAAACAACTTGATTATAGTTGTTTACTACTAAAACATATTCTACTTCTGCTATACTTTGTGAGGTACAATCTTACTTCTTGCTTGGCCAAGAAACTAACCTTTCTCCAAGAAAGAATGCTCCACCACTATTGCTCTTTCTGTCGTCCATACTACCTGCCTAATCAACATTAGTATAAATGCATAAAGTTAAATCATTAGACTTATCATACCAAAATCCAAACTTAGATGTTCTTTTTAGGTATCTAAATATCCTTTTGACTACTGCATAATGTGCTTCTTTGGGATCAGCTTGGAATATTGCAACAATTCCAACTGCATTTGCTATATCCAGCCTTGTGTGGATCAGATATAGAAAACCTTCAATCATAGATCTATACTTCTTTGGTTCAATAGTAGGTGTCTCATCCTTTGTAGATAACTTGTGTCTAGTTACCATAGGTGTTTCAATAGGTTTACATGTTTCCAAACCAAACCTTTTTAGTAAATCCTTCAAATACTTAGTCTGAGAAATAAAAATTTCTTCTTTATCTTGCACAATATGTAATTCTAGAAAATATACCATTTTTCCTATCATAATCATTTCAAATTCCTTCATTTCTTCTTCAAACTTGTCACTTTCATCATTATTTCCTCTAAATATGATATCATTAACAAATGTTACCAAAATTATTAATCCATAATCAATCTCTTTCCAATAGAGATTGCTATCTTCCATGCCTTTTCTATATCTAAGCTTTTTAAAATGCTTGTCCAACATTGCATACCGAGTTTTGGGTGCTTTCTTCAAGCCATACAATGCTTTCTAAAATCTATATACTATGTCCTTGTCATATGTTAAAGGCCAACCTTCAGGCTATTCAATGTATACTTCTTCTTCAAGTTCTCATTTAGAAATGATGACTTGACATCCATATGATATACTTTGAATCTCTTATATGCTGCGGATACTAAGAGTAAACTTACTTCTTCAATTCTTGCCATATGAGCATAGGTCTCATCATAGTCTATTCCTTCTTATTGTGAGTAACATTTTCATACAAATTTTTCTTTGTTCCTTACGACTTTGCCTTGTTCATTCATCTTGTTCCTGAATACCCATTTAGTTCCTATCACATTCTTGTCTGCTAGTCTAGGTACTAATTCCCATGTCTCACTCTTTACTATTTGATGCAATTCCTCTTTCATAGCTTTCTTCCAATAGTCATATTTACATGCTTCATCTACATTCTTAAGTTCAACTTGAGATATCAAACATAGTTCTTCATTGATTCCACTTCTTGTCATCACACCTTTATCTCTGCTTCTGATGATCTGCTCAGGTGGATGATTCTTTGCCACATTCTTACCCAAAGAAAGAGTTGTTATTTCAAATCTTGGTCCAAATGAAGGTTTTGAGCTTTGTTCTTGCCCTAGTTATCCTTTATTCTACAAAGCATTATTAGTCTCAAGGAATACTTCACGATTCCTTGGTTTTGTAACAACATCATCATTTGAGTTGTAATCAAATATTCTTTCTTGTATCCTAAATTTATCATCAACTCTTACATTTACACTTTCCATAATAGTCTTTGTTCTTAGATTATAATATCTATATGACTTTTTTTTTCAATGAATAACCAATAAACATACCTTCAACACTTCTAGCATCAAACTTACCAATATCATTATCTCTTTTGATATAACACTTTCTGCCAAATTTTTTGAAATACTTAATTGTAGGTGAGTGACCAACCATAGTTCATAAGGGGTTTTGTTTGTGTCTTTCCTAACCTACACTCTATTCATAGTGTAGAATTTTGTATTCATAGCTTCTCTCCAAAACATCTTGGATACATTATTCTTAGCTTACTGACTTCTTTCTTCTTTTTGCTATACCATTCTATTTAGGGGTTCTCAGAGTTAATAATTTAGTTTTGGTTCTATTAGCTTCACAAAAGATGTTAAACTCATTTGAAGTAGACTCTCCTCCTCTATATAATCTTAAACATTTAATATTCATGCCTGATTCATTCTCAATTCTAATATTGAATATCTTGAACTTATCAAATACCTCCGATTTTTCTTTAAAAAATGCAACCCACATCATTCTATAAAAGTCATCAACTAAAACCATGAAATACATTTCACCATAGAATCCTTTATTCTTTGTAGGACAACTTAGATCTGTGTGTACAATCTCCAATTTTAATGTAGTAGTAAAATTCTTGCAAGGAAAAGAAGTTCTATTATGGTTTGCCAAAACATACTTCTTGCAAATTATGCTAGTAGGTTTTATAATCTTAAGAAAATCTCTAGCTGCAAATATACTACTAGTCTTCACAATGTTATCAAAGTTTATATGACAAAATCTCTTATTCCATAACCAATTGTCATCTACCTTTGCAACCAAACATGTCATTTTAGTAGGATTCAACTTAAATACATTACCTCTAGATCTGGTTCCTATTCCAATTTTCTTTCCATCTTTGTCTCTAATCATGCATGTCTTTTCAGTGAATTGCAACTGATAACCTTTATCAACTAGTTGTCCAACACTTAGAAGATTATGCTTCAAACTAAAGTTAGAGCATCCTAGGTTGCCTTGTAATCCTAAACTTTTGTTCTTTCTGCCAGTTGCTACTAAATTCTAGTTGCTACCAAGGTATCCCTCATTTGTTGAGTTCCTAGTGGGTGTCGAGCATTTAGTGGATGATAGGTTTCCTAGTTGATGTTGAGTTCATATTTGTTGCTAAATGTTCTTTGGTTTCCAAGTCACCCTTTGGTTTTTGAGTTCATGTGATTGTTGAGTGATCTTTGGTTGCTGAGTTCATGTAGTTTTCAAGTGTTCATTTGGATTCCAAGTGTCCATATTTTGTGGAGCCTTCATTTGTTGAGGCACCTGTGTCTGGTTCCAGTTTGGCCTGACCTTGTATGCATTTAATTTTTTATTGGTAGTTAATATTTGATGTGAGCTGACTTGTGAATGTGCCTAAATTTTAATGTAAGGTTAGATTTGTGATAGGTTGACCTGTAGCCACACAAGTATTTAAGGAGGTCTAGAATCGAGTTTTAGGGAGAGAACTTAGGGTGAGTAAGAAGAAAAAATGCAAAGTTGGATCATCAAAGAATATAATTAAATTATATCTAGCCATAACCTAAAAGGCCTTATAGCTAGGCAGGTAATAGATCTTTGATTGCATATTTGAATGAAAGCTTTTACTTCCTCTATCTCTTGAGTTGTTCATTTTGTTGTTATCTTCACTATATTGACTCTATGCAAGTGGTTGGATAGATGGGTGTGACTTTGGCCCTAGTTATTTTCATCCCTCTTTATTTTAGGTAGTATCAAAGAAGAGGTTCATCCTTGTGGTGATTGGCTCATGTAGAACCCTAAGTGAAATGGGTTGTAGAGTTGCAAATCTATGGATTTAACCTATAGCTTATAGTGGGTTATGATCTTGTAGGAGCATGATTTGTAAAGATGGTTCAAGGTAGAGGAAATTCTGATAATGCAATATTAGATACATTGATACAAATTGCAGCCAAATTAGATGCTATGGAGATAGCCTAGAGGAGAGGAGCACATCTTGTTGTAAGTGATGGTGAAGCAATAGCACTAAATCCTAATCCAGAACTCGAAGAAGACCAAGATGTAGCAAGTTTGTTGAGAGTGTTGTCTCAAGAAAATTCAAAGCCTAATATAGAAGTTGTTCCTTATGATGGAAAATTGGATACCAATGTTCTGTTAGAGTGGATCTCTAAAATGGAGAAATTCTTTGAGTATGAAAACACTCTTGATAATAAGAAGGTGAAGATTATAGTTACTAGGTTGAAAGGACATTCCTCATTATGGTGGGAGCATTTGTAAACTGATAGACAAAGGAAAGGAAAGGAGTTAATTAGAACTTGGGTGAAGATGGTGAAAAAAGTGAAAAAAAAATTCCTTCCTGCTAGTTACCAAGTTAGCTTGTTGAGAAAGATGTGAAATTTGAGGCAAAGAGACATAAGTGTAAGGAGTATACTGAGGAATTCTATAGGCTAGACATTAGATCTAGACATGTGGATGATGATGTTGAGAAAATTTCAAGATACATAAATGGATTGAGATTTGGAATTAAAGAGAAAATAAGTTTTATGAAGTTGGAAAGTGTGGAAGAAGAATAAAAATATGCCTTGAAGGTTGAGGAGATCTTGACAAAGAAGCACAAACAAAGATAAAGAGGTAGAGGTGGTAGATTCTAGAGAGGCAGAGGTAGATCTTATAGTGAAGGTGGCAGATCTGATAGCTCTATGTAAGATAAGGGAAAATCTGAATTGAAAAGTGATGACATAAATAAGATTGAATGGAAAGATGGTAATGTTTATTGAGGAGGTACTAATTCTTATTGAGGAAGAGGTAATTTCTCTTTCTAGAGGTGGTTTTCATGGTAATTGTTTTAGATGTGAAAAAGAGAGACATAGATCTTTTGAATGTAGATGCTCTAAAAGTGGCAAGGTAACAAAAATTCTATGATTCAAGGAGATGATGAGGGTTCATTGAGTAGACGTAAGGCTGGAGAAAATTTGATGGTGAGAAGAACCTTATGTAATAAGGGAAGTCATGAGGAACCTATCCTTAGGAGAAGTCTTTTCAAGACAATATGTAAGATGGTTGGGAAATGTTGCAAAGTGATCATTGATAGTGGAAGTTCTACAAATTTGGCATCACAAGAGCTATGTACAAAGTTGCAATTGGAGAGGTTGAAGCATCCTTAACCTTATCATGTTTAATGGATCAAAGATGAGCATAAGATATTGGTAAGTGAGAAATGCCTGCTGAAGTTCAAGATTGGACATTACTTTGATGGAGTTTTGTTTGATATTATGCTTATGGATTGTTGTCATATTCTATTGGGTAGGCCTTGGCAATATGATATATATGCTATACATGATGGAAGATTGAATCAATATACTCTTTGGGTGAATGTGAAGAAATGAATATTGCTACCTTTGACTGAAAGTTTAGATGAGGTTAATTGTACTACTATAAAATTTGCATGGTTAATGGGAAATAATTTGAAAATAAAATGAAAAGAATCAAGTTTTTTTTACTATAATTCTAAGGAGACCGAGTTGTGTCAATAGTAATCAAGTGCTAGAAAATAGTGTTAATCGAGTGCTAGTCAATGGTGACCAAGTGACAACTTGTAGTATTGACTAATACCAAAATAAACTATAGAATTACTAAATGAGTATATAGAGATTGGTGTAGAGGATATACTTGATGGTTTACCTCCAATGAGAAGTATAAGTCATTGTATGGATCTGATTCATGGAGCTAGTTTTCTGAACAAAGCACCATATAGATTGACACCTGTAGAGAATGACGAACTTAATAGACAAGTGCATGAGTTGTTGCAGAAAGGTTTGATCAAAGAAAGCTTGATTTCAAAGTTATTAACAAAATAAAAGTGAAATATATGTTTCCTATGCTGAGGATGGATGAAATAATGGATTGTTTGAGTGGAGCAAAGTATTTTACAAAGATTGATTTAAAAAGTGGTTATCATAAAATTAGAATTAGAGAAGGTGATGAATGGAACACTGCTTTCAAGACAAAAGATGGTTTGTATGAATTGTTGGTTATGCCTTTTAGTTTGACTAATGCACCTAGTGCTTTCATGAGGTTGATGAATGAAGTTTTGCAAATATTTTTGACTAAGTTTGTGATTGTTTATTTGGATGACATTTTGATATTCAATAAGACTAAGGAAGAACATCTTGAGCATGCTAGATGAGTATTGAAGATATTGAAAGTGGAGAAGTTGATGATTAATTTGAAGAGGTGTGCATTTATGCAAGAGGAGATTGTTTATTTGGGATTTTTGATTTCAGCCGATGGTCTAAAGATTGATCCCAAGAAGCTAAAAGTAGTTTTGGAATGGCCTACACCTAAGAATATGGGTGAGGGAAGATCATTTCATGTTTTTTCTAGTTTATATAGAAAGTTCATAAGAAATTTTAGTTCTATTTGTAATGGTATGACTAAGACAATTGGGGGAGATACGAAGGAATTTAAGTGGACACATGAAGTTGATAAGAGTTTTGAGACTTTGAAACAAAAGGTTTTTGAGTTACCTCCATTAGCTTTTCCTAATTTCAATAAGGTATTTCAAGTTGAATGTGATGCAAGTGGTAGTGCAATAGGAGTTGTATTAAGTCAAGAAGGTAAACCTGATGCTTTCTTTAGTGAGAAATTGAATGATGCTAAAAGGAAGTATTATGTGTATAACGAAGAGTTTTATGCTATTGTTCAAGCATTGAAGAAGTGGAGACATTATTTGATTCCTTGGAGTTTGTATTGTATACTTATCATAAAGCTTTGTAGTACTTAGGAAGTCAACATAAATTGAGTTATAGATATACAAAGTGGGTTGAGTATTTGCAAATTTTTACATTCATGATCAAGCATAAGAGTGGAGTTACTAATAGAGTTTCTAATGCATTGAGTAGAAGATCTTCCTCGTTGATTGAAATGAAGGTTGAAGTTCTTGGTTTTGATGAAATGAAAGAATTGTATGATATCGACCCTGATTTTTCTAAGGTGTAGAGAGAGTGTAGAGCACCAAATCTAATAGATCGCATAAGTAAGTATGATGAATATTTCATTCAAGAAGGTATGTTTTTTAAAGGAATTTAGTTGTGTATCCGTAGAAGTCCTATGAGACTTATTTGATTAAGGAAAAGCATAGTGGAGCATTGGCTAGACATTTTGGAATTGATAAGACATTGAGTTTGCTGAAGGATAAGTATTATTGGTCACAAATGTATAAGGATGTTTAGAAATTTGTGAAGAGTTGTGGAATTTGTTAAGTTTCAAAAGGAGTAAGTCAAAATACTAGTTTGTATACACCTATTGTTGTTCCTGAGAAACCTTGGAGTGAAATCAGTATGGATTTTATTTTTAGATTGCCTAAGATAGCGAAGGCGTATGATTCTATATTTGTTGTTGTGGATAGATTTTCTAAAATGGCTCATTTCATACCATGTAAGAAGATATTAATGCTAAAATTTTCTTCAAAGAGATTGTGAGATTGAATGGACTACTAAGAAGTATTATTTTTGATAGAGATAGTAAGTTTGTTGGTTATTTTTGGAAGAATTTGTAGAAGATGGGTACTAAATTAAGGTTTATCTTTATATTCCATCCATAGATAGATGACCAGAAAAAGGTTGTGAATAGAAGATTTGGTAATTTTCTAAGATGTCTAGTCAGAGACAAGCCAAGCAATTGGGAGATGGTATTGGCACAAGCTGAGTTTGCATATAATAATTTTGTGAATAGGAGTACATGAAAGACACCCTTTGCGATTGTTAAAGGAATGCCACCTAGAGGCGTATCAAATTTAAGAGATATTGCCAGTTAAGAAAAGAGAAGCTTTGTAGGAGAAAAAAATGTTGATTTTATGGATTCTTTGCATAAGGAAGTGAAGTTGAGGATGGAACAAAGTAATTAGAAGTATAAGGAGAATACTGATAAGTCTAGAAGACATCATGATTTTGAAGTTGGTGATGAGGTGATGGTTCATTTGAAGAAAGGAAGATTTCCTGTTTGGACCTTGTAAGATATTGAAGAAGTTTGACAGTGGTAATGCTTATAAAGTTGAGTTACCTGATGACATGGATATATCTCCTATATTCAATGTTGCTAATTTATATAAGTATCATGAGTCAGATGAAAAAGTTATTATATCAAATAATTATCCCAAGAATCAGATTGAAGAAGTTGAAAAGGCATTGGATCAAAGAAATGGTAAGAGCACAAGAGGAAAAGATTACTATGAGTATTTGGTGAAATGGAAGAATATACTAGTTGAAGATGCTACATGGGTTTCTCAATCAAATTTCTATTCAGCTTAGGTTGTGACACTTCTATGATTCAGGAAAATCATTTCTTCCAACCCTGGTTGTCTGATGTAGAAGCATCTTGGGTTGCCTTGGAATCCTTCACTTTTGTTCTTTTTTCCAGTTGCTATTGAGTTATCCTTCATTTTCAAAGTTCCTAGTGGGTGTTGAGTGTTTAGTGGATAACGAGCTTCTTGATTGATGCCAAGTTCATAGTTGCTATCGAGTGTTCTTTGGTTGCAAAGTCACCCTTTGGTTGCTAAGTTTGTGTGGTTGTTGAGTGATTTTTGGTTACCAAGTTCATGTTTTTTTCAAGTGTTTGTTTGGATGATGAGTGTCAGTTTTGTTGGAAATTTTCAAGACCAGCTAGGTTACTAAGAGGGGAGGGGTGAATTAGTAACCTCAAAAACTTTATCAAATTTAGATCTTAATTTTAATAATCCAATTACTATTTAGTTCATAAAATTTGATCTACCTGCATGCATGAGAAACATAAAACATTCATAACACTTGAACATAATGATTTGGTGACATAGAAACATTCTAAATAGAAAGTAAAACTAGGGTGGGGATGATACCCACAAAACTTCAATACTATAGCATAAAGTTGGCTGGTTAAGGCTTACATTGATCACTTCTAATGATCTACCCTATTAGGAGCAATTAGGACTACTAGGTCCAACTTGTAAGAGGTTTTATAAACACACAATGAAGTATGCACCCGGTAAAGAGATTTGAGAATGTAGGACCAGAAAAATGGGCTAAAAGATTAACATACTATTAGCAAATCACAAACTCAATAATAATACATTAGCACCAAATGGTTCGCATCTACGGTATCATCACTTCTTCATACTAATTTGTCCCATTTTCTCATTCTACTAACTTCGATCTTTTGGCCAGATTGACCATATTTTGTCATTTGTATCCCCTTTCACATCAATTTCATATCACCTAGAATCAGTCCTAATCAACCCAAAACATATCAAACATCCCAAATAAATCATCATTTATCCGTTCCTAGGCATTGTTGTGGCTTTCAGTGCCTTGGAAACCTATCAGCTTATCAATCTTATCAATATGACCTTAGTACTATCATGGCTCTCAGTGCTAGGTCAAAATATCATTCATGTCATTCAATCTTTGACATTTTTGAGGCTTTCAATGTTAGATCATGGCATCATCAACCATTTTAATAATATTGACAATGTTCGTCAGTGTTATTATGATCGAACCTTATCAATCAATTTTAATCTTGTAGCATTTACAATGTCGGTTAAATGTTACATATCAATTTATTCATGTCATGTGTCCTTGGCATGTTATCAATTTCCATCTATCAATTAATTTGACCATAGTTTTGTTCTACCTTTTCTTCATCTTATTCTATATCCATCATCGTCACATTTTCATCAAAGGGTACGGCCGCATTCATTTAATCAATTTGGCCAATCATCTACTAATTTTCTCTATAGGATTAAATAACCCATAATTTAATCCTATTCTTTCTAATTATTCTTCCTAATTATCATCTTCAATTAATTAGTTTATCATCATCAATTAATTAATTTTATTAATTAATTGATTCATTATCTGCAAACCATGGAAATTCTTAATTTCCTAAGTTCCATTTTTCATCATTAAATCCATTTTCTACTAATTCTTATTTTGTGGAATAAGAAGATTTTTAATTCAAATATTCCATAAAATATTTCATCATCATGACACTTGGATGTGACACCTCGTGGATTCTCCTTTGACACTTGGCTGAGATTTGTCATAATCAAATATTCTTATCTCTTACGCATGTCCCTATTTGGCTTATTCGTCATAGATTCTTGGCTTTAAGTGGGTCGAGGAATCTTATGACACATCATAGATTCTCTTCCAAATTTGACTCTCGTGTGTCATAGAATCTTACTTTTGGCATATTCTATCATATGCATCATAGGAATTATTATTATCTCTTACACATGTCCCTATTTGGCTTATTTGTTAGAGATTCTTGGCTTTAAGTGGGTTGAGGAATCTTATGACGTGTCATAGATTCTCTTCCAAATTTGACTTGCATGTGTCATAGAATCTTACTTTTGGCATATTTTGTCATATGCATCATAGGAATCTCTTGCCACATCGCATGTCTATAGGTGGCAAATCCAATGCTCTCATCCTATTTGAAAATTATAAAATGAGCACTCTTTCTCTCATTTTGGCATCTCTTGGATCGGAATGCTTAAGTTTTGAAAATCCAAATTGTTGAATCTTTGAGTCTCTACTTCTTTGCATGTTGCATCCTTGCTATCACATAAAATCACACTTCAAGTATTCTCATGGCATTATCTACATCATAGACTTTGCTTCAATTTTGTGTGCACTATAGGCAACTTTGGAGCTACAATCATTTGGAGAAGAAAGAAGGACATGGGAGCTACAAACGGAAAAGGGAGTTTTTGATTATGTTTGCTTTTTTTTTTTTCCTATAGTTTGGCTTTCATGGTAGACTAGTGGGTGCTAATGTATGATTATTGAGTTTGTGATTTGCTTATAGTATGTTATGCTTTTAGCCCATTTTTTTGGTCCTACATTATTGTGATTGGCATTGAAGCATAGTGCTTTGATTTTTAGTTTGCAAAGTGCAAGTGTTTGCTCAAAAGGGGTGGTTATCCATAATGAGTATGTACAAGGTTTATTGTAAATTTTTGATGGGTTTTGTGATTTTTAGGGTTTTGTGGATATTTGATTTTTTTGTGTAACTGATTTCTTCAGGTCATTTTACGATTTTTAGGGTTTTTTTAGGACATTTTATGATTTTTAGTGAATTTTTCAGGACATTATGTGAATGTTTAGGATTTTTTCAGGACATTATGTGATTTTTAGTGATTTTTTTCAGGATCATTTTATGATTTTTAGGGATTTTTTTCAGGACATTATGTGATTTTTAGTGATTTTTTTAGGACATTATGTGATTTTTTTAGGATCGTGTAAGCATATACAAGTGTTAGCTCCAATCTGTTATGCGATAGATCCAATGGATAAAAAAGCACTTAGAGGTATGCCCTTAGTTAAAATTCAAACTTATGCACCATGTAGGTAATATGCCCCCAGACAAGACGCAAATTATGTACAGAGGCCAATGACAGTGTGTGTGTGTGTAGACTGGTGATACTTGGTAAGATAACAAAGGACATTAACCAGTTCATGAGCCATGGTCAAGGAACCAAGGATGTCTTGCAATATGAAGGATGTGATCAAGGAATGACAGAGGGGGAAAAGACCAGATGGAATCTTGATAGATGGAGGAGCAATAACTGATTACACATGGCGCATGTTTGCTAGGTTTTCACCATGGTACTTGCCCAAAGCGCCTGTTTGCCAGGTTTTCACTTTTGGATGGAATTTTTCTCTTGACTCAAATTTTCATGCCAAGATGCCTGTTTGCCAGGTTTTCATCAAGGCATCCATTTTTTATGACTTTTTTCACTTTTTTTTATTTTCTTTTTTCATGACTTTTTACTATTTTTTTGATATTTTTTTAGGACTTTTTGCAAATTTTTTGATATTTTTTCATGAGTTTTAGATGGAATCAAGAATGTCACTAACAAATGCTAAGAAGATATCTATTGTTGGTGCTGCTAGCTGATGAGCTCTGGATCCATGACTGACCATAACTACATAGGAGTCATTTCGAGTCTGTAGCTAAAATCAAACCACTAGAAAGGCCTCGAGAGATACCATCGTGTACCATATGTAAGACAATGTCTATCTCTTGCAAATCAAGGCATCTAAGGATAATTGGGTCAATAGAAATGTCATGTGGGATGTCACTGATGATGACATATGCAAAGGCTTGTTGGATAAAGGATTGATTTTGGCTATTGGACAAAGTAGGTAGTTGGATTTGGGGATAAACAAAGGGATATAAGGGAGGGTTGGGAGGGTTGAGACTAATGACCTTCCACATGAACGCTGATTGAGAGAGCTCCAAAAGACTTTGTGGCATGTTGAACACTAGAACATTGATATTCATGGCATCATATTTTCATTTTGTATTAGTGGGAGCTGCTTAGCTTTTGATTTTTTATAGTCTAATGGCGCCTTTTGATTTTCACCAAGAGACCTATGCTTGCTATCTTTTTCTCTTTTTGCTTTGTAACTAGAAATTGGAGTGGGCCCCCCAAAATATGCCAATGTGTTCTCTTTAGGAGAAACTACTTCTTTATGATTTTCAGTCATAATGCCTTCAAAGTCTATTATGAGAGTGTCATCATCATCGAATTGATCAAAAATTGGTGGTCCATATTGGTCCCAATCCAAAGGTTCAAGATAAATTGAGGAGATGTCATCATCAGTGTTGAATGGGCTTTGGTTGAAGGTAGATATATGGGTAACTAATTCAACTGGGTCATTGGGGTTATGCTTAGAGGCTAGGGGATTGTTGGTTTTAGGTGGGATATCCTTAGATGCCTTTTCATCATTCAAAACATCCATAGTCTTACATGTAGGTACCGTGGTACTAGGAGGACCTATTCGTAATGGTTTAAATCCAAGCCCCAAACTAGGAGGTTGTCCTTCTGTAGTGATAGGTTCAATGATTCCTTGTTTTTGAGATCCAAGATCACTATAGCCATCATAGCCTTGTTTCTGCACGATAGTAAACCCAAGTCCATACTTGCTAGGAGATATCAAAGTGAGTTCTCATTCTGCTTTTGCTTTCTCAATACATACGGATGTATTCTCATTGATAGAAGTATAATTCTTTGTACAGATGGGAGAAAGTGGTGACTCCCTAATGTGAGAGACTTGAGACATAAAGTACTCTCCACATCCATTGTCATCAATCTTCATCTTTTCCTTGGCTTTACTGAGCAGTATATCAGCATCCATATACTTAGAGGAATTTGTGGGTTGTGCTTCATTGTTTGTTGGGATTTGGAATGCAGTAGCATCTCTTAGATTAGCACAAAACTGGAAAGGATCTGGAACACCAAGGATGGTAACCTCCATGTTATTATAGGAAAACTTCAGACATTGATGATATGTAGAAGGGATTGCTTTCATAGCATGAAGCCAAGGGTGTCCTAGTATCATGTTGCAATTCATTTCTATATCTAGGACATGGAACAATGTATCTTCAATAGCTAGACCAACTCTGACAGGTAATGTGATGATGCCCTTGGAGAAGCGTTCACCATCATCATAAGCTTTTATTGTGATTCTTCGAGATGGATCCACATCATCTTCAGAATAACCCAAACTGTTGACAACCTTAAGAGTACAGATGTTCAGCCCTGCTCCTCCATCTATTAAGACAAGTCTGACTTTGGCATTATGGATGAAGACTTCGAGATAAAGGGGATCATTATGGTGAGGTTTGTCCTTAGGAATATCTCAGGGTGAAAAAGTGATATGTTGTGATGCAGATAGGTTCCCAACCATGGCTTGGAACTGGGCAACATCAATGTTATCTGGGACAACTGACTCTTTAAGGGCTAGATCCAAGATCTTTTGATGTTGGGGAGATGCATGCAGTAGGTCCAAAATGGATATTTGTGCAGGGGTTTTTTTGAGTTGTTCAACAAGGCTATAATTAGATGAAGTAGGAGCAGTAGGTCTACTTGGGGGTGTAGGTCTAGTAGAAGCATTAGGTCTAGATGGGGCTCTAGGTAGGGTGATCTTGCTGTGATGTGTAGTGACAACACAACGAGAGTCTTCAGCCTTCAATGTGAATGTGGATATGTGGAAGTCAGACTCATTAAAGCAATTGATGGTGTAGTTATAGTTGGTGCATTTGTAATTCACATTACCTTGTGAGTTTGAGTTTGAACTTGAGGGTTTCTCTTTGTCACGATTACCCAAAGGATCTTTGAAAATAGTATGATCAGAGTTGGATGCTAACAGTGATGGATCAAATGTGATTACACCATCATCAATAAGGTCTTGTATTGCATGTTTCAGTTGGAAGCATGATGAAGTCTTGTGTCCTTTGGTGTGATGGTAATCAAAATACTTTTTGCCATCCCACCATTTTTCTTTAGTCAATGGTTCATCTTTGATTGGGGGTAATTGTAGGAAGTTATTACTCAGTAACTATTGTAATGCAGTCTCAAGTGGTATTCCCAATGTTGTGAATTTCCTGTCTCTGGTTCTAGGATGTGTTTTTTCTTGTGTGGAAGTCTCAATTTTCTATTGTTGAGGTGTTGTTTGATTAGGAGTTTGTGAATCTGTAGGGTTTACACCTTTCAAAGTCAGTTGAGGTTGTGCTATGCTAATCGTGTGAGCATCCACAATGCCATCATTAGTCACATTCTTTTTTTTGGAGAAAATTTTTTCCTTGTCATTAGATGAGTTGGTGTTTGTGTTTTCTTTGTTTATCTTGAGGATTCCCTTATGGATAAGAGCATCTTCAATACTAGCCCCTTTTTTCATCAGTTTAGAAATGGTGCTTGGACTCTTTATTTTGAGTTCATACATTAAGTCTGAGACTAAGTTTTCAATGCACAAGTTTACTTGTTGTTCTTCAGGAATGTCTAGTGAGCATTGAATAATTAAGCTTCTCCAACGCAGTAAGAATGTGATGAATGATTCTCCTATCTTTTGTTTAGTTGAGCACAAATCAGAAAGTGTCACCTCATTTGTAATGTTAAAGGCAAAGTGGGAGATGAACTTGTCTGCTAGCTTTGACCAAGATTTTATATTACTAGGAAGTTTGGAGTACCACTCAAGTGCAGGCTCACCTAAAGAACGAGGGAACAATCTCATAAGGTAAGTGGGTTCATCACTGAGTTCAGTACATGAAGCACAAAATTCTTTGATGTGATCAATAGGGTTTCCTTTTCCTTGATATTTTTCAAACCTTGGAGCTTCAAAGTGTTTTGGGAATGGAGGCATATAGAGACTTTTATCGAATGGGTTAGGACGTAGGTCCCTTTCCGTATATAGAGCTTGTTTGTTTTGGACTCCCAATGCCTCGACTTGTTTGGAAAGTTGTTTGAATTATTGTAATAGTTCTTCATTGGGGTTTTGCATGATGGTCTTTTCTTCAAGTCTTTTGTGTCTGTGAGTAGACCGTTTGTTGTGGTGAGAACTATGTCTACTTGGTTCTGACATTTCTATGTCTGATGAATCTGATGAAGTGTCACTAGGTGATGGAGGTATGTTGGCACCTTGAAGATAGAAAGGTCCTTGTTGTTGGGGTACTTGTTGTGGTATTTGATGTGGCACTTGTGGGATTAACTGCGATTTTTGTACCATGTGTTTTTGTTGTGTTGTGTGTTGTGGTTGTTGTTGGGATACCTCTGTTGGTTGTATGTGAGACCATGTGCATGCTTGTTGTTCTAGAGGTATCTGTTGAGGTTGTTGTGGCACATGTTGTTGTTGTAACAAATATTGCTGGTATGCGATTTGTTGCTCAAGGCGTCTTTGGTATTTTGAATGTTGCTTGAGTTGCTCTTGTTGTTTAGCAAACATCATTTGTTGTTGTTGGAATTGTTTTTGATAAATTTTATGTAAGTCAAGTGGGTCCACATGGGATTGCATGTTAGGAATGTTGGATTTTTGCCCCACTTATTGTTGTTGTTGTTGTTGTTGCATTTGATGTTGTTGTTGATATGTGGGATGTGTGTCAAGCGGATGTAGACTTGGTTGTGCCTTGGAAGTGTTGAGTTCGTGTACCATTGTAGGTTGTTGTTGTCATGGGGGTTGACTAAGTCCTTAAGAATTGAACGTCATGTTTGTATTGTTGTTTTGGTACCTTTGTGTGTTAGATGTTCCTGCTTGCGACATCATATTGACTTGACTATGAGATACATTTCTATTGGCAATGGGTGTAATGTCAATAAGACTTTTCCTTTGTGTGTCCATAGGGATGGTTGCACTTGATGTTTCACATGTTGTATTTATGAGAGGCTCCATAGTGTTTGATGTCGTAGCACCGGGTAAAGTTAGGAGCAAAGGTGTACTTTGTTGATTTTCCTCCAAAGAAGGTATGTCTGGCATCCCTAGAGCATGGGTCCCCTTAGGTGCATCTTGTTGTTGCATCATGTGACTAAAATCAATTCTTAATGTCCTTTTGGGGAGTTTAGGGATTGGTGGTATTTCATCAAACAAGGGATTAACATTGATGTGTTCAAATGTGCTTTGGAGGATTTCAATTGTTGGTTCTTGATGGGACCTTATAGGTGCCATTATTGTGTTTGAAAATTCCAAAGGTTGTTTTCCCTTGTCTAAGTCCAAATTTATCATGGGTTGGATGTTTTCAATTGTTGTGTTGTTTTGATTTTTGGACCTAGGACCTTCCAAGTTTGGATTGAATTTGACAATTTCTTGAGCTGGCAAACGTTTGAAGTTTTTGCAAAAATTTTTGTCTTGACATGCCCTAGCCATTTACTCATCAGTGATGCCATAATCAGTGTCAGAGTCATCACTTAGGTGTACAATACCTTGTTGTATGTTTGATGTGTTAGGTTGGCTAAATTCAAAGGAATGTGATTGTTCATCTTCAGGTGAGGTTGGTACACTTCCTTCTCCTGGTGGCATTGGCAAGAATATAGGTTCAAAGTTAGGACTCCATTGAATCATCCCATGTGTGGGGGAAGTTTTTGGAGGAAATCTCATGGTAGGTGTATTGTTCAAGGTTTGTTGTGCCATAGCTTGAGGATCTTGTGGATACATGTTCAAGGGGTCTGCTAGTAATGGTTGTGATGCTTCGATTTGGTCTTCGTCAAAGGTTTGTTGGATTTTATTGCTCTTTCTTTATCTTGGATGAGGTTTTGGTTGTGCTTGTGCCTCATAAAACAAAGTTTGATAGAGTTCCTCTGGTCTCTGAGCTGCTTGTCTGCTAGTAAGTGCTGGCATGATACCTAAGAGTGCAAAGAGTGGTGGGTATGCAAGATATGAGTATTTTTGGGATTTTTAATTGTTTAGGAATGTTATGAAATGTGAGGAAATGCTAAATGAATTATGGTTTTGATGTGCAAAGTGAAAATGTCCTAGGGATATTATGCAAATGCAAAATGCAAGGTGATGTTTTAAAGTTTGACTAGAGGGGATGAAAATGACTCTAAGGTATGCAAAATGACAATTAGGGTTATGTTTTGGACTTGTTAGGGATGCTAAAGGTTGATGTATGTTAGGTATATCATGAAAAGGATGATGTTCTATGGTTCGTAATGATGCTCAAGAAGGTAATTTGGGTGATGGACAATTTGATAGGGTTTGGTAGTGAAAATGATGTTAAGGATTTTGATTAATGCAATATGAAAGGGATATACTACTAGGGTAGGTCAAAATGATGTTTGGGGATGCTATGAAAAGGGTATATGGAAAATTTTGAACTTAGATAAAACCTTTTGAAAGTATTTTGCCTAAGAGTTTAACCTTGTGATAAAGGAATTTGGATCTTGACCAAAAAAAGATGAAAAGGTCAAATATATCAAGACATAGATAAATTTTGACCAAAGAAAATGATAAGCAAAGATAAAAGGCCTAGTCAAGATCCATTATCCGTCAACACTAGGAGATACTCTAAGAATTATACTTTTTCTAGATTTTTGACTAAATTCAAAGGTTTTGGGGGTTCAAAATGATGTTTTGAGGACTCAAAATGATGGTGATGCTATGAGGGATGTCACAAAGAGGTAAATGGTAGACGATAGTGTTAGGACCAGTTTGGATGCTCAAAATGATGATTAGGACACCCAAAATGATGGATAAAGTGGTCAAGATGATGAATAGGTATGTAAAGATGCAAGGTGGTGAATGCAAAGTGTTGATTATGAGATGGGAATGCAAAAACTAAGGAAAATAAAACTGAACCTAAATGGATGGAATATAAAAAGTAATGAGGACTAAAACGTGCAATATGAAGTCTATATGATGTAAGAATGAAGCCCAGACTAGGGTGAATGCAAGTGAAATCTATGCAAATATGAGATCTACATTTTGCCAAGCACATTTAAGAGCACAAGTCGCCATGTTTTCCAAGGTTTGAGTGTGTTCAATCAATGTTTGCAAAGTTTGATAAGGTTGAAATGTTGTTATAAATGTGTGATGTTTTGACAAGTTCAAATGATATCCAAGGTGTAAATTTAAAAGTTTGGCTTTTATCTTGATTATGTTTTACACACACGCAAGACACATTAAGACAAGAATAGCTGTTGTAAAAGTTAACAAACACACCACAACCTAGGCTTTTAGGACTATATCCACTGAATTCCTACTTGAACCAAAGTTCAACCATGCTTATCCAAAGCGGACAACCTAGGATCTTGGCACCATAGGCTCCCCCTTATAGTGCACTCACTTCTCGGGGCTACCAAGATCCGCTTCCCAAGGGGCATGACTTCCCAAGGGATTTTTTCCTCTACTAAGGACCACAAGAATGTAGGATGTCTTCACGGGCATGGGTGACCCCTTGAGCCAGTGGATAGAAAGGATTTTGGCCACCAAAACATGGTTTTTAGTAAGGGCATTCCGTTCAGCAAGTGAATGATAAAATTCCGCAGAAGGTCTCCCAACCTTGAGAACTGGGGTTTGATGCACCACAAGGGTACCAGAGGAGAGCTATCACGAAGCAATACCACTGACACAGCTTTCACTGTAATCGAGTTTTATATAGCGGCTGGAACGTTGACCTGGCTTTGGCCTATTACCGCTCTGAGGTCGTCCCCTGGCATACCCAATATCAAGTATCTTGGTCCAAGGCAGGCCTCCTATAGAAGTTACATGGATTTCTCTTACACCCAAGATCCATGAATGGTGAGGGGAGAGGATACGTCCAATGCAACTCCTAGGGATCTAACACCGTAGACACGCTAGGCAGAAAAGAAAACGGTTCTTTTTAAGCACCAAACGAAATGTTATCTAATCTAGGAAATCCACACACATAGTTTTGAAAGACACACAAAGTCTTCAACAACATCCTGCAAATAAAGAATTAGTAGTTTATGATCATGTCTTCATCCCATGATTGCCAGATGCTGCAAATAGACCATTAGTAACACAAAAATAACCTAATCTATGTCCTAGAGAGTGATAGGAACTTGAAATGCAGATTTTGATTGGTGCATGTGCTTACTATGAACCTAGGTGTGCTTTGATAGTATAGATCTAGATGTGAAAAAGAAGAGTAGATAGTCATTATACCCTTCCAAGTGAGCTCCTTCCTTGCACCTACAAGCACAAAACAAGAAAACCCAAGTTAGATATGCATGTTCACGTCGGGTTCACCTAATGTAGGACCAGAAAAATGGGTTAAAATGCATAACATACTATGAGAAAATCACAAAACTCAATAATCATATGTTAGCACCCACTAGTCTACCATGAAAGCCAAACTAATTAAGAAAGCAATAGAAACCCCCTTTTTCATTTGTACCTCCCATGTTCTTCTTTCTTCTCCAAATGATTGTACCTCCAATTTGCCTATAGTGCACACAAAATTGAAGCAAAAGTCTATGATGTGGATAATGCCATGAGAATACTTGAAGTGTGATTTTATTGTGAGAATGAGAATGCAAAATAAAAATTAGTAGAGACTCAAAAACTCAAAGATTCAAGGACTCAAGACTTAAGCATTCTAGCCCAAGAGACCCCCAAAATCAGAGAAAGAGTGTTCATTTTTATAATTTTCAAGTAGGGTGAGAACATTGGATTTGTCACCTACAGACATGTGATGTGGAAAGAGATTCCTATGGTGCATATGACAGAATATGCCAAAAGTAAGATTCTATGACACATGCAAGTCAAATTTGGAAGAGAATCTATGACGCGTCATAAGATTCCTCAACCCACTTAAAGCCAAGAAACTATGACGAATAAGCCAAATAGGGACATGTGTAAGAGGTAATAATAATTCCTATGATGCATATGATAGAATATTCCAAAAGTAAGATTCTATGACACACGAGAGTCAAATTTGGAAGAGAATATATGACGCGTCATAAGATTCCTTAACCCACTTAAAGCCAATAATCTATGAGGAATAAGCCAAATAGGGACATGTGTAAGAGATAAGAATATTTGATTATGACAAATCTCAGCCAAGTGTCAAAGGAGAATCCATGAGGTGTCACATCCAAGTGTCATGATGATGAAATATTTTATGGAATATTTGAATTAAAAAATCCTTTTATTCCACAAAATAAGAATTAGTAGAAAATGGAATTAACGATGGAAAATAGAACTTAGGAAATTGTAAGTTTCCATTATTTGCAAATAATGAATCAATTAATTAATAAAATTAATTAATTGAGGATGATAATCAGGAAGAATAATTAGTGAGAATAATAGAATTAAATTATGGGTTATTTAATCCTATAGAGAAAATTAGTAGATGATTGGCCAAATTGATTAAATGAATGCGACTGTATCTTTTGATGAAAATGTGACGATGATGGATATCGAATAAGATGATGAAAAGGTAGACCAAAGCCATGGTCAAATTAATTGATAGATCAAAATTGATAACATGCCAATGACACATGACATGAATTAATTGATATGTAACATTTAACCGACATTGTAAATGCTATAGGATTGAAATTGATTGATAAGGTTTGATCATAATAACACTGATAGACACTGTCAATATTATTAAAATGGTTGATGATGCCATGATCTAATATTTAAAGTTTCAACAATGTCAAAGATTGAATAACATGAATGATATTTTGACCTAGTACTGAGAGCCATGATAGTATTAAGGTAAGATTGATAAGATTGATAAGTTGATAGGTTTCCAAGACACTGAAAGCCACAACAATGCCTAGGAGTGGATAAATGATGATTGATTTGAGATGTTTGATATGTTTTGGGTTGACTAGGACTGATTTTGAGTTGATTTGAAATGGTTTCAAGTTGATATGAAATTTATGTGAAAGGGGATACAAATGATGAAATATGGTCAATCTGGCCAAAAGATCAAAATTAGTAGAATGAGAAAATGGGACAAATTAGTATGAAGAAGTGATGAAATCATAGATGCGAACCATTTTTGAGTGTCTATAGAGAAAAGACTATTAAGTCTACCTTTTTAAAGGATTTGGATGGGTTCACCTATTAAGATGAAGTAGTGGATCTTTAACTTACAACTAAATTTGTGATAGAGATTCCTTGAAGTATTGATCACCTTTATGTGATGGATTTGTCTTTTGCTGCTCCTTTTCTAGTATTGCCTTACAATATACTTTGTCTGCTGCTGATTCACATTCACATGCTTCTTTTTCACATATTATCACACTTGGATATGATATAATACATTACATATATATCAATCTAATTTGCATAATTACAAAGTCAACCATCATACAAGTTAACACCAATATTACAAAGTTGGTCAATATGTAGATACTCAGATTCTAAAGACTGATTTGGTGAACTTCTGATAATCTACGTTTACTATCATCACTCAACATTTTCATGTAGTTGGTAGGAGTAGAAGATCAATTTATACTAATCACTTCAATGTAGTCTTGAACTAGGTTTACACTGGTGACTCGATAGATACTGTGTAACTCAGTATAAACTAAATTACTTGTTTACCATGATTGCACTCGGTAAACACCAATCTCTATATAGCTTGGTTAACACTAGCTTCACTTTACATGAACTGCTAGCTTGGTAGAAATTACAAACCTTGGTAACCACTGGAATGCTCAGGTTGAACTATTAGACTTCATACTGACTAAATTCACTTGGTAACCACTAAAATGTTTGGTAGGAACTGTAGTGCTCAGTGGCTACTAAAATGCATGGAAAACACTGTAGACTATTCAATAAGTTCAGTAACCATACAAAATCTGAATAAGTGTTGTCACTAATAAAAAAATTGATTGAATGTAAAAAATCTCCCCCTTTGGAATTAGTGACAAAAACACTTATCAGTCAAAACTTATATACATCACAATATGATACTCACTTGGTATGGTATATTGTTTTTGAGATTTTTCAAAATCTGTCTTTGTAAGTATATACAATATACTCTATCTTCAAATTCTCTACTATATACACTTTCTTCCTTTGCATGATTCTCCCCCATACAATATACATAGCATAACAAGTATCTCTCCCCATATATAGCATATTAAGTGTCTGCCAAAGATTTATTCAGAACTTATTTACAATGAGACACCAAAATGAGAAAGAAAATTAGAATGTACCTTAAGAATGAGTGATAAGGTCTTATCCCAGTTCTCTTGTAAAACTTTACACGTATGTAGAGTAACTTGCACTTCTGTAGATAGTTGTATCATGTGATCTACAATGGAGAAGTTGTTATCATGGATCAATGTTTTTAAATAAACAATATGCTTCTACATTGTATAAATGATGGGAAGGATCATATTCTAAATATCTGTTAGTGTAGACTGGATCCTTGCTTCTTCTCTCAACAACTTTTCCTATATATTTGAAAAGAATATGATTTTCATATGATGTGCAGAGCTTGAACTAGAGTCAACTTGCAACTGTTTTGCACTAGCCTTTAGATCTTCATCAATCTTTGTCAGTTTACTCTTTATCTCCTTTGTGAGCTTGGTAACATCACACAACTTTCCAAAAATTGATGTTACATTTGTGCAAGAGGTTTAAAGATTTGTCAAAATTGAGGAAAGTTCCACTTGTTGGATAGCTATTTGCTGAGAAATGTGCTCAAGCACTTAATTATCAAATTTCTTTTCTTCTTTCTCAATCAATTTATCTTGACCACTAGTGTTCTCATTAAAATTTTGGATTGCCTCTTCTAATTGCAACAAAATGTGTTGAGAAGTATCAACTTCAACACCTATCACCTCAATCAAAATATTCTTGGCATCATCTATTGATTTTGTATTCTCTATCTCTCTCCTCTCTAAGTTTCTACTATTTTTCTTTCTTTTGGAGGAGTTCAATAATTATGTGCATTTGATCTGTAGTCAAATTTTAAATGTCCCATTTGGGAATTTCAATCTCCTCATCTAGGTCTATATCTTCCTCTATATCCTTTCCTTTACTCAAAAATCTTGTACTTGGTTGAACCTTAGGTTCAACCATCCTTGTACTTAATGCCTTTGAATCCAGTATGGAAACAATAGTAGAGATAATAGGACTAGTAGTGAAAATTTTTATAGTGCCAATAGATGGAATACTAATTGGTATGTTTACTGAATCCAAAACTAAAGTACTTACAAAATTATCCAAAACTATAGTAGCCAAAATTGAAGAATCCACAATTGTAGTACTTACTACAAAAGAGCATAAAATTGTAGAACATATTGTATCCATTGTTGATGATGCTGACTTGGTGGCTAAAGAAGAGGGATGCTGTAGCTTAGTAGATGAAGTGGTAGACACTTCTATTAGTGATATGTTGAGATATGAGGGAGTGAAGAGTGATTAGAAATTTGATGTATCTACTATGGTCACAATCAAACTTTTTGAAGTTATCTTCGAGCTTGATGATGTTGAAGTTTAGCTAGAGAGTGAGGAAGTGAGGCAATAACGACCACAACTATCTTGACTAGGTTAGTCTCCTCATCATCTTCCTTTGTTTCCTCTATAGCTTCTTCCTCTTTCTCTTCTTCATCATCCTTCATCAGCTCTTGATAGTCAACAATGAAAAATTGAGTTGAATCTTTATCATTATCTTCATCCTTGTCATTATCGTCATCGTCATCTTTGATCTCCACTAGATACTCACTTTGTTTGTGAAGATGAAACACATTTCTCCATGTGTTTGTGGCATTCCTCACAACATACTCTATGTCCTTCATCAGAACTAGACAAGTATTGAACTTAAGTGCCATTTTGTTCTCATTGTCTTTCAATGCCTTGTTTACCTCTACATCTATCAAGGTGGGTACCAACTATCTGAAGGTTTGTGCAAAAATATCTTTGATGGTTTTCTTGGTGTTATCCCATCTTACCTTGATTTTCTCTAACAAAACACCAGGGATCTGTGATGCCAGCTAGTCTGGAGAGTATTTCCATTGGCCCATTTTATCCATGACTAGGTCCTCAACCTCTTTCTGCTCTATTGGTGCCTTGGTTTCATACTTGAGAGCTTTGAAGTTATGTACACCTGCTCCTTCTCTCAGTACTTTGAGTCTTTCTTGAAAAATGGGTGGAGGTCAGTTAAAGATAACATCGCCACCTTCCTTATCTACCTTCTTCCTTGATCTTCTGGTAAACATTGTAGTGGATGGCTTAGGTGGCTTGGTGATGATCACCTTGACTTTCTTCTTCATTGGTTCTTCTTTCTTTTTTGATTCCTCTTCATCCTCTGCTTCTTCAACATCTTCTCCTTTGCCCTCAATCAACATAAGAGGTGTTCTTGTTTTTAGTTTGGCTATCCTCTTCTTACCTTTGTTAACCTCCTATGGAAGCTTAATTTCAAGCTCTATTCTTGCCTTGGCCTCATCATATGTTCCAAAGTATGGTGCCTTAGGATCAATAGGCTCATTCACTAGGGCTTTAATAATATCCTTGGTTTCATCAATGTTTACCTTATAGGGAAGAGGTTTTAACTAAACAAATTTGGATCTCACTGCTTGAATGTAGACTTTGTCATTGTCTACCATGAAAAAAACATCATTTTTGTAATCTTCTACCAATTTCTTGGGTATCTTGAATCTGTTATTCATTTTGTCCTTGAAGACATCAAAATAGTTATCCATAATGCTAAAAAAATCCTCTCCCATTTTAGAAATACATTCATTAATTTGGTATAATATTGGCACATCTTTTATCCATACTACTGTGCCTTTTGAAGGGAAAAACTTTTGAAGATAGAAAAATAAGCAAGTTAATAAAGAAATGAATTTGCAAGGGTTGTTCTTGGAAGTTTTAATACTTTTCGTGTTTCTTTTGAATTGCTTCAACAATAGATCTGCAAGGTCATATGACAGATTGTTCTTCACAACCTTGTATGCCAAGTCAACAGCTTCACATGAGACACTATTGAGATAACATGAACTATAAATCTTGTGGGCTATCACATGTATACAAAATTTTAGTTTTGCATCAGTTACACTACTAATCTTCTTGCCCCTATCATCCCACTCAGTTAGGGTTTTCTTTTCCAACTCCACCTAACCTAGGGTTTTAGTCTCTTTGGCCTTGGTGAGCATGGGAAGACCAATAATGCAATGAATCATCTTCTTGGTGATCATGACTAGTTGCTCAAGCCATAACTAACCATTTTGAACTTGGCTAAGGATGTATCTAATCCATTTTATTTGAAAACTTTGGGGTAGGTGAGGAATGTGGATTAAACCCTTGTATTCCAAATGTTTATGCTCAAGTTTAAGAATCCCATTCACATTCACCTAGGGAATCATCCATTTATAGGGTTCCAATTTCCTAAATTGCACACTTAAAATGAGTTTGAATGTCATTAATGAGAATTACCTTTGGAGGAATTTATGATTGCACTCCATTTGGGTTGAGGGTTTCAGCAACCACTAGCACAAGTTTGAAATCAGATGCTTTCCATTCTACTCCTCAGACCAACATCTTTGACCATTTCCTTGCTTTGTTTTTTCTACTTGATGTCATGTCTACTCGGTAAGCTGTGAAAACTTTGAAGAACCTAGTTGCAAATTTTTCTTGAAGTCACTTGGTCAATCTGTAATTCACTTCTTCACAATAATGCTTAGATTTCTCCATGAAAATGAATTCAATTTCTTGCTTTTGTTAAAATTTCACCATTAATGCTTGGAATGAAGGAAACTATGATGAGATAATGCGTATAGGTTGTATCCACTATTTGTTTAGATTTCTTAGTAAAGGCTTGATAACTAGGTAATCAAACATGTTCTTGTTACTCTCAAATTTTCTCGGTAGAGTCCATGACCAAACCTTGCTCGATAGAGAAGTCAAATTGGTGATAACTAATACTAATCTCACTTGATGATCCTTTTGTGTCTTGAATACTAATTTGGATCTTTGCTTCCTTTCAATTAGAACTATTTGGATGTGATCTTGACAATATAGTTCTAGTTCTTCCTTAAGAACTTAGTTAGAAATGGTGAGTTCACCCAATTCTTAAGTGACATGACCATCATTGTTTGAACTAGCATGCTTGGTAGATTTAGGAATCCATTGCTATCTTATCTGCTTTATGATGTTATCTACTTTTGTCTTCTTTTCATCTTCAATTTTGCCTGTATTCATGCAATTTTTAGCTAGATGACCAAGTTTGGTACAAGTGAAATATCTTATGGTGGTATCTATTCTTCTCATGTGATGTTTAACACAATTCATTCCAATGTGTCCAAATTCTCCATAGTAATGACATCTACACCAAGTTTTGTAGTCCTAACCGAATATTTCTTTCATAATTTATTCTACTAGATTAAATGAATTAGATCTGCATTTAGATGCCTTGTGACCTCTATTTCTTGCATTTGTGGCACTTGCCCTCAAATTTTGTTTTCTCTTTGCATTCATTAGCCCTATGACCATGCTAACTAAAATTGTAGCATTTTCCATTGAATTTATCTTTTCCATTACTTCAACATTTTTTTAATGTATGACCTATCTTACCACAGTGATTGCAAGTGGGTTTTTGATTCTTTTGGGCACTATTTGGAGGATTCACCTTCTTCTTTGTATCCAATTCTTGCTTTACCCTTTTGCCTATAGAGATTCTACTCATTCAACTGATTCAATTGATCCATGTTTTCTTGGGATTTCATTATCCTTTCATTGAGTTGCTTTTCTGAATTTAGATCATTCCTCAAGCTTTCATTGATCTGTCTTTCAGAGTTTAGATCATTCCTTATCCTTTCATTTTTAGATCTCAAGCTCACGATTTCTTCATTTGCATTGGAGAGTTGATCAATAAGGTCTTCTTGTTGAAGGGATTGATTTTGAATTTCATTATTCCTTTCATCCAATTCTTCTATTTCCTTGTTTCTCTATTCCAAGATTTCACATAATCTTATTGGCTGAATTTATTGTTCTCTTTTCAGTTTCCTTACCTCTTCTTGCAAGGAACCATTCTTTTCTAGGAGTTCTTTGATTACATCATTTGCTTCTTCTGGGCTTCTTGAAGGGAAAAAAAATATTCAATTCTTTTTTCAATATACTAATGGTCATTCATTTGATTAGTAAGTTCCTTCCTTCTTTTTAGAGATTGGGAAAGATGCTCCTTTACTTTCTTGAGTTGGGCAATGGCCATCTCTAGATCTAGCTTTTCATTGTCAATGTCTTAGTAAATTCTAAATATCTCCATTATCCTTTGTCTTTGCTCAAGTTGTCAAACATTATCCTAAGAACCACAAATCTTTGATACCAATTGTTGGAAATATTCAAGACTAGCTAGGTTAGTAAGAGGGGAGGGATGAATTAGTAACCTCAAAAACTTTATCAGACTTAGATCTTAATTGTAATAATCCAATTACTATTTAGTTCATCAAATCTGATCTACTTGCATGCATGAGAAACATAAAACATTCATAAGACTTGAACACAATGATTTGGTGACCAGAAACCTTCCAAATAGAAAGTAAAACTGGGGTGGGGATGATACCACAAAACTTCAATATTGTAGCATAAAGTAGGCTAGTTAAGGCTTACATTGATCACTTTTGATGATCTACCCTATTAGGAGCAATTAGGACTGATAGGTCCACCTTGTTAGAGGATTTACAAACACACAATGTAAGTATGCACTCAATAAAGATATTTGAGAAAAGATTGTTAAGTCTACCTTGTTAAAGGATTTGGACTGGTTCACCTATTAGGATGAAGCAGTGGATCTTTGACTTACAACTGAATTGTTGATAGAGATTCCTTAAAGTACTGATCACCTTTATGTGATGGATTTGTCTTTTACCATTCCTTTTTTGATATGGCCTTACAATATACTTTATCTATTCTTGATTCACATTTACATGCTTCTTTTTCACATATTGTCACACTTGGATATGATACAATACATTACATATATATCAATCCAATTTACACAATTACAAAGTCGATCATCATACAAGTTAGCACCAATATTACAAAGTCAACCCATATGAAGATACTTGGGTCCTAAATATTGACTTGGTGAAGTTTTGATACTCGACATCATCATGCACTCGGTAGAAGTAGAAGCTCGATTTATACTAATCACTTGAATGTAGTCTTGAACTCAGTCTACACTGGTGACTCAGTAGATACTATATAACTCAATATAAACTAAATTACTTTACCTTGACTACACTTGGTAAACACTAATCTCCATACAAATTGATTAACACTGGCTTCGCTTTACATGAACTACTAGCTTGATAGAAACTACAAAGCTCGATAACCAATGGAATGCTCGGGTTGAACTATTAGACTTCATACTGATTGAATTCACTTGATAATAACTAAAATGCTCAGTAGGAACTGTAGTGCTTGGTGGCTACTAAAATTCATGACAAATACTATAGACTGTTCAATAAGCTTGGTAGCCATACAAAATCTAAATAAGTGTTGTCACTAATAAAAAACTCGACTGAATGTTAACAAGTATTTCATATAGACTTCATTTGCCAAGTTGTATATGTCTAGTTCTAGTTTGGGTCAACCTTGCACCTATTTAATTTCATTATTGGTAGTTAATATTTGAAGTGAGATGACTTTTTGTTGTGCCTACATTTTAATGTAATGTTAAATTTTTGATAGGCCAACCTATGGCTACACAAGCATTTAAGGAGGTCTACAATTGAGTTTTAGGGAGAGAACTTAGGGTGAGTAAGAAGCAAAAATGCAAAGTTGGATCTTCAAAGAATATAATTAAATTATATCTGGTCATAACTCAAAATGCCTTACAACTAGGCATGTAATAGATCTTTTATTGCATATATGAATGAAAGCTTTTACTTCCTCTATCTCATGAGTTGTTTATTTTGTTGTTATTTCTATTGTGTTGACTCTGTGTAGGCAGTTGGATAGTTGGGTATGCCTTTGGCCCTAGTTATTCTCATCCCTCCCTATGTCACAAATCATCAACAAAATATACATCCCAATGTTAGTTTTACCATCAAGAGTTATAGATCCAATACCTTTAATATGACATGTTGCATTGTTTCCAACTTTGACAATGCCTGCATCACAACTTTTGAAGTCAACAAAATTTTTCATATCACAACTCATATGATGTAAACAACCACTATTAATTATCCAATCAAATTTCTTTTCAACTTGTGATATCAAAGCCACTTTCTCTGGACTTTCTTCTTTGATTGCTAGAAATCCTGTTTCATCATCACTAGGACTTACTACTTGTTCATCAGATTCATCTTCTTCATTTTCATATAAACACTCTCTATCTCTTCTAGGTTTGAAATTTCATTTATACTTTTTCTCCCTTTTAGGACACTTAGATGCATAATGATCAAATTCATTGAAAGTCCAACATTTTTAGATTTTCTTACCATCCTTTTCTCTTCTTATCAGAAGGGCTACTCCTTCAATCTTTCTATCCTTGTTAGATCTACTACTGCTAGCAAAGTCTCCTCTAGCACTTGTGCTCCTTGATAAAATAGGTTTAATATTCAACACACTAAAAGTTATTTCTATTCTAGTTAATTCTCTAGACTATCTAAGCTCATTCTCAACTGCTTCAAGTTTTGCAAGCAATGTCTCCTTTGTGAAATCTTTGCTAAAAGATATCAACAATTGTATAATCTAAACTACTAAGTTAAATGGTAGTGTTAAGGTCTTTAATATCTTCCATATAGCCTCATAATCTTCTTTGGTTCCTCCTTGAGATTTAATACCTGCAGTGATTTTTGATATTCTGCCTACATATGTTCTTATAGATTCATCTTCCATCATTTTAGCATCTTGAAATGCACAAATGTAATTTTTTAGCCTCAATTTCTTAGAATGTTCATCACCTTCAAAACTAGTTTCCAAATTTTTCCAAATCAAATGTAAAGTAACAAGTGACGTTAATTGATTGTATTCAATTCTAGGAAGTGCATTCAATATTGCTTCTCTAGTTCTCATGCTGCACATAAAAAGATCTTTTTCTTCCTCAATGAAAATTTCATAATCCTTTTCAGCAATGATTGTCTTTGATGATTTTTTCAAGATCCAATATCCTAGACCCATACAAAATAGACATGTCTTCATCTTTTCCTTCCATCTATCATAATTTGTTCCATCAAACTTTGAGCTATCTTTCCTGAACATGCTTTCCATGGATCTCCCAAAGTTGTTAAACTTTATCTTCAAGGACCTGATGCTCTAATATTAAAAGTTAGAAACAATAGTCCACCAAGATAATTGATGGGGGAGGGAATTAGTTATCCAATAATTAAAAAATTTATCACCTTAAACAATCTTATCCATTAAACCAAAGTAAATAGTAATCATAACAAGATGCACATAAACAATTACACTAGATATGTTAACTAAGGAAACCCTTGATTAGAGAGAAAACCCTACTGGAAATGATGCGCACAAGATGATGTACTAATATAAATATTATTTATTAGAGGGTGTCCCCTATTAAGATTCTATTACAATATTTAGTACATATGAATCCCTATTAGGAGGCTTTGAATCCTTGTTAGAAGATTCCAACCTTGTTAGGAGTTGTGCCAACCCTATTAGAATTTGTAGAAGATAGAAGGACCCACTGTCCAAATAGTTTCTAGGGAAAAACCACTGAACTCACTGTCCAACTGATTTCTTAATTATTCCTTGTAGAATAATTGTGTGTACTATACTTTAAGCTTATTTATTCTATCCTGTCAACTAGACTAGTCACTGTCAGACATTGTAGACTAGGTCACAAACCTAGGATACAAGTCTCCAACTTTGGATCACACAATAAAACATCAGCAATAAAGTTTCCTTTACTTCCATTTTCCTCTTCTTATCTTTTCATTTCACTCTTCCATCATTTTCATTTATCCATTCAAACTTTATTCTTGATAAAGGAAAATGTCCTTCCATTATATCAAATCCATAAAACAATTCCCTAAGTTGGCTGTTACACCTTCTCAATTAATTATTATAGGACCACATTAAGAACATGTTACACTTAGTGATAACATTAATATTTCACCTTGCAACTTGAATAAATTTCCATACATGTAACATTATAATGAGCAAGCTTAGCCACACCATCACCAACATGTCTTCTTCACATCTTTAACTTCAGCTTCCTAGATCAATAAGTCTACTAAGAGATATAACAAGTTTACTAGAACATGCCTTTCTAAACTCTATCTTAGAACAATCTTCACCAAAACTTGCATAACTTCTTTTAGACTTAATATCTTATGCTTTTGAGGTTATCTACATATACTAAACATAGAGCATAATCTCCTTTTAACCACACTACTAAAAGTACTCAACAATCTATTTATACCAGCTTGATCTTTCCACTGTTCTTCTGTTAGACACCACAAAAAATTGCTATGTTAACATTAATGAAAAACACAGTCATGAATGTAACATATCATCATGATAATGATCTAATCATGTTCCTATAATACTCCCCTATAGGAATATCATCAACATTCATGCTTCCAACAAGTTGAACCTAAGTGCAGAAATGAAGCAGTCAAAGATAATCATTAGATCCAAAAAATGAAGGAAGAATTGGATAAGATAGTAAAGAATGACACATGGGAATTAGTTCCTAGACCAAAAGACAAGAACGTGATAGGAAAAAAATGGGTTTTTAGGAATAAGATGAATGAAAAAGGAGAGGTTGTGTGAAACAAGGCCAGACTTATTTATAAGGACTATTTATAGCAAGAAGGAATTGATTATGTGAAAACATATGCACCAGTAGCAATAATGTAAGCAGTAAGGATGTTCTTGGCTTATAAAGCAAAGAAGAAATTCAAGGTTTATCAGATGTATGTGTAATTAGCATTTCTGAATGGAGAACTAGAAGAAGAGGTTTATATTAAGTAGCCTATAGGTTTTTCCTTTTTTAGAAGACAAAGACATGGTATGCAAATTGAAAAAATCTTTTTACAGTTTGAAGCAAGCATCGAGAACCTAGTATGCAAGGTTGGATAGTTACTTAGCAAATCTTGGATTTGCTAAAGGTACGACAAACAATAAATTGTATTTAAAAGAAATTTAAGATGGTTTGTTGATTATTGTAATATTTTTTGATGAAATATTTTTTGGAGGTAATGATGAAGCTAGTGATAAATTTTTTGAAGAGATGAAGAATGAATTTGAAATGAGCATGATAGGGGAAATGAAGTTTTTCCTAGGTTTGCAGATTGTATGGAATAATAATGGTATATTCATTTCATAAGCTAAGTACATAAAATATTTTTTCAAAAGGTTTGGTTTGGAAAGTTGCAAACCTATTAGTACACCCATGATAACTAGTCATAAGTTATCAAGCAAAGATGAGACACCTGCAGTAGATAAGAAGTATAGATCAATGATTGGAGGTTTGTAGTATCTAAATCACTCTAGACCCAATATAGAAATTGTAGTTGGTATTGTAGCTAGATTTTAGGCTGATCCTAAAGAATATCATTTTGCAGTAGTAAAAAGAATATTCAAATATCTGAAAGGGATATATGATTATGGAATTTGGTATGATAGATCAAATTATTGGCGTAAATATGTATTTACTATTTACACTCACTTAATTTTACTTAGGTTAATGCATTATTTTATTATTTTATTTTGTGAGACACTTAGGAGTTTGCACACCTTTTTGAGTTGTCATTGACAACATAGGAGTACACAACTCTATTTTAGTACATGGTGTCTACAACACTGATTTGCATGTCTCACCTTTGTAGGCTTATCCTCTCATCACCACACTTACTTCTATGATTAATGGAGGATAACCCATATTTGGTGGATATGTACCTATTTGTATGACATATCATGGTGTTGATTACAAGGCATTCTAGATGTATCTCAGAGGCCTTTATATAGGCACTCCTACTATACTTTCAAATGGTATATTGAATGAATATATAATTATTTTGATCATACTCTCTCTTCCTGGTCTACAGTTGTGCTTGTGTTTGAGTTCTTAGTTCCAAGGTGAATTTTTCCCTTAAGACAATTCTTACACGGTATCAAAGCTTAGAGATTTTCTTATCACATAGTAGTTTGAGACCATTGTTGCATTAGCATAGGGATACTTGAGCATGTTTTAGGGCCACCATACATCTTCAAGATTGTACTTTTGGCATTGTTTCTTCTTAAGGGGAGGAACACCATTCTTCATACTTGGACCAACTTCTTCATTAGAGTAGTCACTACCAAGAATTCTTCTTTGGGTGAGGGGGGGAGCCTATTCTATCTCTCTTCCTCTTCTCATCATTCTCTTATGTATATATTAGATGTATGTTGTAATGGAGGGGTCTTGATTACTCCATCCATCCATGCATCCCTATTTATCTCTCTTTTTGGGGGAGGGTTTTTCCCATGAGGTTTTCCCTCTTTCTCTTCTTTATGAGAGATTGCATTTCATTACGTACACGAGTACCTAACATGGCCTAGTATTTAGGACCCATCCTACATTACATTCTAGTTCTCATAAGCTTAAGGGCATTCCCCTAAGTTGTACTTAAGGGGGGGTGTTGGTGTAAATATGTATTTACTATTTACACTTACTTAAGTTTATTTATGTTAATGCATTATTTTATTATATTGCATTATTTTATCATTTTATTTTGTAAGACACTTAGGAGTTTGCACACTTTTTTGAGTTGTCATTTTGACAACACAGGATTATGTAACTCTAATTTGCATGTAACACCTTTGTAGGCTTATCCTCTCATCACTACACTCACTTTCATGCTTAATGGAGGATAACCCATATCTGGTGGACATGTGCCTGGTTGTATGACATATCATGGTGTTGATTATGAGGCATTCTAGATGTATCTTAGAGGCCTTTATATACAAGTACTCCTAGTGTACTTTCATATGGCATATTGAATGAATATATCATCATTCTAATCATACTCTCTCTTCCTAGTCTATAGTTGTGCTTGTGTTTGAGTTCTTAGTTCCTGGGTGAATTTTTCCCTTAGGAAAATTCTTACAAAAATGATTTCACACTTTGTGCATATATTGATGTTGATTGGACAAGCAATATGAATGAAAGAAAGAGCACTAGTGGTGGAGAATTCTTTCTTGGAGGTAGATTGGTTTCTTGGTTAAGAAAGAAGCAAGATTGTATTTCACAAAGCACTATTAAGGCAGAGTATGTTACATCAAAAAATAATTGTAATGAAGTTATATGGATGAAGTAGATGTTGAAGGATATCAAAATTAAGATTAAAGAATCTATTATCATTTTTTGTGATAACCAAGTGTAGTGAGTATGTCTAAGAATATTGTATTGCATTCTAAGACTAAGCATATATCTATTAAGTATCATGTGTTGAGAGAGAAAGAAATAGAAAGGGAGATTAGATTGAAGTATGTAAGTACTAAAGATCAAATTGTATATATCTTTACAAAGCCTTTGCCTAAAGATACATTTAAGTACTTAAGAGGTATGCTTGGGGTTATACCCCTACCTACATTTGAGTAGATGATATAGAGAGTACATCAGTCTAGTGGTACAAAGTACTATTTTTTGATTGGACTAAATATTGATGCTTCTCATATGGGGGAGTATTTGATATGTACCGAGTCATTAAGGACTCTTCGTATTAGGTATTTGTGGTGAAAAATGTCCTTCGACATTCGAGCTAGTTGATGACTTGGAGCAACTAATTAACAATTTCTATGTAACAATTGGTAACATTGATATTGACACCTTTTGACATTGATGTCAATGGAGGAGAATATGCATGGAAAATTTCTCCTAAGGCATGGGGGAAAGTACACATGGGAAAAGTTCTTAAGTAATGGGGGAGAAATATGAAAAAAAGTAGTAACAAAAGTTTACTTGGTATTCTTGGAACTTAGATGGTTTTTCCTCTATGTCACCATCAATGCCAAAGGGGGAGATTGTTAGCATTAATTCTGATGATATGAAATTGTGGGAGTATCTTGAGAATTGGAGAGTATTGATATGTTGCATTCATGACCATGTTTTTCATTGAAGTCAACATAGCATATTTTTTTTATAAAGGCTGACATAGTAGCAGATGTAGATCTTGATGGTATGGAAAATGGCTTAATTATCTAGAGATGAGAACTTATTGACATGTTTGACATAGTATCCTGATGATGTGGTTAAGTGCCCACAATCTAAGTGAAAGATGTATGGAAGTTGTACCTAATTTATAGAGAGAATTTTAGAGACAAAGTATTGGGAAAGAAAGTAATTCCTAATTTTTTTTGGCCATCTTTCATCTAAGATGGAATAAAGAGATGAAGAGATGTGTAGTCAAGTAGTGATAGAAGATAGTCAGATGATGACATTAATTAGTGACAAGCCCTAGTATCACACGTGTAAAGTTTTGTATAGACTATGAGATGATAGTGCCATTGTAATTGTAATTAATAAATTATCTTATTTCAATTAAATGGGAAAGCCTCAAGGATGACTCAAGAAATTATTATGAAGATATGGTATAAAGGAAAGATGCTTTTCTTGTTTCTAAGTAAGTGTGATTGTAGTATGAAGTGCAAAAAGAAGTAGAGTGCTTGAGGAATGCATGTGATCGATCCAAGGGATTATTGGATGCAAGAATCAAGATCTGGTTATAAGATTTGAAGAAGCACAACTTTGGTTGATAGGAAAAAGATAGAGGAAGGAAGTACAATTCAATTCTATTATTCCACAAGGAATAATACAAAGATCATTTGGATAGTGGGTTCATTGGTCTTACCCTTGAAGCTATTTGGGCAGTGGGTCCAACTATCTTCCACAACTCCTAATAGGATTGACGCAACTCCTAATAGGGTTAGAATCTCCTAACATGGATTCAAAGTCTCCTAACAAGGACTCATATGTACCAGATATTGTAACCAAATCCTAACATGGTCTATCCTCTAACAAGGAATATTTATATTAGTATATCATCTTATGGGTACCATCCCCACTAGGGTTTTTTCTCTAATCAAGGGTTTCCCTAGTTAACATATCTAATGTTATTGTGCATGAGTATCTTGTTGTGGTATTAATTTATATTACTCATATGGTTAATATTTTTTAAGGTTGATAATTGTGTTAATAGTTGTATAACTAATTCACCCTCCTCTTAGTTATATCAATGGACTATATATTCTAACACCTTGATTGATAATGAATCTGGGATTAATGTTTGTAGCATGAACATGCTCAAAGAAATTAATGCTATTCTTTCAACTATTCAACTTGATAGTGTTCCTATATGTGGCTTTGATAAAATTTCTAAGAACACTTTGGGAATCATTACCTTACCTATCAAAGTAGGTCCAATCATCCTGAATGCACCTATTCATGTTATTCTTGGATCTCTCAATTATAAGCATCTTTTGGGTAGACCTTTGTTGCATGAAATGCGTGCTATCCCTTCCACCCTTCACCATAAAGTCAATTTTATACATAACAACATGATGTATACACTTCATGCAGATGATGCACCAAATTCTTGTCTAAATATTCAAACCCATACTAGTCCTATTTCTAATGGCAATCCTTCTTCCTCTAATGCTCTTCCTTGTTATGATTGGGGAACCTTGGATTTTAATTCTACCTTTATTGAAGAGTGCAAGGTTTATAATCCTGATTTTATGAAGCCATAAAGAGAGTTTGAACAATAAATTTTTACTTCTAAAGCTCTTCGTAAGAATTTTGTCACTGCTTCTATCCATAATGAAACTATGAAACCTTTGAATGATGAGATAGTAACTAATGAAGTTTTATTGACTCCTTTTGATATGACTTCTCCTTATGGTCCTGGTTATCATTTCCTAGTTAAACAAGGAATCAATGGTCAAGCATGTGGTAAGCATAAACATGGAATTCAAATGCCGTTACAGAATGGGGGGCATAAGTATTCTTATGAATTGGAATTTAATCCTCAACAACAAGTCAATGTAAACAACATCTCAAATAACACTTTAAAACATGCTAAGACTATGAAGGATTTTGACCAAGAAGTTCTTTTGCATAAATTCCTTCATGCTAAGATGATTATTAGATCTAAACACAAAAAGAAACATAGTCCACACTTGAAGACTCTTCCTTTTTTTTTATATCATAGATTTCATGATCACTCTACTAAAGAATGTCAAGATTGACATTATAAGATTAGGCAACTCATTGATAGTAAGGTATTTATATATCATGTTTTAATCAGTTGTATTTCAATCCCATTTTCTCTAAATAGCATTTATGTTCCTATTAATTATGTAAACAATGTTAGCCTTATATTTGGGGGCTAGTTGTCTTGTAAGTGTTGTGAGTGATATAATAGGTCCCCTTTCATCTTTGTTCCTATGCTTGGGGGGCAAGGATGCCATCTTCTTCCTTTCTATCTTTCCAAGATCCACTTTTTCTTGGTTAAGCAGTATCTATCTATTATGTGATATCTAATCATACATGAAAATTTGGTTTGCATTGAGGATGTATGTCCTCAATCATAGCCTATTTCATTGTTGGACATTGGGTTTCCATGACTGATAAATCTCTCCTCTTGGAAGCTAAATAGTGTGTCATCCCTCACAAGGGTTAGTTTTTCTCTTCTTACATGATATGTCTTTGCATTTGTCCCTTCCAAAGCCTCATAGGGGATATGACCTTCTTGGCTTGGACTAGGTGTTCATGTTGAAGAAGGCTTTATACTTGTTCTTTTCTTTCGTTAACATGTCAAAATAGTATGTATTTTTTCCATCTTAAGGAGGGGGGCATATATACGGCCTCCCTCATTCTATATTATGTATTTTTGTTCTAACCTTTGTTTTACAACATGCTAAATTTTGGAAGCTAACATGCATAAGTTGTGAAATCCTGAAGAGAAATACATTTCCAATTTCAAATATGCTAATTCCTTGGAAGGTAACTCACATAATTTGTAAATCCTAAAGAGATACACATTTTACAAATTTATTCTACGGTAATATGAGAATATGGATCCATGAGTACTTTATACAATCCATCAGAAGACACACTAATATATGTACAAAGTCGCCAGAAGATGCATAACTTTATGGGGTGACTATCAAGTTCTTTCTTGGTGGGCCATCCTATTCATTATGTGGTTTATAGTGAGATATACAGATCTTACTAGGTGAGCTAGCCACTCCTTTCTCCCTCTTCTCTTTTTTTCTAGTGATGTCTCTCTTATTGTAATCTTGGAGTTGAAATAGAATTGAGTCCTTGCGGACTTGAGGATCTCTCTATACCTTTGATTTTAATGAGCTCTCTTATTGTAATCTTGGAGTTGATAAATAATTGAGTCCCTGGCAGCTTGAGGATCTCTTTATCCCTTTGATTTTAATGATTTTATTTTCTCATTATGATCTCCTTTACTAAGAGTCAGCACTGAGTCCATACTCTTGCTAAAGTGGGGGCTTAATGTATCATCTTAAAATGGAAGCACTTCCATGTTAAGAGAGTTTAGCCATCCTAGTAGGTAATTTGGGATCATGTCAAGCACCTTGAATGGGTCCTCGGCTAAGATCTAGATTTTTCCACTAATTCTACCCCCTTTCCCACTTTCTTTCTACATTTTTCTAGCATTTTGGACCGAGATCCTAAGATTTTTGACCTCACGATGAAGGTCAACCTTTTAGGTCAAGGTCAAACTAAACCCTAACCTAGGTCAAGGAAAAACTCAACCTTGACCTAGGTCAGAGTTGACCTCAATCCTAATGCAAGGTCCAAATTTAAAGGTTCCATGATTTCTAAATGTTGGGTTTCAGAAAGCTTCATTTTCCTACTTCTGGGTTAGTTGTTTTATGTTTTGGAATGGTAAACTCTTAAATTGAATTTAATATAGGTAAATTTCTATGGGTTAAGGTTAATTTGGATTTAATTCTCCAATGTCAGCCTCTCTAGAAGTTTGTACCTTAGATCACTATATCAAGAAGCCTTCTCTCATTTTCTCTAACCTAAGACAAGAACATATTGGATAGTCTATGATCAAACATCAACTTTCATGATTGAGATCTCAAGTACAAGCAAGCATTCAAGCATTCAAGCCTTCAAGAGTTCAAGTATTTCAATTCATCAAGGAGATCCATTAGTAGATACTGAAGGATTCAAGCTCTATGGAGCCCTCTTGTTGAAGATTCATCCATTTTTATTCAAGCCTCTTCCTAATCTAAGATCCATTCACAATTCATGTTGAAGATCGAAGACAATTGATTTGCGACATCCTACATCCTATTCTACATTCATTTGGAGCATCCATACTTGTGGATTGTAGGATTCAAATCCTCCCTAAGGATTTCAACATAAACAAGGTGAATAGTTCCATTTACTTTGTTTATACATATTTTAATTACATTTCAAGGTTGATTCAAAATTAGGGTTTAACCAAGGCAAAACCCCATCCAACAAAAAAAACCATTTTTCTTGTAGGTATAGGTGTGGAATAGCAAATTGAGGTTCATATTTGGATACTCTTGTCACAAACTTGCAGGATCCATGAACAATTTTTTTGTTAGAGTAGTGTAGGTCAAAGGTGACTTTTTGGGGTACAATTGTGCCCCAGGGTAAGATTTTGCCCCACTATCTCAGTCAAGCTCAACCTACCCTTAGAAAAGAAAAATATTTATGGGTTTTGAAGATCTTGCAGTTTTCATTCAAGATCAGAAAAATCAATAGATTCTAAGACCGTTTGATAAGATTTTTAGCTGATTCTTTTTTGGAGGTAATTACCTTTTATTTCTTCATTTCAATATTAGTCATCTAGTTTTACTTTCCATATAATAAGAATCTATATGTATGTGTAAAATATGGATTTAGGGTCTCTTTCGTATGTACTATTTTAAAAGCTTATTCATCATCCATATTTTATCCTATTTAGGATGGAAAAAAGAGCACTAGTGGTGGAGCATTCTTTCTTGGAGAAAGATTGGTTTTTTGAATAAACAAGAAACAAGATTGTATTTCACAAAGTATGACTGAGGTAGAGCATGTTGCAACAAAAAATAATTGTAATCAAGTTATGCAGATGAAATAGATGATGAAGGATATTAGGATTGAGTTTATAGAACTTGTTATCATATACTGTGATAACACAAGTATAGTAAGTATATCTAAGAGTCATGTGTTGCTTTATAAGACTAAGGATATATCTATTAAGTATCATGTCTTGAGAGAGAAGACAATATAAAAAGAAATTAGATTGGAATATGTGAGTACTAAAGATCAGAGTGTAGATATCTTTAAAAATCCCTTACCTAAAGATACATTTGAGTACTTCAGAGGTATGCTTGGGGTTATGTCCCAACCTACTTCTAAGTAGATGTCACAAATATTGCATTAGTCTAGTGGTATAGAGAAATTCTTTAGACTGGACTAAATGCTAATGCTTCCTATATGGGGGAGTATCTATTATGAGCTGAGTCATTGAGGAATCTTGGTATTTGGTCTTGAATAGTGTCTTTGGACACTTGAGCTAGTTGGAGAATTGGAGTAGTAAATTAACATAATGAGGCCTTTGTCATTGATTTCAATAGGGGAGTATATGTATATAAAACATCTCCTAAGTATATGGAGAGAAGAGGAATATCTCTATGTGGAGATATGCACTATGAAGAACTTTGGTGTATGGTAAATTTTTTAATGTAAAAAATCATTTCCAATCCTAAGAAGATGTAGAATAGAGAACTATTCTAGAGGTTTTTAGAGTTGATTGATGAAGAGGATTTGGAAAGATAAGAACAACAACAACAATAGAGTACTATTTTGGTATTGTTGGAACTTAGATGTTTTTCATCTATGATTTCCATCAATACCAAAGAATAATATTGTTAGCATGAATGTTGATGATAGTACAATGGGGTAGTATCTTAAGCATTGGAGAGTATTGACATGTTACATTCTTGACTATGTTTCTCATTGATGTCAACATAGTAGTAAGTTTGTGAAGATTGGAAAAGTAGCAGATAGAGATCTTAGGTGTACAAAAAATGTTTTGATTGCTTGGTGATGCACATTTATGGACATGTTTGATACTATCTCATGATGTTAAGGTTCAATATGCAGTACCCGAGTCAAAGATATACACATGATATGCTTGATTTATAGAGAGCAGTACAAAGCAAGAATACCTAAGAAGAAAATTTTGAAGTTTATATTATATTGTCTAATAGAGGTATAATCTGGAGATGCATAGTTAGTGAGTGACATAAGATAGTCTGATGATGATGTCAGCAAATGTGCAAGCCCTAGTATCACACATGTGAGAAGTTGCATAGACTGTGAGATGACTATGCTATTGTAATCATGAATCAATTAATTATCTTATTATAATTAATTGGGAAAGCCTCAAGATTGACTCAAGGAATTATTTTGAAGATATAGTATAAATAAAATTTGTTTTCTTTGTTTGTAAGAAGTGTTGTGATTATTATATTGAGTGAGAAGTGTGAAAATGAGAAAATTGTTTGGTGAAAATGAGTAAGTGATCCAAGGGATTATTAGATGTGAGATTTCTGATCTGGTTAAAAGATTAGAAGGAGTAGAAGTTCGGTTGATAGGATAGAGAAAGAGGAAGGAGAAATACTATTCATTTCTATTATTCTATAAGGAATAATATAGAGATCATTTGGATAGTGGGTTCATTCATATTTCCCCTAAAGCTATTTGAACAATGGGTCCATCTATCTTCTACAACTCCTAATAGGGTTGACACAACTCCTAACAAGGTTGGAATCTCCAAAAAGGGATTCAGTGTCTCTTATCAGGGACTAATATTTATTGAATGTTGTTATAGACTACTAATAGGGTCCATCCTTTAACAAGGAATATTTATATTAGTACACCATCTTGTGGGTACCATCCCAATTGGGGTTTTCCCTATAATCAAGGGTTTCCTTAGTTAACATATATGATATTATTATGTATGAGTATCTTGTCATGATTTTTGGTTATATTTCTCATATTGTTAAAGTTTAATAAGGTTGATAACTATGATATTAGTTGGATAAATAATTCACCCCTCCTCTCAGTCATATTGGTCGACTATATATTCTAACAATTTTGAGGTAGATGAAATGATGACACTATTGTTATAGACATGTTGAGACAATTTGCAACTAGATTAGATATTGTGGAGACAGCCTCGAGGAGAGGAGCACATATTGATGATGAAGTAATGACACCAAAACCTAATTCAAAACTTGAGGAAGATCAAGATGAGGAAAAATTATTGAGAGTATTGTCTAGGGCAGATTCAAAACTTGTTGTAGAAGTTGTTTCTTATGATGTAAAATTGGACACCAATACTGTGTTGGACTAAATATTTAATATGGAGAAGTGCTTTGAGTGTGAAGAAACCCCTAATAATGAGAAGGTGAGAATTGTAGTCACTAGGTTGAAAGGTCATGCCTCATTGTAGTGGGAGCATTTACAAATTGATAGACAAAGGAGAGGAAAGGAGAAGATTAGAACTTGGCTGAAAATGGTGAACAATGTGAAGAAGAAGTTCTTTCTTTTTGATTACCAAGTTCACTTCTTGAGAAAGATGCAAAATTTGAGACAAATGGACATGACTGTGAAGGAGTATACTGAGGTATTTTATAGATTAGACATCAGATCTAGACATGTAGATGATGAGATTAAGAAAGTTGCAATGTATCTAAATGGATTGAGATCTTGAATTCAAGATGAGATAAGTTTTATGAAATTGTGAAGTGTGGAATAAGTATATCAATATTTCTTGAAAGCTGAGGAGATCTTGACAAATAAGTATGAACAAAGACAAAGAGGTAGAGGTGGTAGATTCTAGAGACGTAGATGTAGATCTTATGGAGAAGGTGACAGATCTAAAAATTCTATGCAAGATAAGAGAAAAATTGTTTGGGAAAATGAATACAAAGGCAAGATTGAATGGAAATGTGGTATTTCTTATGAGGAGGTACTGGTTCTTACTAAAGAAGAGGTAATTTTTATTCTAGGAGTGGTTTTCTTGGTAATTATTTTAGATGTAGTAAAGAAGGGCAAAGATCCTTTGAATGTAGATCTTCTTGTGATAATGAACAAGGTAACATAAATGCTATGATTCAAGGGGACATTGAGGGTTCACCAAGTGGACCTAAGGAAAGAGAAAATATGATGGCGAGAATAACTTTGTGTAATAAGGGAATTGATGAGGAAGCTATCCTAAGGAGAAGTCTTTTCAAGATTACATGTAAGATGGATGGAAAATGCTGCAAGGTGATCATTGACAAGTTCAACAAATTTGGCATTAGAGGAGTTGGTTACAAAGTTATAGTTACATAGGTTGAAGCATCCTAAACCATATCATATTTCATGGATCAAGGATGAGCATAAGATATTGTTTAGTGAACAATGTGTTGTGAAGTTCCAAATTAGCAATTATTTTGATGGAGTTGTATGTGATGTTATGCCTATGGATTGTTGTCATATTTTGTTGGGTAGACATTGGAAATATGATAGATATGCTATACATGATGGAAGATTGAATAAATATACTCTTTAGGTGAATGGGAGAAAAAAAGTATTGTTGCCTTTGACTAAAAGTTTAGATGAGGTTAATTGTACTAGTGTTTAAATTTTCATGGTTAATGAAAATAAATTTGGAAAGGAAATGAAGAAGAATCAAATCTATTTTTCCATAATTCCTAGGAGATTGAGTTATGCTAGTCATAATAGAGTGATAGAGGTTAGTAGTAATTGAGTGATAATAGAAGCTAGTAGTATTGACCGAGTATCAGTAGAATTTGAAAGATTGTTGAAGGAGTATAAAGGAATTTTTGCAGAGGATATCCCTGATGGTTACTACAAAAAATAAGTATAAGTCATTTTATGGACATGATTCTAGGAGCTAGTTTATCGAATAAAACATCATATATATTGACACCTATAGAGAATGAAGAACTTTATAGATAATTCCATGAGCTATTTCATAAAGGTTTGATCATAGAAAGATTGAGTCCATGTGTTGTACCTACTATACTAGAACCTAAGAAGAATGGAGAATGGAAAATTTGTACTAATTCTAGAGCTATTAACAAGATCATAGTGAAATATAGGTTTCCTATGCCAAGGATGGATGGCATAATGGATTGTTTGAGTGGAGAAAAGTATTTTACCAAGACCTATTTTAAGAGTGGTTATCATCATATTAGAATAAGAGAAGGTGATGAATGAAAGACTTCTTTTAAGACAAACAATGGTTTGTATGAATGGTTGGTAATACCTTTTGGTTTGACTAATGCACTTAGTACTTTCATGAGGCTAATGAATGAAGTTCTCAAGAGACTCTTGGGTAAGTTTGTGATTGTTTATTTGGATGATATTCTAATATTCAATAAGACTATGGAAGAACATCTTGAGCATATTAGACAAGTATTACAAATATTAAAAGAGGAAAAGTTGATTATTAACTTGAAAAAGTGTTCTTTTATGCAAAAGGAGATTTTGTATTTAGGATTTGTGATTTCACTTGATAGTTTGAGAATGGATCTTGATAAGGTTAAAGAAATTGTGGAATGGCCTACACCTAAGAATATGAGTGAGGTAAGATCATTTCATGGTCTAGCTAGTTTCTATAGGAAGTTCATAAAGAATTTTAGTTTTGTTTGTAATGCTATGACTAAGACAATGCAAAGAGATGAAAAAGGATATTAAGTGGATACATGGAGATGATAAGAGCTTTGAGACTTTGAAAAAAAGGTTGTTGAGTTACCTGTATTGGCTTTTCTTGATTTCAATAAGGTATTTCAAGTTGAATGTGATGAAAGTGGTAATACAATAGGAGATGTGTTGAATCGAGAAGGTAAACTTGTTGCTTTCTTTAATGAGAAGTTGAATGATGCTAAAAGGAAATATTTTGTGTATGATCAAGATTATTATGCTATTGTTCAAACCTTGAAAAAGTGGAGACATTATTTTATTCCTAAGGAGTTTGTTTTCTATACTAATCATAAAGCTTTATAGTATTTCACAAGTCAACTTAAGTTGAACCAACAATATAAGAAGTGGGATGAGTACTTGTAGATTTTTAGATTTGTGATCAAGCATAAAAGTAGAGTAATTGATTGATCTATTGATGCATTGAGCAGAAGAAATTCTTTGTTGACTGAGATGAAGTTTCAAGTTCTTGGTTTTGATGAAATGAAGGAGTTGCATGATACTTACCATAGTTTTTCTAAGGTATAGAGAGAGTGCAGAGCACCAAATATATTAGAACACATGAGTAAGTATGTTGAATATTTCATTCAAGAAGGTATGTTGTTCAAATGAATTTAGTTATGTATACCAAGAAGCTTTATGAGAGTTAATTTGATTAAGGAAAAGCAATGTGGTGGATTGGCTAGACAATTTGGGATTGATAAGACATTGAGTTTGATGAAGGATAAGTATTATTGGCCACATATTTATAATGATATTTAGTAGTTTGTAAGTAGTTTTGTAATTTTTCAAGTTACAAAAGGAGTAAGTTAGAATAATGGTTTGTATACACATATTTATGTTCTTGAGAAACCTTGGAGTGACACCAGTATGGATTTTGTTCTTGGGTTATCTAAGACAGAAAGAGGGTATGATTCCATATTTGTTATTATGCATAGATTTTCTAAAATGGCACACTTAATACCATGTAAGAAGAAATAAGATGTTGTGCATGTTTCTGAGATTTTCTTCAAAGATATTGTTAGATTGCATAGATTTCCAAAAAGTATTATTTCTGACAGAGCCAATAAGTTTGTTGGTTTTTTTTGGAGGACTTTGTGGAAGAAGATGGGTAATGAGTTTAGATTTAGTTCTACATTCCATCCATAGATATATGGATAGACATAGGTTGTGAATATAATCTTGGGTAATTTGTTGAGATTTTTGTTTGGAGATAAGCCAATTAATTGGGAGATTATATTGGCACAATTTGAGTTTACATATAATAATTCTGTGAATAGGAGTGTAGGAAAACCACTTTTTCATATTGTTACTAGAATTAAGCCTAAAGGAATCTCAAATTTGAGAGATGTTTCTAATGAAGAGAAGAGAGGTGCTAAAGGGGAAGAATTTTCTTATTTTATGAATTATTTTCATGAGGAAGTAAAGTTGAAGTTGAAATAAAGTAATTAGAAGTATAAGGAGAATGCTGATAAGTAAAATACTAATAAGTTTAGAAGACATCATGTTTTTTAAGTTGGTGGTACATGGGTACCTAGGTAGGCTTGTGAAAGACCTAGGGCTCCTAGGGTATTTTGTCTTGTAGTGGTTCTAACCACACCACTAGGTGAATAATAGGGCTAGCCTAGTCCTAGTGTGAGGTCTTGTAGGGTAAGTTTCTCATAGTTGCTCCTAGTTACTCAATTAGGCTATATAGGGAATTTTTGTGTCTTAAGGAGTAGAATGGTCAAAAAAGTGTTTGAAGGACCTTATAATATTTTTTACAACCATTTAATCCCTTTGGAGATGTTTGACATTGTTTGGAGCAAGTTTGAGAGTCAAATGCTCAAAAATGAAAAAAAATCTCCAAATTTGTCAATGTTGTCTTTGAAGGAACTTATTATATGTTTTAAAACCATTTAATCCCTTTGGAAAGGTTTGAAATTGTTTGGAGCAAGTTTCAGAGTCAAATGCTCAAAAATGCAAAAATTTCTCAAAAATTGTCAATGTCGTCATTGACAACATTGACAAATTTTCTTGCAACCGAGCAACTTCATAGTTGGAGCTTTGTAACTATCTAATCATTTTGGATAGGTGTGGGGATGTGTTTATAAGGCCATAATTGAGCTCTGGCAGTGTTGGAATTTGGAGAGAATTTTGGTGTACAGACTAAACAACAAGTCATAGTTACAATCTTATGCTTTTGAAGATTTTTGGCATTTTAATGGATTAGTTTTGGAACTATCATTGCTTGAATAGTTAGAGGAGTTTTTTTGTGGTTCTATATAATTTTTGTTTGAGTTTTTTTAGAGTTTTGGTTACTTGCATAAATTATTTTGGTTTTTTCTATTCTGCTATTCTGAACCTAGTAATTAATCAAAATGGAGTTATAACTCCCTCTCTCACCATAGGATTAGTATGGCCTCTTGGGATTTGGGAGATGAATCCTTGTACATATTTTACAACAAATGAGGGCCCTTAGAAAATAAGGTAAGTGATTTATTGGTGATACCCTAGGCGAGCTAGTGAAGCATGGCTAGGGATGACAATTAAGTGAAGAGGTGTTTGAAGGATTGAATGTGCATGATACTTCAATCAAAGCTTGAAATGTGTTAGGGAAATGTGTAATGAAACTCCAACCTCAATTGGAAACCATGGTGGAGGTCCTCTGGAAGGAAAAACAATCTTTTCATTAGATAGCTTGCTAAACCCTTAAAACCCTTATTTTAAGGCTAAAATTATACCTGTACTGTACAGACAAATTGGGACCCCTAGACCACAAAAATCCTTAAGGTATCTAAAAAGGGTGACTAGGTTGGTGGTTTTTTTGACCCCTTGTTAAGGGTTTTGTAAGATATTTTGGTTTTTCTATATTTGGAGGGCTAATTGCTTGTAGCCTTATTACAAGAATTTGAGTGCATTCTTGCCTGGTTGTTGGAACTCAATTAGGGTTTCAACTCTAATTGAGATAGAGGAACTTGAAGGAAGTCCACATACTTCTCTAGAGGACCATTGAGGTATCATTTGGGAATTTTAAGTTGATTGTAGTGTGGACAAGTTGGTAAGTTACTGATTGGTGTGTTCTAGTTGAATGACCTAGGACCTCATGGTTAGGTTCCTAAGGAGATTGGGGTAATTAGAAACCATAATTAGGTCTACTAGAAGACCTAAGGTGGCCCTAGAGGAAGAAAGGGTAAGAGAAAGGCTATTTGTCACATCAGAGTGGTATTAGATCAAGTTAAGGACTTGGGAAGAAGGTGTATGTCTACAGCCACTAGAGAGTCAGTGGGTGAGTCAAGCATGGTGACTAATGTAGAGCTAGTTAAGGAAGTTGATGAGAAAAAGGAGAAAAAGAGACTCCTTGAATAGCCTTGGAGGAGGTGAACACAAAGTTCGATGAAGTTGTTGATGTAGCTAAAAAGAAGGAAGAAGTGGACAACGAGAAGGGTAAGGAGGTAGCAGAAGAAGATGTTGTCCCTAAACTAGACCCTATCTTGAATGAGGAACCTTTCTTGAAAGCTATAAAATCCATAGGTGGGAAATTTTTGGAAGGTGTGCCACTATTCAGTAGAAAGATGGATATAGATGCAGTGATGAATTGGTTAGATGACATCGAGAACAATTTTGAGTATGTAGGGGTATCAGATGCACAAAAGGTCAAAGTGACTATGTCAAGACTCAGAGGCTCAGCCTTAACTCGGTATAAATATGTCCAAGATGAGAGATCAATATGGGAAAGAAACTTATAGTGAACTAGAATGCCATGGTTACCAAGTTGAAGGAGAACTTCCTACCAAAAGAGTTTGAAATCCAACTTCACAAAAGGAGACAAGGATTAATATATAAGGACTTGGATGTGGCCTCTTATACAAAGTAATTTTAGAGGCTATGCCTTAGATCTAAGAAGCAATAAGAGAAGACAATAAAGGTGACTAGGTATTTGGGTGGTTTGAAGTGGAATATCTAAGATGAGCTTAGCTTGTGGACACCTACTACCATGCAAAGGTGCCATCAGTTAGCCTTAAAGGTGGAGGAAAAGAATTAGAATAAAAGGGATTCCAATTTCAAGGATAGAGGAAAGGATAGAAATTAGAGTGAGAAAAGAGGAGGTTACCAAGGCAGAGGAAGTGAATAGAGGAATAAAGGTGAAAAAAAGTTGATAGAGAAAGCCACTAAAAGCACTCCTAGAGGAGCATATGGCAGATGGAGAGGCAACCAAGGAGGTTCTAATAGAGGTAGAGGAACAAGAAAAAGTAATTCATAATTTTATAGTACAAAGTGTTACAACTGTGGTCAACTTGGCCACCTTGAATATAGGTTCCCTAAAAATCCCTCTTCTTTAAGCCATGACAAGAGAGTGGCCTGTGCACAAGAGGATATTTGCAAGGAGAATGAGGTGGATCACATAGAGTCTAAGAAAGGTGAGAACCTTATTTTTAGGAGGATACTAATCAAACAACTTGCCCTTCATGAACCCAAAAATAGGAGATCTCTATTTAGAATCAGATGCAAGATCCCTGGTGAAGTTTGTAAGGTGGTGGTAGATTTAGGCTCTATTGATAATATAATATCAAAGGAGGAAGTGAAAAATCTTAAGCTAACTAAAGTATCACATGTGAACCCAGATAAGGTGACTTGGACCAACGAAGGACAAAGTATACTAGTCAATAAAGAGACTTGGGTGGACTTCTCTATAGTAGGGTATAAGGACAAATTATTGTGTGATATTTTTCCCATGGATGCTTTCCATATACTATTTGATAGACCGTAGCAGTATGACAAAGAGGTAGTCTATGATGATAAGGAAACTTCCATATCATTCAAGAAAGGAGGTAGAACATTTAAAATCCTATATTTGATGGAGGGTGAAGAACCATAGTCTAAGGTACCTAGTGTGTTGCTATGCAGTGGGAAAGAATTTTTTAAGGACCTTAAAGATGAGGAAAGTCAAGGTTATGCAATTGTGTTGAAGTCTAATGGATAAGACAAGATAGTGAAGGAGCCATTACCTATAGAAGTACAAGAATTTCTTGAGAAGTACAAAGACATTAGGAGGGATGGCACTCCTGCTACCTAACATAGGCAAAGAACAAATAACTAGAGCCAAAGGCTCACCCAACTATCCAAACCACCCTACAAGAGTTAACACAATAGAAGCAAACAAAAGGAACATCAACTAAAGAGTGAAATACATTTATTGATTCATCAAAATATATTCATACATGCCCAACTGTAAGGCCTTCTAGATTATAGCCAATTACAAATACATTCACATTCAAAGATCCAACTGCAAATTTGCACATTCAATTCTGCTATCTAATCTTCTTCTCCAAAAAGTTTCCTAACTCTAAGCCTAAAAACTCTATTTATACTTGCTAAAATGGCTTATAGATCATTCTAGAACATTACATAAGAGGAAGGCTGACACAACAATGGTCTGGACTCATCCCAAGAAAAGATCTTAACATAAATATCATGAACAAAATAAATCTTGCAAGTTGGCTCATAGAAATCATGTCCAAATATTGACACTCAGCATACATTGGGTAACTCAGCACATGAAGAGTGCTACAGTAACTTGACACCAGCTAAGTGATATAGTAACTTGGCACATGAAGAGTGCTACAGTAACTCAGCAAATGAAGAGTACTATAGTAACTCAACACATGAAGAGTGCTATAGTAACTCAACACATGAAGAGTGCTATAGTAACTTGGCATATGAAGAGTGCTATAGTAACTTGATATGAACTAAGTGCTACAATAACTCAACACATAAAGAGTGCTACAGTAACTTGGCACCAACTTGCAAAATGAACAAAAATTGAGCAAGATAACAAGGCAACCCATGATGCTCTTGCATTAGACAATTAGGGTTCAAAGAAATGATTCTCCTAAATCATTGTGATGTCTAAACCTGAGCTAGATCCAAATCAAATTGAGAAATTCATGAAGCATCTTCAATAGGTCTATTCTTCCACTTCACCAAATATTCATAGTAATCTTTTCCTCTTGTGCTCTTGCCAACTCTCTGATCTAATATCTATTCAACTTCTTCAATCTGCTTCTTAGGATAATCATCTAATACAACAACTTTATCCGTTGACTCATGATAATTATATACATCAGCAATATTGAATATAGGAGATATATCCATGTCATCAGGTAACTCAACTTCATAAGCATTACCACTGTCAAACTTCTTCAAGATCTTATAAGGTCCAAATTTCTTCATCTTTAGCTTACTATATGTTCCAACTGGGAATCTTTCTTTCTTCAGATGAACCATCACCTCATCACCAACTTGAAAATCATTGTGTCTTCTATACTGATCAACATTCTCCTTATACTTTTGAATACTTTGTTTCAACCTCAACTTCACTTCCTTATGCAAAGACTACATAAAATTAGCAAATTCTTCTCCTGCAATGATTCTCTTTTCTTCACTAGCAACATCTCTCAAATTTGATATACCTCTAGGATGCATTCTAGTAACAATCTCAAAAGGTGTCTTCCCTATACTCCTATTCATAGAATTTTTATATGCAAATTCAACTTGTGCCAATACCATCTCCCAATTACTTGGCTTATTCCCAACTAAACATCTCAGCAAAGTACACAAGCTTCTATTCACAACCTCTTTCTAACCATCTATTTGTGGATGGAATGTAGAACTAAACTTTAATTTAGTACCCATCTTCTTCCACAGTCTTCCAAAAGTAACCAACAAACTTACTGTCTTTATTGTAAATAATACTTCTTGGTAATCCACACAATCTCACAATCTCTTTAAAGAAAAGTTCAACAATATGCTCAACATCTGATGTCTTCTTACATGGTATGAAATGAGCCATCTTAGAAATATGTTTACTATAAAAAATATAGAATCATACCTCTTTACTATCTTAGGCAATCCAAGAAAAAAATCCATACTGATGTCAATCCAAGGTTTCTTAGGAACAGAAATAGGTGTATACAAACCAGTATTTTGACTCACTCCCTTTGTAACTTGACAAACTCCACAAATCTTTACAAATTTCTGAACATCCTTATACATTTGTGGCCAATAATACTTCTCTTTCAGAAAACTCAATGTATTATCAATTCCAAAAGGCTAGCTAATCCACCACTATGTTTTTCCTTAATTAGATTCAACCTCATAGGACTTCTAGGAATACATAACTGAATACCTTTGAACAACATACCTTCTTGAATGAAATATTCATCATACTTACTTATATGGTCTATCAAATTTAATGCTCTACACTTTCTTCATGCCTCATAAAAATTAGGGTTTGCATCATACAACTCTTTCATCTCATCAAAACCAAGAACTTGAACCTTCATTTCAGTCAAAAAAGAATGTCTTCTACTCAATCCATCAGAAACTCTATTATTAACTCCACTCTTATGCTTAATGAAAAATGTAAAACTTTGCAAGTCCTCAACCCACTTCATATGCCTCTAATTTAGTTTTTGTTGACTTCCCAAGTATTGTAAAGCTTTATGATTAGTATACAACATAAACTCCTTAGACATCAAATAATGTCTCCACTTCTTCAATGCTTGAATAATAGCATAAAACTCTTGATCATACATAGAATATTTCCTTTTATCATCATTCAACTTTTCACTAAAGAAAGCAATGGGTTTACCTTCTTGACTTAATACAACTCCTATTGCGTTACCACTCGCATCACATTCAACTTGAAATACTTTGTTGAAATTAGGAAAAGCAATTATAGGTAATTTAGCAACCTTTTGTTTCAATGTCTCAAAACTCTTATTAGCATGATGTGTCCACTTGAATTCCTTTTTATCTCCCCTCATTGTCTCAATCATAGCATTACAAATAGCACTAAAATTCCTTATAAACTTTCTGTAAAAACTAGCCAAACCATGAAATGATCTTACCTCACCTACATTCTTAGGTGTAGGCCATTTCAAAATTGCTTTAACCTTCTTAGGATTCATCTTCAATCCATCAGCTGAAATCACAAATCCCAAATACACAATCTCCTCTTGCATAAAAGAACACTTTTTCAGATTAATCAACAACTTTTTCCCTTTCAACCTCTGCAATACTCGTCTAATATACTCAAGATGTTCTTCCTTAGTCTTGCTAAATATCAGAATATCATCCAAATAAATAATCACAAACTTACCCAAGAATATTTTCAAAACTTCATTCATCAACCTCATGAAAGTATTAGGTGCATTAGTCAAACCAAAATGCATAACCAACCATTCATACAAAACATCTTTTGTCTTGAAAGTAGTCTTCCATTCATCACCTTCTTTGATTTTGATATAATGATAGCCACTCTTCAAATCAATCTTGGTAAAATACTTTGCTCCACTAAAACAATCCATTATGTCATCCATCCTTGACATAGGGAACCTATATTTCACTGTTATCTTGTTAATGGCTCTGGAATTTAATGCACATTCTCCATTTTTCATTCTTTTTAGGTGCTAATACAATAGGTACAACACATGGACTCAAGCTTTCTATGATCAAACCATTCTGCAACAACTCATGCACTTGTCTATTAAGTTCATCATTCTCTGTAGGTGTCAATCTATATGGTGCTTTGTTTGGAAAACTAGCTCCAAGAATTAAATCCATAACATGACTTATACTTCTTACTAGAGGTAAACCATTTGGAATATCATCAGCAATAATGTCTTTATACTCATTCAACAACTTTGTAATTTCTACTAGTACTCGGTTGTCACTATCTGCTGTCAATTGATCATTACTAGTTTCAACTACTTGGCCATTACTACCAACACTCGATCCTCTAGGAGCTATGGAAAAATAGACTTGATTCCTTTTCATTTCCTTTTCAAATTGTTTTCCATTAACCATGCAATTTTTTATTGTAGTACAATTAACCTCATCTAGACTTTCAATCAAAGGCAACAATGTTTGTTTCTTCCCATTTACCCAAAGAGTATATTGATTCAATCTTCCATCATGTACAACATATCTATCATATTGCCAAGGTCTACCCAACAAAATATGACAACAATCCATGGGCATAATATCACACAAAACTTCTTCAAAGTAATGTCCAATTTTGAACTTCACAAGCCATTGCTCACTTACCAATATCTTTTGCTCATCTTTGATCCATGAAACATGATAGCGTTTGGGGTGTTTTAGCCTCTATAACTACAACTTTGTAACTAGCTCCTCTGATGCCAAATTTGTAGAACTTCCACTATCAATGATCACTTTGCAACATTTTCTAGCCATTTTACATATTGTCTTGAAAAAACTTCTCCTTAAAATAGGTTCCTCTTCACTTCCCTTATTACATAAGGTTCTTCTCACCATCAAATTTTCTCTAACCTTAGGTCCACTTGGTGAACCCTCATTATCTTCTTGAATCACAACATTTTTTTTATTCTGCCCACTTTTAGAGGATCTACATTCAAAAGACAATGCCCTTCTTTGCCACATCTAAAACAATTACCATGAAATCCACCTCTAGAGTAAGAATTACCTCTTCCTTGGTAAGAATTAGTGCCTCCTCAGTAAGAATTACCACTTTTCCATTTTTTCTTGCTTTTGTTATCATTCTCCCATCTAGATTTGCCTCTATCCTACATAGAACTTTCAAATTTTCCACCTTCACCGTAAGATCTACCTTTTCCTCTTTGGAATCTACCACCTCTACCTCTTTGTCTTTGTTCATGCTTCTTTTTCAAGATCTCCTCAGCCTTCAAGGCATATTGGTATGCTTCTTCCACACTCTCCAACTTCACAAAACTTATTTCATCTTGTATTCTAGATCTCAATCCATTTATGTACCTTGCAATTTTCTCAACATCATCATCCACATGTCTAGATTTGATGTCCAGTCTATAGAATTTCTCAGTATACTCTTTCATAGTCATGTCTTTTTGTTTCAATTTTTGCATCTTTCTCAACAAGCTAACTTAGTAATCAATAGGAAGGAATTTTTTCTTTACCTTGTTCACCATCTTTAGCCAAGTTTTGATCTTCTCCTTTCCTCTCCTTTGTCTATTAGTTCACAAGTGCTCCTACCATAGTGATGCATGAACTTTCAGCCTAGTGACCACAATCTTCACCTTTCTATTATCAGGAGTGTTTTCATACTCAAAGAACTTCTCCATATCAAAGATACAATCCAACACATCATTGGTGTCCAATTTTCCATCATAAGGAACAACTTCTACAATAGGCTTTGAATTTTCCCTAGACAACACTTGAAACAATCTTTCCTCATCTTGATTTGCTTCAGGTTTTGGATTATGGTTTGGTGCTACTGCTTCATCATCATTTACATCATCAAGATGTGTTGTTCTCCTCTAGGCTATCTCCACAGCATCTAATTTGACTACAATTTTTCTAAACTAATCCAATATAGCATTATCAACATTATTTCCTTTACTATGAACCACCTTTACAAATCAGCTTTCCTAAAGATCGTAACCCTCTACAAGTTATAGATCAAATCCGTAGATTTGCCACCCTACAACCAAATCCAACTTAGGGTTCTACATGATGTAATATCCAAAGAAAAAACCTTAGGCTCTGATACCAATTGACATAGGCAAAGAATGAATAACTTGTGCCAAAGGCTCACCCAACTATCCAAACCACCCTGCGAGAGTTAACACAACGAAAGAAAACACAAGGAACAAAAACCAAAGAGTGAAATACTTTTATTGATTCATCAAAATATCTTCATACATGCCCAGCTATAAGGCCTTCTAGGTTATAGTCAATTACAAATACATTCACATTCAAAGATACAACTACAAATTTGCACATTCAATTCTATTCTCTAATCTTCTTCTCCCAAAACTTGCCTAACTCTAAGCCTAAACACTCTATTTATACTTGCCAAAATGGCTTATATATTATTCTAAAACATTACATAAGAGGAAGGCTGACCCAACAATAGTATGGATTCATCCCAAGAAAATATCTTAACATAAATGTTGTGAATGAAATAAATCCCTTAAGTCAGCTCGCAGAAATCATGTCCAAATACTGACACTTGACATACACTAGGTAACTCGGCACATGAAGAGTGCTACAATAACTCAGCACATGAAGAGTGCTATAGTAACTCGACACCAACTAAGTGCTATAGTAACTCAGCACATGAAGAGTGCTATAATAACTAGGCACATGAAGACTACTACAGTAACTCTGCACATGAATAGTGCTATAGTAACTTGACACATGAAGAGTGCTACAATAACTCGACACATGAAGAGTGCTATAGTAACTTGGCACCAACTAAGTGCTACAATAACTTGACACATGAAGAGTGCTATAGTAACTTGGCACCAACTTGCAAAATGAACAAAAATTGAGCAGGATAATAAGGGAACCCAAGATGCTCCTACATCACTACCCTACCTCCTAGAAGAGTCATAAGCCATCAAATAGACTTTGTTCATGGTGCATCCTTACAAAACAAAGTGGCATACAAGCTTACTCCAGACCAAAACTTGGAAGTTTCAAGACAAGTGCAAGAGCTAATGGACCATGTTTTGATAAAAAAGAGCATAAGCTCATGCATAGTCCATGTTGTGCTAGCATCCAAGAAAGGATGAAAATGGAGACTATGTACAAAATCAAGGGCCATAAATAGGATCATAATTAGGTAGAGGTTTCCCATACCTAGGATTGAGGATCTCATGGATTTTCTTGGAGGAGCTATGTACTTTACCAAATTGGATTTGAAGAGTGGATACGACCAAATTAGGATTAAGGAGGGAGATGAGTCGAAAACAACATTTGAGACAATATATGAGCTATATTAATGGCTATTGATTCCATTTGGTCTCTCAAATTCTCCCAGAACATTCATGAGGCTCATGAATGAAGTGCTTAAGGACTTCATAAGAATATTTGTGGTTGTCTATCTAGATAATATACTCATCTTTAGTAAGACAAGGGAGGAGCATATCAAACATGTGGAAGTAGTGTTGTAGAGGTTGTATGAAGAGAAGCTTGCCATTAATCTTGAGAAGTGTGACTTTTTCAAGCAAGAACTTGTGTATCTAGGCTTTGTGGTTTCTAAAGAATCTTTGAAGATGGATCAAGAGAAAGTTGCTACAATCCTCAATTGGCCACCACCTACTACATCTACTAAGGTAAGGAGTTTTCATGGTCTAGTTCAATTCTATAGAAAATTCATTAGGAATTTTAGTGGCATATGTGCACCTTTTCTAGATACCATAGAGGGTGGGGTCAAGTCTAAGTTCTAATAGACCTTAGAAGCAGAGAAATCCTTTGAAATTTTGAAGAAGAAAGTAGCTACCCAACCTATTTTGCAACTGCCTAGTTTTGAGAAACTTTCGCTATAGAGTGTGATGCAAGTGGCCTAGTAGTAGGGGGAGTTTTAAGTCAAGAAGGTTGGTCAGTATCCTTCTTTAGTGAAAAAATTAATGAGACCAAAAATAAGTATTCTTCCTTTGACCTAGAACTCTATGCCCTAGTTTAGTCTCTTAGGAAGTGGAGACACTATCTATTACCCAAGGAATTTGTTGTTTTTATAGATAATCAAGCTCTTATCTATATTAACACACAAGAAATATTGAGCAATAGGCATTTGAAATAGATTGAGTTATTGAAAGCTTTCACCTTCACAATCAAGCATAATAAAGGGTAGATGAATAAAGTGGCAAATGCATTGAGAAGAATGTTACTAATAGTTCAAGACGTAGAGCTGCATAACATTGGGATAGAGAGTTTCAAGGGTCTCTATAAGGAGGATAAAATTTTTGTAGAGGCATACAAGGTATATTGTAACTTTGGTAATTAGTTATTTATACCAAGAGGTTCAATTAGGGAGAACCTAATATAGGAGAATCATAATGGAAGTCTGAGTGGGCACTTTGGTGTGAGAAAAACCTTGGAATTGATCCAAAGATTCTACTACTAGCCTAAACTAATTAGATATGTGACTAAGTATGTGGAACAATGGATGTTGTGTATGAAAGCTAAAGGAGGGACAAGTAATGTAGGTCTTTATCATCCCTTACCAGTCCCAAATATACCATGGGAGTATGTGAGTATAGACTTCTTGGTAGGATCACCCAAGATAAAATAAGGTTATGATAGTGTCTATGTAGTTATTGATAGGTTCAACAAGATGGGGCACTTCATTCCATGTGAAACTACTAATGATGCAAGCCACATTGCACATTTCATTTTCAAAGAGGTTGTGAGGATTCATGAGCTTCTATTGAGCATAGTTTCAGATAGGGATGTAAAATTCATGAGTCACTTTTGGAAGACCTTATGGAGAAGAATCAACAAAAACTTGTCATTTGGATCATCCTACCATCTCCAATTAGATGGTTAGATTGAAATGGTTAACAAGGTGCTATGTAATCTCTTGAGGTGCTTAACTAAGGAGTATGGAAAAACTTGGGATGTAATCATTCACCAAGTAGAGTATGCCAATTATGATATTAGGAATATAACCTCAGGTAAAAGACACTTTGAAATTGTGTATGAAATGCATCCTAGAGGTATGTGTGAGTTGAGGGATATTGGAGTAATGGAGCATAAAAGTGGACAAGATGAGGATTTTTCCCAAATCATGAAAGAAATCCAAGAATGAGTCAAGAAGACTATTCAAGACAATACAAAAAAACTGAAGGCCAAGGTGGATGAAAGAAGGAAAGACATTCAATTTTTTGTTTGTGACTATGTCATGGGGAATTTGAACAAGACTGGGTTGCAAAAGGGTATTCCAACCAAGATACAAATGAAAAGAGTGGGACCTTGCATAATCCTAGCCAAATATGGAGCCAATGCTTATAAATTTGATTTTCTGTAAGATTTGAGCATATCTTTCATCTTCAATGTTAAAGATCTGGTTGAGTTTAAGGGAACACTACCTTAGAGTTTTCATGAGATCAGTACTATTCTAGAGCCTGCACTAGTACCTACACCAAGCAAGTTAGAAGCTAAACAAGTGTTGGATTCCAAAGTTAAGAAGGAAACAAGACACAAAGTGTACATGGAGAACTTCATCAAGTGGAAGGGAAAACCTAAGTTACAAGCAACTTTGGTTGCTGAAGTAGATTTCAAGAAGGCAAGCATCCCTCAAGACCTCTTATCCACAAGAGTGACATAGTTTTCTTTTGTAGGGGAGTATGGTGCAGGACACCTAGGTAGGCTTGTGAAAGGCCTAGGGCTCATAGGGTTTTTTTTCTTATAGTGGTGCTAGCCATACCACTAGGTGAATAATAGGGCTAGCCTAGTCCTAAGGTGATGTTGTTCATGGTAAGTTACTTCTAGTTGCTCTTAGTTGCTCCTAGTTGCTCAATTAGGCTATATAGGGCAATTTTTTGTTTTAAGGGGTAGAATTTTCAAACAAGTATTTGAAGGACCTTATTATATTTTTTATAAAAATTTAAGGCTTTTGGCAAGGTTTGACATCATTTGGAGCAAGTTTGAGAGTCAAATGCTCAAAAATGCAAAAATTATCAATGTTGTCATTGAGAACATTGACAACTTTTCTTGCAATCAAGAAACTTTTCAGTTGGTGCTTCATAATTTTTTGAAGCAATTGGGATAGGTGTGGGGATGGTTTTATAAGGCCATCCTCAAACTCTTGGTATGATTGGAATTTAGAGAGAATTTTTGTGTATGGGCTGAACAACAAGTCACAATTATAGTTTTATGCTTTTGAAACTTTATGGCATTTTAATGTATTAGTTTTTGGAACTGTCATTGCTTGAATAGTTAGAGGAGGTTTTTGTATGGTTCTGTATAGTTTTAGTTTGAGTTTTTGTATAGTTTTTGTTACTTTCATAAATTATTTTGGTTTTTGTTATTCTATTGTTCTGAACCTAGTGATTGAGAAAAATGGAGTCATAACTCCCTCTCCCACTGTAGGATTTGTATGACCTCTTGGGATTTGGGTGATGAATCCTTGTACATATTGTACTGAAAAAGAGGGCCCTTGGAAATAAATTCAAGTTATTTATTAGTGATGCCCTAGGTGAGCTAGTAAAGCATAGCTAGGGATCACAATCAAGTGTAGAGGTGTTTGAAGGATTGAATGTGCATAATACTTCAATCAAAGCTTGAAATATGTTAGGAAAATGTGTAATGAAACTTTGACCTAAATGGGAAGCAATGGTGGAGGTCCTATGGAAGGCAACACAATATTTTCACTCGACAACTTGCTAAACCCTTAAAACCCTTATTTTAATGCTAAAATTGTGCCCATACTACACAAACAAACTGGGAACCCTAGACCACCAAAATACTTAATGTCTCTAAAAAGGGTGACTAGATTGGTGGTTTTTGTGACCCCTTATGTTAAGGTTTTTTGAAAGATATTTGGGTTTTAATACATTTGGAGGGCTAATTTCTTGTAGCCTTATTACAAGCATTTGAGTGCATTCTTGCTTGGTTGTTGGAACTCGATTAGGGTTTCAAGTTTGATTGTGATAGAGGACCTTGAAGGAAGTTCAAAGAACTTTCTAGAGGACCATTTAGCCATTAAGGTTTGATTTGGGTATTTGGAGTTTATTGTAGTGTGGAAGAGTTGGTAAGTTACTAATTGGTGTGCACTAGTTGAATGACCTAGGACCTTATGGTTAGGTTCCTAAGGAGATTGGGGTAATTAGAAACCCTAATTAGGTCTAGTGGAAGATCTAAGGTGGCTCTAGAGGAAGCTAGGGTTAGATCAAGGCTATTTGTCACATTAATTGGTGATGAGTTAATGGTTCATTTGAAGAAAGGTAGATTTCCTATTGGAACATATAGTAAGCTAAAGATAAAGAAGTTTGAACTGTTTAAGATCTTAAGGAAGTTTGACAATTGTAATGCTTATAAAGTTGAATTATGTGATGACATGTATATATATCCTATATTTAATGTTGTTGATTTTCATAAGTATTATAAGTTAGATGATGAATTTATTATATTAGATGATTATCCTAAGAAGGAAATTGAAGAGATTGGACAAGTATTGTATTAAAGAGTTGGTAAGAGAACAAGAGGAAAAGCTTACTATGAGTATTTGGTTGGATGGAAGAATAGACCACTTGAAGATTCTACATGGATTCTCAATCTAAGTTAGATTCAACTTAGGTTGTGACACTTATATGATTTAGGAGAGTCATTTATTTCAACCCTAGTTTCTTGATGCAAGAGCATCTTGAGTTGCCTAAGTTATCCTACTTGTTTTTTTTGTTTCTTCTGAGCTTATAGTGTTGACTGAGTTCTAGCATTTTTGAGTTATAACTTATGAGGATTACTAGTATTATCGAGCTTATTTTCAACTAATTTTCCTTCATTGGTTGATTGTTTTTGAATGTTGAGTTGGTCAGTAGCCTCTTTGACCGAGTTCTTTGTGTTAGAAATAATAGTCCACCAAGATAATTGAGAGGTGGGGGAAAGTGAATTAGTTATCCAATTAAAATGTTTATCAACCTTAATTAATCTTAACCATTTAACCAAAGTAAACAAAAACCATAACAAGATTCACATACACAATTACACTAGATTTGTTAACTAGGGAAACCCTTGGTCAGAGTGAAAACCTCGTTGGGAATGATGCCCACAAAGGTATACTGATATATATTCTTTGTTAGAGGATGGACCCTATTAGAAGTCTATAAACATATTTAGTACAAAAGAGTCCTTGTTTGGAGACTTTGAATCCTATTACAAGATTCCAACCCTGTTAGGAATTGTAGAAGGCAAAAGGACCCACTATCCAAACAACTTCAAGGGAAAGACCACTAAACTAATTATCAAACTAATCTCTCAACTATTCCTTGTAGAATAATTTTTTGTACTATGCTTTATCCTCCTTCCTCTATCTTTTCAACTAGAAAAATCATTTTTAGACCTTGTAGACTAGGTCACAAACCTTAGATCCAAGTATCAGACTTTGGATCTCTAAATAAAACCTTGGCAATGATGTTCTCTCCAACTTTTCTCTGCTCTACTTATCTTTGCATATAAACTATTTCTCTTCTTTCCTACTTTTTGTGCTTCTTTCAATAATCCATACAATCATATATAATCAAAGGAAAATTCCCTTCCTTTGTATCAAATCCATAAAAAAAATCCTTGAGTTGATTATTACACCTTCTTAATTAATTATTATAGGACCTCATTAAGAAGACATTACACTTAGTGATAACATTAATCAGTTTCCTTCTAACTTGAATAACTTTCCATACATGTAATATTATGATGAGAGATCTTAGCCACATCACCACCAACATGTCTTCTACCTTTAACCTTGCTTCTCAGAATAAAAATTCTACTAAGAGATATAACAATGTTTACCAAGACACGCTTCTATAAACTCTATGTCAGAATAGTCTTCACCAAAAATTGCATAAATTCATCTAGACTTAATATATTTTTGTTCTGAGGTTAAATGCATATGATAGACACTTAGTAGTATATCCCTTTAACCTCGCTAGTGAAAGTACTCAATGATCTATCTATACCAACTTGATCTTTCAGCTATTCTTTTGTTAAATACCACAAAAAATTACTATGTTGACATCAATGAGGAAAATAGTCACGAATGTAACATATTATCATGACAATGATCTAATCATGTTTCTACAATACTCTCCCATAGAGGTATCATCAGCATCCATACTTCCAACAATCTCTCCCTTTGGCATTGATGGCAACATAGATGAAAAACATCTAGTTCCAAAAATACCAACTATAAAAGACTGTTATCCTTTATTTTCAAATCCTCTTCATTAATCGTTCTCCCCCCCATTGATATACCTCAATGAACTTTATATAAAACTATTCTTCAAATCCTAGATGACTCTATCCATCATAGATACTCCCCTATATAGGAAGCATCAAAATTTAGTCCAGACAAACAATAGCACTTTGTAACACTTGACTGACGCACTCTTGTATTATCTACTCTAATGTAGGTAGGGGCATAACCCCTAGCATACCTCAAAAATACTCAAAAGTCTCTTTGGGAAGAGGCTTGGTGAAAATGTTTGCAATCTTCTCTTTGGTGCTTACATACTCCAATCTAATTTCCTTTTTGATAACTTTCTCTCTCAACATGTGATACTTGATAGAAATGTTCTTAGTCTTAGAATGAAATATTGGATTCTTTGACATATTCATTGTACTTGTGTTATCACAATGAATGATAACAGATTTACTAAATTATATCCTTATATCCTTCAGCATCTACTTCATCCAAACAACTTGATTACAATTATTTGTTGCTACAACATATTCATCCTTTTCTATAATTTTTGAGATACAATCCTACTTCTTGCTGAACTTAAAATCCAATCTTCCTCTAAGAAAAAATTCTCCACTACTGGTGCTCATTTTTTCATCCATACTTCCTACCCAATCAACATTAGTATAAGCATATAAAGTAAAATCATCAGATCTATCATGCCACAATCCAAACTTTGGAGTTCCCTTTAGATATCCAAATATCCTTTTAACTACTACATAATGTGCTTCTCTAGGATCAACTTGAACCTTGCAACATTTCTAACTACATTTTCTATATCTAGCCTTGTGTGAGTCAGATATTGCAATCCTCCAATCATAAATCTATACTTCTTCTACTCAATAGTAGGTGTCTCATCCTTTGTAGATAGCTTATGTCTAGTTACCATATGTTTTTCAACTAGTTTAAATGTTTCCAAACCAAACCTTTTCAATATATCTTTCAAATACTTAGTCTAAGAAATAAAGATTCCTTCTTTATCTTGCACAATCTATGATCCTAGGAAATATTTCATCTCTCCTATCATATTATTTCAAATTCCTTCTTAATTTCTTCTACGAACTTGTCATTTTCATCATCATCTCCTCCAAATATGATATCTTCAAAAAATATTACCAAAATCATCAATCCATCATCTATTTATTTCCAATATAGATTACTATCTTCCATACCTTTTCTAGATACAAGTTTTGTCAAATGCTTGTCCAACCTTGTATACTAGGTTCTAGGTGCTTGCTTTAAGCCATACAATGCTTTCTTCAATCTGCATACCATGTCCTTGTCATCTGTTAAAGGAAAACCTTCAGGTTGTTCTATGTATACATGTTCTTCAAGTTCTTTATTGAGAAATGTTGACATGACATCCATTTGATATGTAGTGCATCTCGTGTTTGCTATCTATACCTTATCCATTTTGATTCAAGAGATACTTGATACTCTTATTATAATTTATACTTTGAGATGACCCGAGGGTTGGATGTTATACTTTGATTTCAGTGCCATAGATGCTTTACTATTGTGCTATTCAATTTATCATATTTGCATATTGATGCAATTTCGAGAGGACAATAGGTCTATGATCATGTCTGATTATCTAGTATTTTTGACATATCTATGTTTCAGTTGTGTGTGGATTTTATGCTATTTATATTTACTTTAGTCTTGTCCCTTTATGCTTTATGTGAATGTGAGTGATGTAAATGGGTTATTTAGGTATAATTGTTCATAAATGGTTAAATTAGTTATTTAATGCATTAATTGCTTCAGCTATGATATTATATTCAATTACACTCGATCATGTGTTTTAGTTTATGAGATTTATATCCTTGGGAGTGGCTTATGGATTTAGTGATTCAACTATTCATATTTCACCAATGTCATCCATGTATGGTTGACATATGCTTATTTTAATTGTTTAATTAAACCTTTTGGTGATTATTAAATCTGAACTCATTTGCATTATGTGATTAGACCAGTGAGCATGTCTATACATTTAGTAGTTCACATTGTTGCAAAAGTTTTAAGTGATTTTCTATGATTTTAGTTTTTGGGCTTTAAATCTTGTTGAATTTAATTTTTGGCAGCTTTGCCTTAGGTGAATTCCCATTATGAGGAATAACCTATTTTCATTTGGATTGATTCCGATTCTAGCTAGTCTAACTGGATATTTTCCTTAATCAATTATTCACTCAAAAAGAGAATACATATTGAAATAGGGATTTGTTTTCTCACTTTTCAATTTTGCAATACAAAAATTGGAGAGCTTTTTTGAAATCCTCTTTCTGAAGGATTAGGTTTTTGCTTGTTTTGAGAGCTATGAGTGTGGGATCTAGGTGAGGTTAGTCTTGTTGAATTTAGCTCAGGAAGACCTTGCTTTGCCATCAATTTTGACAGTATCGATGGGTTATTTATTTTAGCAGCTTGATTTCAGTTTCTGCTCCTTTTTCTATTAGCTAGGGCTTTTTTTTTTTTTTCTTATTTTTGCTTTATTTTAGCTTATATTTCTGGTAGCATTTTGTGAGGAGGCTAAGAATTAGTGTTCCCCTCTATTTTTGTTTGTTAGTTCTGGCCAGTTGGTCAGATATGAACATTTTCCCTATTTTTAGGATGGGGGTTTAGGGTTTTGCACCATTATGCTAGCTTTTTTTCATAAGTGTCCAAACCAAAATATTATTAGATTTTTGGAGCTTTTGTACCTAAGGACCAAAAGGATTTTAATTTTGAAGTTTTCCAATTTTTTGTGTTTTTACCTTGTTTTGCATTTCACCTTATTTTCTTGGGTTTTCTCAGCATGATATTAGTCGTGGACCTAGAAGATCCATTTGGATGTTAGTTAGACCATTGTTTCACTTTTATGTTGCATTGGGATACATGTTTCATCTTTCCTCCCAAGTCTTTTTTTGGTTGAGTGATATTTTGTATTGTGTTCTCATCCAATCCTTGTATTATGATCTTTATGATGGTGTTGCACCACACATGAGTACATGCACATACATTTTTCAACAGAATTGCAAGGTTCAATCTTCCATGGTATTTCCAAAAGTTATGATCATTAGGGTTGGGTTAGGAATACACATGCCTATGGGTACTCATTGTTGGATGAGCATGGGTAGGGTAGGGTAGCATATGGAGGGGGCTTCTATCTCGTAGCTTGGCGACCTTGTCTGATTGGGTTGGCAGAGGAAGTTTTAATTAAGTGATAATTGAAGAAAGCATTGGGTGGTAAAAACAAATTAAGATAATAAAATGTATGTGTGGGGCCCTCTATTGAGGAGTTGAAACACATGATCTAACCTTGGGCTTGTCAATGCCAAGTGACTCTTTATGATGTCATCCCCTACTTAGTAGCCCATTGAGTGTCTAACCATGACCTGTAGTTTATCATTGTCTATGTTCTTGGTTTTAGTCCTCATACTATCTGGCATGAGTGTTAACCATGGACATTTGTTTTGTGTATGTTTTTGATTGGATCATTATCTCCATCAGCATGGTGGGAGTGGACCTAGGGGTCCACATGGTTGGGAGGTGTATCTACCTATACCACTATTAGGGACTAATGTACAGAGATGGACTACTATCCCAGTATGACTATGGACGTTTTCACTTGGTACTTTAGGTTCTGGAGCATGCTTTTTGGTGACTTATGCTTTCATTGGAATGCTTATATATCATGTTTAGATGATGCTAGTATTGACACATTTCCTTATTATGGTGATTAGCATATGTAGATGATGAGTAGATTTGTAGGATTATCTTATGCTTTACTTCTAGCATGTTAGATTTCCTTATGCTTATGTTTGTAGCATGTTTTAGTAGTGACATCCTCATTAGTTAGCACTAATGATCTAGTCAATAGTTTGGGATGTTACACATGGGGGATGTCTAGGGCCCATGATGGTATTATGATGCTATTATGGTTGGAAGGAACCACATACTTAGTTTGGTTGTACTATTCATTGTGATGTTATTTTAGTTATTATGATTTTTTTAGTATACTATGATATTTCCTTCTATAATTTCCCTTCATTTGATGTTAGATGGTTAGATTGTGTTTCCATCTTTCAATATTATGTTCGAGTATTTATGCTTTGACTAGTGGATATGGTACTCCTTAGTGTGGAGGCTTAAAACTTTTTTTAACACCTTTAGTTTGTCCTTGGAGTGTCTCTTGCATTTCCTAGGCAACCACATGTTAGGATGGGGCAATATTTTAATGTGTCACATGCCCAAAGGAGTTCCATCATGTGATACTAGAAAGTATCACACCCCCTTTGAAGAAGTGTCATAGGATACTAGTAAAGTATCACACACCCTATTGATAAGTGTTAGCCAAATCTTGAAAGTGTCACCCCCTTCTTATGAAAGGTCATATGATGCTGGAAAGTATCATACAAGGCTATTTGAAAGTATCACTTGGGTTTTTCAAAAACCTATCTGGGTAGATAGTAGGAATTTTTTAGTTTGACTCAAGCCTTTTGGGAAGTGTTTTGGCTACCCTCTTAGGTGCTCTTTAATCCCTTGGCATTGCATTTTGAATTTGGAATGTCTCAATTTGAACTTAGTTGTGCATCTTCCGTAGTTAGTAGTGGCATTTGGATATCTATTGGTGTTGGCATGTTTGGTGGGTCTTTCATTGCAATCTTTATGATCCTCATATGTTGTATGTTGTGTACTTTCATACTTGTTCAATTTTTTTTTATCTAGGCTTATATTTATCCTTATTTTCAAGGATCTCTAGGCAGGGCATTACATGGTATACCTTGAATTTCTTATGTGTTGCATAGGCCAAGAATAACCTTATTGCTTCAATTCTCACCATAGGAGCATAGATTTTTTCATAGTCTATTCCTTCTTTCTGTGAGTAACCTTTACATACTAATCTTTCTTTGTTCCTTACAACTTCACCTTGTTCATTCATCTTGTTCTTGAATACCCATTTTGTTCCTATCACATTTTTTTTTTCTGATCTAGGGACTAATTCCCATGCCTCATTCTTCACTATCTAATCCAATTCTTCTTTCATAGCTTGCTTCCAATAGTCATGTTTATATGCCTCATCTACATTCTCTGGTTCTACTTGATATATCAGACATAGTTCTTCATTGATTCTACTTCTTATCATCACACTTTTATCTTTGTTGTCGATGAACTAATCTAGTGGATGATTTTGTGTCATATTCTTACCAGAGGTAGGAGTTGTGGTCTCAACTCTTAGCTTTGTTTTAGGTTCTAAACTTTGTTCCTGCCTTACCTCTCCTTCATTTTGCAAATCATTGTTAGTCTCAAAGAATACTTCATCATTCCTTGGTTTAGTAACAACATTCTGATCATTAGAATTATAGTCAACTATTCTTTCTTATATCCTAAATTTATTATCAACTCTTACATTTTCTCTTTCAACAATAGTCTCCAAAGCTACTACTTTCTCTTCATTAACCAATTTAAGCTAATTATTTTTAATATCATAGGCATTCAAGAATTCTTCATCTTCATCAGGAGGTGAACTCTTTCTAATTTTCCTTAATCTCTTAGGACATCTAGTTGAAAAATGACCAAACTCTTTACATGTCCAACAAAATTTTTTTTTCATACCTTCTAGATCTCCTTTTTTAAATCGATCAATACCTTCCTTTAACTTCATTTCTTCCTCGAATGTGGACTTATTTTTTCTTGTGCTTCTATTCTTTTGTATACAATAGAAGGATTCTGGATATTAAAACTCAATGCCCTATTCTTTACATAAATCTGACAACTCATCAAGAATCATCATTAAGTGGGTCTCAAAATTTCCTCTATTTGACTTAGGACTATCCTTTTTGAATATTTTTTCCATGGATCTCCCAAAGTTGTTAAACTTTATCTTTGAGGACTTGATGTTTTGATACCAATTGTTAGAAATAATAGTCCACGAAGATAACTGAGAGGGGGGGTGGTGGGTGAATCAGTTATCCAATTAAATTTTTTATCAACCTTAATTGATCTTAACCATTCATCCAAAGTAAAAAAAAACCATAACAAGATGCACATAAATAATTACACCATATTTGTTAACTAGGGAAACCCTTGATCAAAGGGAAAATCCTAATGGGAATGATGCCCACAAAGATATATATATATATATATATATATATATATATATATCTTTGTGGGCATCATTCCCATTAGGATTTATATATATATATTCTTTGTTAGAGGATGGACCCTCTTAGGAGTCTATAAACACATTTAGTACATAAGAGTCCCTATTAGGAGACTTTGAATCCCTATTAGGAGCTATGCCAACCCTGTTAGGAGTTGTAGAAGGTAGAAGGACCCACTATCCAAATAGCTTCTGGGGCAAGACCACTAAAGTCATTGTCTAGCTGATCTCTCAACTATTCCTTGTAGAATAATTATTTTTACTATTCTTTATCCTCCTACCTCTATCTTTTCAACCAGACCAATCACTTTTAGACCTTGTAGACTAGGTTGTAAACCTCAAATCCAAGTATTAGACTTTAGATCTCTAGATAAAACCTCAAAAATGAAGTTCTCTCTAACTTTCTTTACTCTGCTTATCTTCACATATCAACTATTTCTCTTCTATTCCACTCTTTATGCTTCTTTCAATCATCCATGAAATCATATAAAATTAAAGAAAAATATCCTTCATTTATACTGAATCCATAAAATAATCTCCCAAGTTGTCTATTACACCTTCTCAATTAATTATTATAGGACCTCATTAAGAACACATTACACTTAGTGACAACATTAATCAGCTACCTTGTAACTTGAATAACTTTCCATACATGTAATATTATGATAACTAATCTTAGCCACATCATCACCGAAATTTCTTCTACACACCTTTAACCTTTCTTCTTAGAATAACAATTATTCTAAGAGATATAACAAGTTTACCAGAACATGCTTCTATAAACTCTATCTCAAAATAGTTTTCACCAAAACTTGCATAACTTCTTATAGACTTAATATATTTTTCTTCTAAGGTTTGCTACATATTCTAGGCACTTATTAGTATCTCCCTTTAACCTTTCTATGAAATTACTAAATGATCTATCTATACCAACTTGATCTTTTTGTTATTCTTCTGTCAAATACCACAGAAAACTACTATGTTGACATCAACAACAAAAACAATCACGAATGTAACATATCATCATAATAATGATCTAATCATGTCTCTACAATATTCCCTCATAGTAGTATCATCAACATTCATTCTTCAAATACTTTGGTGACTGAGCTCTTTCATGGCCTGAGTTGTCTTATGATTAGTCTGTTGGTCGGTCCCTTCATTGACTGAGTTATCTATGATTGGTTCCTAGTTTGAGATGAATTGTGTATTAATTTGAATCATGAATTTAATAGAATTATCTTGTCTTGGGATTAGTGCATACCATTTTGAGGTTATCCTTTCTATTATGTAATGTTCTAAAATCTTTGTAAGCCATTTTGAAAAGTATAAGTAGAGGTATTTGGTTTTGTTTAGGGGTATGACTTAGAGTAGATGTTTATTGAATTGTGAATTTGAAGCTAGATCATATATTTTGAATTTGTGCTTTGTATCTATCTATAGCCCACAAGGCCTTATAGCTGGACATGTATAGTGATAATTTTTTGAATCAATAAGACTACTGTGTTCTCTATCTCCTTGGTATTTTTCTCCATGTGTTTTCTTCAGCTGTGTTTATCATCAAGGTGGTTGTATAGTTAGGTGTTCCTTTTTTCTTAGCTTTTTAATTTCCTCTGTGCACCATTTTTCCACTTAATCATAATCATAGATCTTAGGGTTTATGATCATGTCCAATATATTCAATGAATCTATCACCTTCTTGTTCTTCTTCTCTTCTCAACACTTTTAGAAACATATTCTCAAATCTTATCCTTTGATCACTCAACTAATCCTCTCTTGTATAAAATAATACATCTCATTAATTGTTATCATCAACACATTTTGATTATTTCAATATTTCCACTATGTTAGCCATAAATATTGATCCTTTGGTAAACTAATCTTTTCCTATCACTCGATCATCACTATGTTCTTTTGCTCATTCTTAACTTGACCACTCAGTCATCACTATGTTCTTTCACTTGGTCATTACTAAATTGTCTCACTTAATCATCATAGATACTCGACCAACAATATTTTACTTGATAATGCTTACGTTCCTTAATATTCCCCTTCAAATCCTTTAGTAATCATGCAACAATGATACTCATTCAAGCTTACAATAAGGTTTAAAATATCAATCTCTTTTTCTCTTCAACTAATCTTTATTATTAACGAATAAATATTACATTATCTTATCAAGTACTAACTTATCAAGTGCCCATTTTAATTCCATATCACTTGCACATCTCATAATTTTTTTGTTTCATAAATTGTCTTGCTTAATCATCATAGATACTCAGCCAATAATATTCTTCTTGATAATGCTTAAGTTCCTTAATCTTCTTCTTCAAATCCTTTAGTGATCATGCAACAATGATACTCGTTCAAGCTTACAATATAAATCTCTTTTTCTCTTCAACTAATCTTTATTATTAACAAATAAATAACACATTATTTTATCAAGTACTAACTTATCAAGTGCCCATTTTAATTCCATATCACTTACAAATCTCATAATTTTGTCATTTCAAATCCTCTTCATCAATCAAATGATATGTCACTTTATGCTATTAATAAATTTCTCTCTAGTAGGTTTGACACTTTTCTTACCAATAGGTTTGAGATTAATGACAATATAACAATTTTAGCTCCAACAATCTCCCTCTTTGGCATTGATGGCAATACCTTTCCAATGGTAACACATTTCTAGCTTTCATAAGCTATGCAATATCTTCAAGTTATCATGCAATCTAAAAAGTAACACAACCCCATAAGTGTTCAATTACATTGCTCCCACTATGTTTAATAGGTAGATCTTTAGTAACATCCTTAGTTTCATTCTAATTCTCATCCTGTTTGTTGGTGTAATAAAAATAGTCTTCAATTTTCTTTATTTCATATGATCTTCCATCTTCATCTCCATCTATGTTTGTGATGATAAATCTCTATGGTCTTCATTATCTATCTCTTTGACAACAATGCCAAAGACATCTCAGTCACCATAGAAATATCCAGTACACTAACATACATCTCCTCCATGTATATATAACTAGTCTTGCTTGTATATTTTCTCCCTCTATCATCAGGTTCATCTTCAAGATCATCTCTTCACATCATTTCACACCTTTAGGTAGATCCTAAAGTGTGATCTTCTACATCAATGTGTATGATATTGTGATAATAAAATTTCATGCAATACTTTATTTCTCTATATTTATCTTTAGAGAGGGGAATAAACCCTAACTTGTCTCTCAAGTACTACTGTGCTTCCATGGGTAATGTTAGTAAATATGCCAACTATTGATCCCTTTTTGTTCACATATTCAAGCCTTACTTCTTTGTAGTGTACCAACTCTCTTAAGTAATGATACTTGATCTCAATATGTTTTGTCTTAGTATGCATCATTAGATTCTTTGAAATGTTTATAGAACTTTTATTATCACAATAGATTACTATAGGATCAGTAATCTCTTTCTTCATAGCTTTCAACAATTGCTCAATCAAAACAATGTTAGAATAATTTAATGCTACAACAACATTTTCAGCTTCTGTTGTGGATTGAGAGATGTAGTTATGCTTCTTTCTTGTTTGTGAAATCAATCTCTTTCTAAGAAATAAAGTTCCTCCACTAGTACATCTTTTATCATCAATATTTCTACATCATTATAAACTTTTAGCTCAAATTTATCATTCTTCTTATACCATAGGCCATAGTCTTATTTTCCTTTTAGATATCTCGGTATCCTTTTCACATCCAACATGTGATTCTCTTTAGCATTAGCAGGAAATCTTGCAACTATTCCAAGTGCAAATACAATCTCAGGTCTACTATGAACTAAATACTTCAATTTTCCAATCATTGACCTATACAATGTCTAATTTACCTCTTTAGAATCATCATTCTTTGAAATTTTATCTCTAGTAGTCATAGGAGTTCCAACTTGTCTCGAGTCTCCCATACCAAAAGATTTTAGTATCTCCTTGATATATTTCAATTGAGTTATGCAAATACCTTTCTTCATGTGATATACTTGCAGGCCAACAAAGTATTTGATCTCTTCAAACATAGACATTTCAAACTCTATCTTCATTTCATAAGAAAATGATTTACATAATTCATCTTTTTCTCAAAATATGATATCATCAACAAAATTTTTAGCTAACAATATCTTGCTCTCAGATTCACTTTTCAAGTATAGATTGTTGTTGTCATTTATTCTTGCAAAACCAATTCTTACTATAGATGCTCAAAAATGGTTTGCATCTACAATTTCATCATATTTTCATACTAACTCATCCCATTGTCTCATTCCACTAACTCTAATCTTCTAGCCAACTTGATCATATCTCATCAGTTGTATCCTCTTTCACATCAATTGCATATTATTTTGAAACCATATCAAATAAACTTGAAATCATATCAAATCAACTCGAAATCACCCCAAATCAACTTAGAATCACACAAAATCAATCTGAATCAATCTAGAACATGTCAAACACCCCAAATCTATCATCATTTGTCTAATCCTAGGCATTTTTGTGGCTTTCAGTGCCTTGGAAACCTATCAATCTATCAAATCTTATCAATCTAACCTTCGTACTATCATGACTCTCAGTGCTAGGTCAAACTATCATTCACAACATCTGATCTTTGATATTGTTAAGTCTCTCAACATCAAATCATAGCATTTTCAACCATTTAATAACATTGATAGTGTTTGTCAATGTTATTCGTCAACCAATCTCAATATTGTAGCATTTTACAATATCAATTAAATGTTACATGTCCTTAATTCATGTCATGTGTCCTTGGCATGTTATCAATTTCAATAAATCAATCAATTTGACCATGACTTTGGTCTATCAATCATCATCCTAGTCAATCTCTATTATTGTCACATTTCATCAAAGGATGCTATCGCACTTATTTAATCAAATTGGCCAATCATCTAGTAATTTTCTGTATAGGATGAAACAACCCATAATTTAATCCTATGTCATTTCACTAATTATTCTTACTAACTAACATCATTAATTAATTAATTTTATTAATTAATTGATTCATCATTCACAAACCACAGAGATTCTCAATTTCTTAATTCATATTTTCCACCATTAATTCTATTTTCACTAATTTCTATTTGTGTGGAATAATGGATTTTTAATTCAAATATTCCACATGGGTATGACACATCATGGATTCTAAATTTACACTTGGCCAAGCTATGTCATAATCCATATCTTCTTATTCCTTATGCACATCCATATTTGGCTTCCATTGTCATAAATTCTTGGCTTTAAGTGGGTTTGAGGTGTCGTATGACGTGTCATGGATCCTCTTCGATTTATAGCCAAGTTTGACTTCCAAAGCATCATACAATTCTACATTTGGAATCTTGTGTCATATGTGTCATGAATTATCAAAGGAATCTCTTGGCAAGTCACATATCCAAGGTGACAATTCTAATGCTCTCATCTTCTGAATTGATTATAAAATGAGTATTCTTCCTCTCATTTCCAGTCCTTGGTTCCCTAAGTCTTAAGTCCTTGGGTCCCTAGTTTCTTAGTCTTTGGCTGTCTATGTTAAGCTTAAATCACATCTTCTAGTATTCTCATAGCATTATCACTATTCTAGGCTTTTGCTTCCTAATTGTGTGCATTATAGGAAATTTGGAGCTACATCATATAGAGAAAAAAGAAGGACATGGGAGCTACAAATGAAAGAGGGGGTTACTAAATTTTTGTTGCTTCCTTTTTCTTTATTTGGATTTCATGGTATACTAGAGGGTGTCAACTTATGCTTATTGAGTTTTTGATTTGCTCATAGTATGTTAGACATAAGCCCATTTTATGGTCCTACACTTACCAAGTATGAATGTAATCTCTCATACGATGCTCTGGGGCTTGTTTAAAAACATACAAATCTTCATACTATTTTCATGCCATTTTTTTTTTCTAGGTTCAAAAAAACATTCAGGTTTTTCAATATAGACTTTCTCTTCAAGTATACCATTCATAAATGCAAACTTCACATCTATTTGATAAACTTTGAATCCTTTGTAAATAGAATATGCTATCAAAGTCCTTACTCTTTCCAACCTTACAACTAGACAAAACATTTATCCATAGTCAATTCCTTCTACGTGTGAATATCTTTTACAAACTATTCTTTCCTTGTTCTTTGTGAATTCACCTTTCTCATTTAGCTTCTTCCTAAATACCCCCTTTGTTCCAATCACATTCTTGTCCTTTGGTTCGGGTACTAGTGTGCATGTCTTTTTCTTTTCAAATTTCTCAATCTCTTCATTCATAGCTGAAATGCAATCTTAATTCTCAAGCACATCCTTGATTGATCTAGACTCATACCCACACAATAAGCATGTACAATTCCTTAGTATTTTTCTTGTCATAACTCATGAATCTTTCACTCCAATGATTTGGTTTGATGTATGATTTGTTCTCATATACTTTTCTTAGACATGTTCATTTATTCTTTATTTTTTTAATGTTTATTAGGTTCACCTAGTTCAACATGTTCAATCACTTTAGGTTTTTCTTGTTATATTTTTAATTATATCATAGGTTCAACATTCTGATGGTTGGCATTCTCTCCCTATTTCATGTATTATATAGTTTAACACTTGGTAGGTTGTTTTTTCTTAGTAGGGCCTTTCTTCTATGACTTGATAATGTTTACTTTCCATATTGCTTCAGCTAGTTTCTCAAATTTAGAGAATGGTGTTAGGTTCTCTGTCATGGATACATACAAGATTTCTATAGCCTTCTTGTTCTTTCTTGCATTCCACCTCATTCTTCTCTACAAATTCATCAACTCTAACATTTGCACTTTTCACAACCTTGTTAGTGTTAGAATTCAAACTTTTGTATGCCTTACTCTTTGTGGAATAACCTATGAATATGATTTCATCACTTTCAGCATTAGTCTTTTCATTCCTTGAATCTTTTAGAATATAACATTTTCTTCCAAAATTTTTGAAGTAATTTACATTAGGTGCATGTTAATGCCATAGCTCAAATGGTGTTTTGTGTAGTGCCCCACTCAAAGATCCTTGGAACAAGGATAAATATAAGCCAAGATTTATTTTTAAAAAAATAAGTATGGATGTACATGAAAATCAACATACAAGGATCAATAGGATTACAATTAAAGACTAACCAAATATCCAAACACTAACAAATCTCCAAAAAACACCACCAAACTGAAGAATGAAAACCAAAGATGATATTAGAACACTAAATTTATGATCTATCGTAGCAAGGAAATGCTAGCATTCCTAAAGGGCAGTCAAAATTCCAAATTGTGTTCTCTAAAATATAATAGAGATGCCCCCTATTTTTCATGTAAGAGAATTTGCAATAAACAATCTCGCACAAGGAAGTACCTCTCTGTACAAGAAATTACACTGAACCACATGAGAAAATGCCCATTCACATGAGGAAGTACTACTTCTAGTATCCAAACAACATTGCAATGGTTCCAAGGTTTTTGCAAAGAAGTGCCAGGAGCCATGTGAGGAAATCCAAGGGCCTACGTGAAACTTCCACAATCTTGCATGAGGAAGTACAATCTCACATGAGAAACCATAACAAAATATGATGAAAACAAGGAATCAAAAGCTAGAAAAGATATTTCCTCCACATGGAGGAGTACCGGATCCACAATCAAGGCATAAACACTTGAATCATAAAAGCTGAAAGATGGAAACTAAATCTAAACATCTAAACATAGTAGTGAGACCTTGAAGGTCCTAGCCATCACCTATTCATAATATCCAAAACTACCAAATAGATAGTCAAAGCTATCTTATGAGGATGTCACTACTAAAGCATAATAACATCATAAGAACAAGAATCTAACATGCTAATGAGTGAGTAATTGATACTTCAAATAAGAAAATAACATCATATAATCATATGCTAAATATCATAATAAGGGAATGCATCAAATAAAATAACATCATCTAAACATAATATCCAAGCATTCTAATGAAAGCATACCCCAAAACCTAAAGTATCAAGTAAAAATATCTAGCAACGGTCACACTGGAACAATAGACTGTCTCTATACATTACTCCCCAATAGTGGTATAGGTAGCTATTCCTCCCAACCAAATGAAACCCATAGGTCCACTCCTACCATGCTGATGGAGATAATGATCTAACCACAAACACACATAAAAAAAAAATGTCCATGGCTAACGCTCACACTAGACAAAAATGATGACTGAAACAAAGAACATGAGACAATGCAAGAACTACATGTTCTGGTTAGAAACTTAATGGGTTACTATGTATGGGATGACATCATGGTAAGTCACTTGGCATCAAAAAGTCCAAGCTTGGATTGTGCATACTCAACTCCCCAATGAAAAGATCTCACTCTAAGTATTTTATTATCTTAAGTTTTATTACTATTGTCTCATTTTCACCTTATAAGCTCAATCAAGATGAATGCTATAGGAGGTTACATTTAGTGAGAATAATTACATGAATTAAAATTAATAATCAATAAAAATACATGTTGTGAGGAATCTGAGACTTGGAGAATGAAAAAATTTGAAGTTATTAGTTGCTACAGGAAGTATACAATTTCGCTGGTTGCTGATTTTGAATGTTGCAGCAATTTGCACAAATGGTATAGCCATATATGGATATTTTATTATGAAAAATCATACTCAAATTAAAGGTTTCTGATTTTTATTTCATTTAAATCAAGTTTGAAGTATTTTCATGAAGAAATGAAAGAATTATGCTCTTTTTGGTGACAGTACCTTGCCCAAATTTTTTTTTCTAATCTTATAGTCAATAATGAAAAATTTGATACGACCACATATGGATTCATGTGACTCTATAAATTGGTGAGGAGTTAGATATTGATGTTAGAAAAAAAAAAATTTCTTTCTAGAAATTTTTTTATGGACGTTTAGGTGGTCATCTAATCTAGTTTCTCAAATCTGTCCTGTTAAAAAGGATGCTAAAGCATGTTTTTAAAAGACTAGGTAATTGAATTGTAAAAGCCCAATTCTCAAGAGGTTTTAATGGATTGAATATTATTTTAAAAAATTAAATAAAATGATGTTTTATAAATCATTTTATTTAAATGTTATCTTCAAATGCAAATTGGGAAAGTTGGCAAGATAAAATATGCAAGTGTAGAAGGCAGGCATTTTATTTTTGCATTTGCATTTAATGTAAAAATTTAAATGGATGATATTTTTATAAATCATTCCATTTAAATTTATTTTGAAATGAAAAATTGAGGATAACTTGATTTAATTATGCCAAGTTTATGGATAGGAGAATTTATGTAAAAGGGAAAATTAATTACACCTACCAGCTGATTTGAGGGAGATTTCAAATTTCAAATTTCAGCATGATTCATGGACATGACAAATTACACCTATGATTTGATTTGAGGAAATCATGGATATGCTTCCATTTTGAAGAGATGATGAATTTTTGGGATTCAAATCTATTTATTCTCCATTCTTGAGCATTGTTTTAGGGAGCTCTTACATTCTACCTCCTTGGAGAGATAGTGTTTTGCAACTCAAATCCTTTTGTAATGAAATTTTGATCATTTTGGCTCCTTCTAAATAAATATGAAAAAATGATCCTCTTTCATCTTATATATTCTTTTTCATTTGTCTTCTAAGTCTTGTTAGCTTTCAGTTAGTGTAATTTTTTACAAATCCTTGGCTTAAAAATTAAGTATTTATGAGGCATGTGAGAGATAGTTCTCAAAAAATAAGTGTTATTTGTTTGTAATCTTGGTTTAAAATTTGTGAGCAAGTTCCTTCTTTTAAATCCCACACCTTTTTTCATTTTATGCACTTAATGTTAGTAGGGTCTTTCTATGATCAAGCTATTATATTCATTTCAATTGTGAGTTTTCCCTTCAAAGTTGCATTACCTTCATAACATTGGTGAATCACCTTAGTTTATTTTATGTTTACTCTTTCTCCCCTTTTCTACAAATTTCAAGTCAATTTCAAGAGGTGATTCAAGGGAAACTGACCCTTTGTACCAGAGGTTGGTCCTTAACATGGGATACCCACATGCCAAGGATCATCCCATGTTTCACTAGATTGCTAAAAGTTAATATTCAACATAAGGGTACAATCTAGGTGACAACAATTACCACCCAGTGTTTTATTTAATTAACACACTTACTTAAAACTTCCTCTGCCAACCCAATATGAAATGGTTTCCAAACTGTGAGATAGAGGCCCCCTCCATATGCTACCATACTCTACCCATGCTCATCCAATGATGAGTGCCCATAGGCATGCATATTTCCAACCCAACCCCAAATGATCACAACTCCCAAAAGTACCATGAGAGATTAGGCCTCGCAAGTCACCTAAAAAATGCATGCACATGTGCTTATGTGTGGTGTACCACCATGGAAAAAGTCATAACAAAAGGACTAGATGTGAACATAATGCAAAAATACATGCAACCAAAAATAGATTCGAGAGGATGGAAGTGGTACACATCCAAAATGGATGATCCAAGTCCAAGACCAACATCATGCTAAGAAAACTTGAGAAAATAAGGTGGCACATATAATGAGGTAAAAACCCCAAAAATGGAAAACTTTAAAATAAAAACCCATTTGGTCTTAGTGAAAAAAGCCTAAAAAATCCAATAAAATTTGGGTTCGAACACCATATGCAAAAATTGCCAACATAATGGTGCAAAATCCCAAACCCTCATCCCAAAAACTGGGAAAATGTTCATACCCAACTAACTAGGTAGAACCAAAAAATAGAAATGGAGTGGAACACTAGTTCTCAACCTCCAAACAAATAGCTACTAGAAACAAAACTAGAAATAGAGCTGAAACATGAAAATGGGAGAGCCCTACCTGACAGTGAAAAGGGCTAAAATGGAAAATAGCCAAGTAAAATGAATAATCATAGATACTGCCAAAAATAATGCCAAAGCAAGGTCTCCCCAAGTTGGATCCAATGAGACCACCCTCGTGAAGATCCCATGCCTGTAACTCTCACAATGAATAGAAACACAATCCTTCATAAAAGGATTTCAAAAAAAGCTCTAAATTTTCCAAATTACAAAAGTGAGAAGTGAGGAATTAAATTCCTCTTTCAATACTTATTCTCTTTTTGAGTGAATAACTGATTAGGGTAAATATCCATTTAGACTAGCTAGACTACAAATCAACCCAAAAAAAGAGAGGCTATTCCAAGTAATTTGAATTCATCCATGGAAAAGCTACCAAAAATTAAAAATCAATTAAATAAAGCCTAAAACCAAAATCATAGAAGGCCTTAACAACTTCATGACAATGCAAAACTCTAAATGCATAGACACACTCATTGGTCTAACCACATAATGAAAATGAGTTCAAATTTAAGAAATCATGAGAAGGTTTAATCAAATATTTAAATAAGATATGTTGACCATACAGGGATGACATTGGTGAAATATGAACAACTAAATCAATAACTCCACATGTAATTGTCAGGGATATAAATCCTACATACTAAAATACATATTCAAGTGCAATTACATATAATATCATAGCTAAAGCAATGAATGCATTAAATACCTAATTTAACCATTTACTCAATTATACTAATATAATCCATTTACATAACTCACGTTTTCATAAAACATATTGAAGCAAGAATGAAATAAATATCCATAGCATAAAATCCATCAGATAACAGAATAATAAATATGTACAAATACCAAATAACTAGATATCATCATAGACCTATTGTCATCCCAAAATGGCATCAACATGAAAATATGATAAACTAAAAGCATAACAGTATAGCATCTATGATACTAAAATCAAAGTATAGCATCCGGCCTTCAGGTCATCTCAAATAAAATATAATAAGAGTATCAAGTTTCTCTTGAATCAAAATATAACAAGGTTCAAACTATGAACACGAGAGACACTACATCCTCTCCCACTAGGCATAGGCTTACTCTTGTAAGCTAGGAAATAGATAGGGGTACAATTCTCTCAATCGTGTAACATCTTCCCAAGTCACAAAGATCTCATCGATTGGGTCCCATTGGACCCTTACCTGCTCTATTTCTTGACCTCCCAAAATCAACCTTTGATGCTAAAGGATACATATGGGCTCCAAAGTAAGTTTCCCATCTTCCACCTACAAGGCATCCCAATCAAGAGCATGGGTCAATTGAGAATATAATGTCTCAAAATAGAAACATGGAAAACATCATGGATGTGTGATAGGCTAGGTGGCAATGCTAGTTGATAAGAAATATGTGAGATCCTCTCAAGGATATCAAATGGTCTGAAAAATATGAGACCAACTTAGAGCCTTTCCCATTATTGGTGGAGCTCTTCCTTAGACACACTCTCAAAAACACCTTGTCACCAATAGAAAAGTGACAATACAACCTATGGGCATTTGCATACTTCTACTACCTATCCTGAGTAGTAACCAAATGCTCTCTAATATGAACAACCTGCTACTCCATATCCTAAAGCATCTCTAGACTTAAAATAACTTGGTCTTGCAAATGATTCCAACTCAAAGGGGTACAAAATGGTCTACCATACAAGGCCTAAAAAGGTGAGATGCCAAGAGAACTATGATACCCATTATTGTATGCAAACTTAATAAGGTATAAATAATCCTCTCACTTTACCTACCTATCCATAACATACATGTGAAGCATATCCTCTAGAACCTAATTCTCTCTCTTAGTCTGACCATCAATCTCTACGTGATAAGCCAAACTAAAATTGAGCTATGTGCCCAAAGCATGCTGGAGAGATGTCCATAGTGCAGAAGTATACACTAGATCTCTATCCAAAATAATCTGATGAGGGATCCTATGAAAACAAACAATATCCTCCAAGAACACATTTTCTATAGAACAAGCTATGTATGATGTCCTCATGCGTGAGAAATGTGCTACCTTGGATAACTTTTCTCCTATCACCATGATACAATCATGTCAGCATGATGACATAGGAAACCCTATGATAAAATTAATGGATATCATATCCTATTTCCACTTTGGGATGCTATGCAACTGTAAAAGACTTGCCAAATGCTGATGCTATGCCTTCAGTCTCTAGCACTCAAGACATCAAGCCACACAATCAAAACATTGTCCCTCATCTCTTCCTAAAAGTATAACTATTTAAGATGAACATGCATCTTCTTGACATTGGGATGTGTAGAATATGGTACGCAATGCACTTTTGACAAAACCAAGGTACAAATATCACCTAACATGTGTACATGGATATGACCCAAGTGTTATCATAGTTTATCAAACTCAAGAACATATACTAAGAATCTCCCCTCAAGGGTACGTCTAGACTCAATCTCTGCCCTGACCTCCTAATACTGAGTGTTACTAGGAAAATCCTATGAGTTAGGGCCTCACAAATCCAATCCTAATGGAAACCCTGATATCTCATATCACCTCCTACTCAAGGCATCCACAAAAAAAATCTCCTCACCTTTAATGTAATGAACATCAAAGTCATATTCACACAAGAACTCTATCCAGTGATACTATCATACATTCAGGTTTGGCTAAGTAGAGATGTACTACAAGCTTCTATGATTTCTATGCAACTCAAACTTGTATCCCAAAAGAAAATGTCTCCAATGAAAAATAGCAAGCATTATGGCCACAAGTTCCAAATTATGAGTGTGGTAGTTAAGCTCATGGTCCTTGAGTTTCCTAGACTCATACACAATTATGTGACCATCCTACATCAACACTACACCCATGCCTTCCAAAAAAGTATATGTGCAAAGCATAAAATCACATACAAGATTAGGCATTACAAGGACTGGTGCATTGGTCAAATACTCCTTAAGAACATCAAATTCTACCTCACACTAGTCTAACCAAACATAATTCTTCCCTTTCTATTGAAAAGAAGTGATGGCATGAGCTACTCATGGAAAATCCTTCACAAAGTGATGGTAATAGCCCACCAATCCCATGAAGCTATGAATCTCAGAGACATTAGTGGGTATTGGCCAATCCATGATAACACATATTTTCTCTGGATCCACCACAATACTATCACTAGTGATGATATGTCCCAAATATTTTACCTCTAATTGGAAGATTCTACATTTAATCAAGTTTCCATACAACTGATGGTCTCTCAAGCACTACAACACTTGACATAAATGGACCTCATGTTCCTCAATAGTCTTTGAATAAATCATTATGTCATCCAAGAATACAATGACACACCGATTGAGGTACATGTGAAATACTCTATTCATCAAACCCATAAACATTGATGATGCATTGGTTAACCCAAAGAGTACAACTATGAGCTCATAATGCCCATACCATGTATGAAAGATTTTTTGTTGAATGTCACCCTTCTAGATACAAAGTTGATGGTATACCAACTTAAGATCAATCTTTGAGAAAACTCATGCTCCCTTTATCTAATTGAACATGCTATCTATCATCGATAAAGGATACTAGTTCATCATTGTCACCTTATTCAATTGTTGGTAATCAATGCACAAACACAATGATCCATACTTCTTCTTTATGAAGATGACTAGTGCACCCCATGAGGATACATTAGGATGAATATGGGCCTTGGAAAAAAATTCCTCTAACTATAATATGAGTTCATTCAACTCTTGAGTATTCATGCGGTAAGGAGCTCATGAAATTGGTTTCGCTCCTAGTATGAGATCGATCTGAAAATCAATGGCACATTGTGGTGGCATATTAGGAAACTCATTAGGAAATACATCTAAATACTCATGAAGGATTGGGTAATCATCAAGTATCACTATACAACTCTTAACTTCCTCAAGATCACTAACATAAATAAGATACATCTGACATCCCTTACACACACTCCACTTTAGTTGATTAGCTAAGATCATTTAAAGTAAGACTAGTCTCCAGACTCCCAAAAGTTCCACCTCACTACTTACATCATCAACACATTGTACCAACTTATGGTGGCAATCTATATTCACCTAATGGGTGGCTAACCAATCTATGCCCAACAAAATGTCATATGATCTTAGAGGTAGGATACAAAGATCCACTGTGGTGGTAAAGGCACCCAAATTCAATCTATAACCACTAACCAAGGTGTCTACAACTACTTTGGAGCCCATGGTTAACTCAACCTGCCACCTATTGACCTGATGCATTGCCACTAGCCTGCATCATTGAACAAGAGATGGTGAAATAAAAGAATATAAAGCACCTAAGTCAAATAACACTGAAGACAAAATATCATGCAACATACTTGTAGTCTTGACTATGGTACCTTGATGCTCAGCTTTATGGTTATCAATCACCACAAAGACTCAATGGTTCCTTCCTAATTCTTCCATAGGAGTCTTAGATCTAGCTACACTCTTACCAAGTCCCAAAGAAAATTTAATAGTACACCCAAAAGATTTATGGCTAGGCTAATTAGAAGAATAATAGTTTCACTTGAACCTAGAACCTATTCCATGACCACCCTAAGTAGCACTAGGATAAGGTGCACTACCACTACTAGAGTTCTGTTGGCCACTCTAAGGAGGGAGATCTTGCTAATATTTATGCCGAAAACTTTGGTCATCTCCTTTCTTCCCTAAGTTACTTGATTAATTCCACCATTGGTTGAAAACCCTTTCTGTCAATTCCCATGATGATGTCCACCCTAAGAGGGTACTAACTGGGTTTGATCATTTTCGAAGGACAAAGAATACTATGCATCCTATCTTAACGTCTGTGCAATTTGATTTTAAGACCCAGATTCGCTACTGAACCCCTTGGACACATTATTATCTAGAATTGTTTCCTTCTCCACAACATGTGCAAGTGTCCTTGACTAATGAATGTAGACATCCCCAATGATAGAGTCCCAAAGGCCCCTAAAAAAATGTTGGATGAGGAGTACCTTGTCATGTTAGTAGCTCAAATACTATCTCAACCCAAGGGAATTCTTCTCATATTGATCCATCATCATATTTCCCTATTTGAGCTCATGAAATTCATTAGTATGAACTTCACAATACTATGAAGAAAGGAATTTCTCCCTAAACCTCTCTTTGAAGATCTCCCAAGTGAGATCTACCACTCCTATATTAAATTTCTTGCACTCCATATCCCACCAAATAGAACCATGTTCCCTCAAATGTGTAATAGCACAATAGGCCTTCACATTGCTCCCATAAGGTAGTAAGGAGAAGCAACACCTCATATCTAGTAACCATGTCTCAGCCTTGGGTCTTGTCCCCTAGCCATCAAACAATGGTGTTTCTGACCTTTGAAGTTCCCACATCATTTCAACCTGAGTGAAATCATTATCATACTGACCATGGACTCTCCATCAGTGTCATCTACCACTAGGTGGTGTATGATATCATTCACACTTGTGGTCATGTTCCTCTTTCTTGTGATCTGACATGTGGGAATCTGATGATGAGATCCCTCTTCTTGATCATGATCCTATTGGCATTCCTCTACATAAGGCCCCAAATTATAAAGAATCTCCTAAAGCATTGGCATCAATACTGATCATTATTACCCTATTCTCCCTCTTCATCCTAACATTCCTCTTCCTAATTTTCTTCTCCATGATTGTTCCATCAGTTACCACCCTAACCACTAGGTCTACATGTAGGAGACATCACTATGGAAGCAACAAGATAAGTTCATAAATATAAATCACAAGCATATAGTCAAAAGCATGAACCACAATGAGATATCAAATAAGCAACATAAGATAACAATACACAAAGAAAAAATAATAACATAATGGAAGCATAACACAAAGATCCCAATGTTGCAACATGGGCTTTGATACCTAATGTAATGCCCTTCTTGGAGATCCTTGGAACAAGGATAAATATAAGATAAGATATATATATTGTAAAACAAGTATGGATGTACACAACAATCAACATACAAGGATCAACAAGATTGCAATGGAAGACTAACCAAACATCCAAACACTAACAGATCGCCAAATGCCACTACTAGACTAAAATGACCAAACTGAAGAATGAAAACCAAAGATGACATCAGAACACTAAATCTATAATCTATCAAACAAAGGAAACACTAGCATTCCTAAAGGGTACTCAAAAGTCCAAATTGCATTCTCTAAAAAAAAGTGGAGATACCCCCTACTTTTCACACAGGAGAATTTGCAACTCACAGTCTCACATGAGGAAGTACCTATCCACATGAGGAAGTACACTGAAACACATGAGAAAATGCCCATTCACATGAGGAAGTACTAGTTATAGTAGCAAAACAACACTACACTAGTGGTGAGGTTTGCTTTAAGAAGTTCTTGGAGCCACACAAGGAAATACAAGGCCCTGTGTGAAACTTCCACAATCTTGTGCGAGGAAATACAATCTCACGTGAGAAACCATAATAACATACAAGGAAAACAAGGAATATAAAGCTAGAAAAGATAGTTCCCCCAAACTGAGGAGTACCAAATCCACAATCAAGGCATAGACACTTGAATCATAAAAGCTAAAAGATAGAAACTAAATTTAAAAATCTAAACATAGTAGTAAAGGAAATGAACTGAAAGGAACATCACAATGTACTGAAACAATAAACTAAGTGCACGGTTCCTCCCAACCATAATAGTATCATGAGACCTTGAAGTTTCTAGCCATCCCTTACACATAACATCCCAAATTGCCAACTAAATAGTCGAAGCTATCTTATGAGGACATCACTACTAAAACATAATAAAATCACAAGAACAAGAAATATAACATGCTAACCAGTAAGCAATAGCTACTCCAACTAAGAAAGTAACATCATCTTATCATATGCTAAACATCATAACAAGAGAATGCATAGAATAAAATAACATCATCTAAACATGATATCCAAGCATTCCAATGAAAGCATAAATCACAAGAAAGAATATTCTGGAACCCGAAGTATCAAGTGAAAAAATCAAGTAATTGTCACATTGGAATAATAGACCATCTCTGTACATCGGTTCCTAGTAGTGGTATAGGTAGCTATTCCTCCCAACCATGTTAAACCCATAGGTCCACTCCCATTATGCTAATGGAGATAATGATCCAAACTCAAACACATATAAAGAAAAATGTCTATGGCTAACACTCACGCCAAACAAAAATGATGAGTGAAACCAAGAACATGAGACAATGTAAGAACTAAAGGTTTTGGTTAGACACTCAATGGGTTTCTATGTAGGAGTTGACATCATAGAGAGTCTCTTGGCATCAAAAAGCCCAATGTTGGATCATGTAGACTAAACTCCCCAATGCAAGGATCTCACACTAAATGTAATCCCTCAGAAAAGGATTTTAGAAAAATCTCTCAATTTTCCAAATTGTAAAATTGACAAGTGAGGAATTAAAATCATCTTTCAATACTTATTCACTTTTAGAGTGAATAATCGATTAGGGTAAATAGCCATTCACACTAGCTAGACTCTGAATGAACCTAAATAAAAATAGGCTATTCCAAGTAATTGGAATTCATCTATGAAAAAGCCACTACAAATTAAAAATTAATTAAATAAAGCTCAAAAATCCTAAAACCAAAATCATGGAAGACCTTAAAAACTTCATGAAAATGTGAAACTCTAAATGCATAGAAATGTTCACTAGTCTAATCACATAATAAAAAAGAGTCCAGATTAAACAAATCACTGGAAGGTTTAATTAAACATTTAAATAAGATACATTGAACATATAGGGATGACATTGGTGAAATATTAATATCTAAATTACTAACTCCATGTGCCACTACCGGGGATATAAATCCTACACACTAAAACACATGATCAAGTGAAATTGCATATAATATCATAGTAGAATCAATGAATGCATTAAATAACTAAATTAATCATTTTCTCAATTATATTGATATAATCTATTTATAGCACTCATGTTCACATAAGACATAATGAAGCAAGAATGAAGCAAATATCCATAGCATAAATCCCATCACATAGAAGAATTAGAAATATGTCCAAATACTAGATAACCATATATCATCATAGACCTACTGTCATCTCAAAATGGCATCAACATGCAAATATGATAAACTGAACAATATAATAGTATAGCATCTATGGTACTGAAATCAAAGTATAACATTTGACCCTCAGGTCATCTCAAATGAAACATAACAAGAGTATCAAGGATCTCTCAAATAAAAATATAACAAGGTTTAGACTACAAACATGAGAGGCACTACATTTTTTTTGTACCTTTCTTGACTTGTACTCAGTTTACAATGTAGAATCTGTTGATTCCTATAGTTTTTTGTTTATTAGTCTCAAACACTTATTTATTTGGAAGATTTGGTTGATCATCACTGTGGTTTTAGCTATGTATATAAACTGGTTCATATTTTGGTTTGAGCTAAGCAGTTGTTATTGCTGAGAAAGTCCATGGTTGTCGAGTATACACCAAGTGAAACATAAGCTAATGTATGCCGATTAAGATAGAAGACAATATGTGAAAAGATATATTGAGTTAGTTCTCGTTGAGTTATATAGTGAGTGACAATAATTTAGAAGCCATATGATATCATGAAGATTAGTCATGACTGAGTGTCAAAGTGTTCATGCATTGAGCAAGCTAGTGTTAACATATTTATTTGGAATTGCACAAACATTGAGGTAAACTATTCTTGGTTGAATTAATGTATGTTTAAATGATTGAGGAGTAATTTAGGGAGATTATTATGCATTTTTTTGCATCATGAATCCATATGCAAGGTGTTTAACCAATCATAAAAATGGAAAGTTTAAGTGGCAAAAAGGAGAAATCTAGATCATTGATCTTGATCTAGAACATTCTCTAGTTGGTTATAAAAGGAGGATCCAAACCTTATTTTTAGTATGGTGAATGTGTATGTGTGAGAAGATATGTTTGGATGCTTGAAGCAAAGTCCTAAAAGATAATCAAATAGAGCAAGCAAGCACATCAGTGAAGTGCAAAGTAGAGTTGTATCAAGTCGAAGAGAGGATTAAAGATTGGAAAGAGAAGATCCATTATCTAGCTTTAGAGTGCTAATTGAAAGATTAACTATTGATATATTCTAGCAAAGTGAATCAAGGTAAATCTCTTAACAGAGTGGTACTAACATGCCTATGTAAATCTCTTAATAGATTTCTTACTTTGTTGTATGTTTTAAATCCTTTAATCAAGGTAGACTAAATAAATCTTATGGCTCTTAATAGGGAAAACCCCTCATAGGGTATATCATCAGAAGTGGTCAAACTTGTGTCCATAATAGGAAAACTTTATTTCTATAGTAGTGAATATTTGTGGGTGTCATCCCCACTCTAGTTGTACCTACACCTTGGAGGGTTTTTGGGTTAAGAAATATTTGTGTTATGTGTTGATCTTTGACTTTTATGTTTATGGTTGTGATCAATATATTAGATTTGATAAATTATTATAGTAAATATTTATGTGATTTGTGATATTGTTGAGATAAGGGTTAGTGGTGAAAGATATTAGTTTGATAATTATTTCAAAGGAAATTTTTTTTATAGATCCTAATTCACCCCTACCTCTTAGTATGTTTCTTTCCAAATAGACTTCCAATAATTTCTATCAAAGATTTTTTTGTCTTAGCAGGAGTATAACCAATTGAAAGTCAAGATCTTGGAGATGAAGGCTTATAAGTTGGGAAAGGTCATTGAAAACTAGAATCTTGATATACAACTTTCACTATAGCAGATTGGATCAGCAAGAGAGTAATTGAATAAATCCTTAAAGAAAAGGAAGGAGTTGGAAATCCAGTAGAATGACAATCAATATCGAGAAGAAGACACTAAAGGAGTACTTGATGATGAGAATTCTAGTGAAAGTGATGCAAAAATAGTAGATCTATTGGAAAGGGATGATACATTGAATGGTGAGATAAGAGGACTAAAGAGAGAGCATGAAATCCAGTCAATAAGACTATGTGAAGTGACTAAACAAAAAAAGAAGCTAAGGAAAATTGAACAATAGTTGATGAGAACACGAGACAAATGGACACAAGACTTGATGAAAGAATATCTAATTTGTAGAAACTCACACACAATAAAATTGATATGCAACATATGTATGGAAGACTTCTTTTAAATCCAAAGAGGGATTATTTGAATGGTTGGTGATACCTTTTGGCCTTACAAATGCCCCAGCCACATTTATGAGGATGATGAATGATGTGCTTAGGCTATTCACAGACTCTTTTTTAGTTGTGTATTTGGATGATATTCTAGTTTTTAGTAAAACATGGGAAGAGCATCTACAACATGTGGAATAGATATTATCTGCATTGCAAGACCATGGACTCTATGAAAATAAGGAAAAATTGTTATTTTGGTATGAAAAGTATTAAGTACTTGGGATATGTTATTTATAGTGAAGGTGTTGATGTTGATCTTGAAAAGATCCAAGTAATTAAAGTCTGGCTAACTCCAAGGAATCTCACAAAGTTGCGTAGCTTCTTGGGGTTAGCTAACTTTAATTGCAGATTTGTTTTTGGATTTTCACATTTGTCTTGGCCTTTGAATTAGTCATTACGAAGAGGTATGAAAGAAAAATTCAAGTGGACAAGTGCTCAACAACAAGCATTTGAGGAGTTAAAACAAAGGTTATTTTCTACACCTATTTTATCTCTTCTTGATTTACAACAACCTTTTGAAATTCAAGCTGATGTATCAGAATATGTCTTGGGAGGAGTCCTCATACAGCATGGACATCCAGTTGCCTACCATAGTGAGAATTTTTTTGATATAGTGCATAGATATCCCACTTATGATAAAGAATTATATGCTATTGTTCAATCTTGCAAGTAGTGGAAACATTATATATTGGGAAAGGAGACAATCATTCACACAAATCACAAATCTCTTCATTTTTTGCAAACACAAGGCAAATTACACAATGATAGGCACCAAAGATGGTCAGCTTATCTTCAAAAATTTCATCTCAACATTCGTTATAAGAAAGGAAGCACCAATAAAGTAGTAGATTGTTTGAGTAGGCCACCAATTGCAAGAATAAGTATGGTATTAGAATCATGTGGTCACACAAATAGAAAATTGGGCTCACTTGTATAGATAGGATAATGAATTTTTTGATGTTTATACTTAGCTTCTGGAAGGTAAACATGTGAAGAATGATTATTACCTACAAGGTGGAATACTTTGCCACTTTGGCCAGATTTGTGTTCTCGAGGAAGAACATAAGAAGTTAATATGGGAAGCTCACTACAGTAAGGTTGTTGGTCATTTTGGAATAGGTAAGACTACTGCTATATTAAAAAAATATTTTTATTGGCCAAGAATGAAAAATGATGTGATAGAATACATTCAAGCATGTACAACATGTGCTATTGCAAAGCCTACAAATCATAATTTGAGTTTATATTTACCACTTCCTATTCTAGATAAACCTTGGTATTCAATTTCAATGGATTTTATGTCTGGTCTTCCTACCACTAAACATGGGCATGATTGTGTATATGTTGTATTAGATAAATTTTCAAAATTGGCAATCTCTATAGAAGAAACTGCTATTGAAATTATGATATATTTTTTATTAGTGCAAACACTTATTCGATTCTGAATGCTCATCGAGCTCATCACTTAGTCCATAGTTCACACCAAGAATTCAGCAGTTACCTTATAAGTTCAACAGGTAAACAGTTCACACCGAGCATTCCAGACGATACCGAGTGAATTGGTAGTTAAGGAGTGTTTACCAAGTGAAGAAGGTAAATGAAAGAAAGTAGTGTTTACCAAGTGAAAAAGGTAAATGTAAGAAAGCAGTGTTTATCGAGTGAAAAAGGTAAATGAAAGAAAGTAGTGTTTATCAAGTAAACCAAGGTAAACGGAGAAGATAGTTTCTACCAAGTAACAATACATCTATCGAGTCACTTATGGTTACCAAGTTTAGAACTACATCAGGTGATTAGTATGGATCAAGCCTTCACTTCTACCAAGTGCATGATGATGCTGAGTAATGTAGTGGATGCCGAGTATCAGAAGGTCACTGAGTCAGTTCAGTGAACTCGAGTTTTCTACTATCTAGTCGACTCATTAATGCTTTGTTCACTTATATTTTGGCTGACCTTGTAGTTGTAAATAATGAATGGTATATATGTAATATATGATATCATTTGTAAGATATATTGTATATATAAAATATATCAAAGTAAGGTTCGCATGTGAAAAGGTATTGTTATATTTTGAGAAAAGTGAAAGCGAATCAGTAGTAGAGAGAAAGGGATTCAACAAGGTCAACACAGGAGTAGAAAAGATATATCTATCACATCAGGTGATCAATGCAAAAGGGATCTTATCAATAGTTACAAGAAGATCCACTACTTCATCCTAATAGGTGAATCAATTTATAAATCCTTTAATAGGGTAGACTTAATAGTCTTTTGTAAATCTCCTAACAGAGTGCATACTTTAGTGTATGTTTGTAAATCCTCTAACAAGGTGGATCTAGCAGTCCTACTTGCTCCTAACAGGGAAGATCATCAGAAGTGATCATTGTAAGCCTTAACTAGCCAACTTTATACTATAGTATTTAAGTTTTGTGGGTATCATCCCCACCCTAGTTTTACTTTCTATTTGGAAGGTTTTTGGGTCACCAAATCTCTATGTACATGTACAATGAATGTTTGTTCTTTCAGTTATGCAGTAGATTAGATGAATGAATGGTGAATGGCTTTTATGCTGAAGTGTTTGAAAGTTTTATAAGTTACTAATTCACCCCTCCCCTCTTAGTAACCTACCTTATCCTAAATATTTCCAACAATTGGTATCAAAGCATTGTGGTTCTTAGGATAAAGTTTGACAGCTTGAGCAAAGATCAAGGACAATGGAGATATTTAGACTTGACAAATCGATTGAGAATGAGAAGCTAGATCTAGAAATGGCCATGGCTCAAATCAAAGAAGCAAAGAAGCATCTTTCTCAATCTCTAAAAAGAAGGAAGGAACTTGGAAGACAAATGAATGATCATCAGTATATTGAAGAAAAGATTGAAGACCTTTTACCATCAAGCAGTTCAAATGAAGCTAATGAAGCAATCAAGGAACTCCTAGCAAAGAATGGTTCTCTACAGGAAGAAGTAAGAAAGCTCAAAAGAGAACAAGAAATCCAATCCATCAGGCTATGTGAAGTTTTGGAATAGAGAAACAAGGAAAATGAAGACTTAGAGGTAAGAAATAATCAATCCCTTTAGCATGAAGATCTTGTAGGTCAACTATCTAATGCAAATGAAAAAATTTTGAATCTAAGATCTGAGAATGAAAGTTTGAGAAATGATTTAATTACTCAAAGACAAATCAATGCAAGCTTAAAAAGTGATCTGAGATCTGAAAGGAAAATCAATGAAAGTTTGAAAAATGACTTAAATATTGAAAAACAAGTCAATGAAAGGATGATAAAATCTCAAGCAGATATGGATCAATTGAATCAGCAAAATGAGAAAAATCTTCATAGAAAAAAAGGTAAAGCTGGTCTTGGATACAAGGAAGAAGGTGAAACCTCCAAACAAGGTGCTCAAAGGAATCAAAGACCCACTTGCAATCACTATGGCAAGATAAGACATACATCAAACAAATGTTGGAGTAATGGAAAGGCAAAATTCAATGGCAAATGCTACAACTGCAATCAACATGGTCACAAAGCAAATGAATGCAAAGAGAAACCAAAGTTTGAAGGCAAATGTCACAAATGCAAGAAACAAGGTCACAAGGCATCTGAATGTAGATCCAAAGCATTCAATCTAGTAGAATAGGCTATCAAAGCAATATTTGGTTGGGACTACAATACTTGGTGCAGGTGTCACTATTGTGGAGAATATGGACACATTGGGATAAACTGTGCAAGACATCACCTAAGAAAGAAGGACACAACCATAAGATGTTACACTTGTATTGAAATTGGTCATATAGCCAAGAATTGCATGAATACTAGAATAATTGAAGATGAAAAGAAAACTAAAGCTGATAACATTTGGAAGCAGATGAGACAACAGTGGATTCCTAAATCTATCGAGCAAGATAGCTCAAATGATGGTCATGTCACTCAAGAAATGGGTGACTCCACCATTTCCAATTAGATTTAAGAGGAATCAAGAACTGCAACTTATAGCCATATCTTAAGTAGTTCCAGAGTGAAAAAGTGCAAATGGTCAAATCAGTATTTCAGATACAAAGTTCAAAAAAAAAAAACAAAAAAGGTTATCATTCATCGTGTTGCATCTACCGAGCAAGGTTGGTTGAAGACCTTATCGAGCTAGGTTGGGAGTGACTAAAGTTTTGTTTGACCACCGAGCTGCAAGGTTCTATTGAGTAAGATCGATGATAGACTGGAAAGCACTATGTCATCTCATCTACCTTTGTACCAAACATTAATGACAGTATTTTCATCAAAAGGGCAGAATTCGATTTCATTTTTCACCGCGACTTAAGAATACTCAAAGCTAAAAGATTTCCAGTGAATCCAAAGCAAATCCCAAGTGATTCCAAGTGAATTTCCTGCGAAGAATTTGTTCAAGATTTTTTCTTATATTTACCGAGCAGCAATGGCATCCGCAAGCACCAGCAGCAAGGCAAAAAGAGGTTAAAAAATGTTGGTAAAGAATACAGAATGGAAAGTGCCCAACTTCAAGATTGTTCCTGCCGTTGCAGAATCATTCAACCCAAATGGAGCTAAATCACAAATACCACCCAAGGTACTTCTTATCAATGATATTCATACTCATTTCAAATGTGCTATTCAAGAAATTAGAAACCTAGAGATGGACAATGCCCTAGGTGAAATGAGTATAGATGCTCTCTGAAACCTTAATTCAAGCATTTGGAAACCAAGGGCTTGACTCATATCTCGCATATGCCTAGAAACTTCCAAACCAAACGGATTAGGTATATCCTAAGTTGGGTGCATAATGGTCAGTTGTGGTTGGAGCAACCCATAGTGATAACAAAGAAGATGATTCACAAAATTATGGGTCTCCCTATGCTCAGTAAAACCAAAACCAGCAAAACCCTAGGTCAAGAAGAGCTACAAAAAACAAACCCTAGCCAAGTGGGATGGTAGAGGTTTAAAGGTCAACACTGTACTTGATATGGAATTAAGATTTGGCATTCATATAGTTGCATATAAATTATACAGTTCCAGCAGATTAAATAGTGTACCTTGTGAAGCTGTGGATTTGGCCCTCAAGATTGTAAAGAAAAACCTTGAATTTGATTTGTCAAAAGTAATGCTAAGATAGTTAAATAAAAATATGGATAGCATAAGGACTTCAAAGAATAACCCCTATAAATTTAGTTCTTTGTTAATATGTTTATTTTTCTATGTACAAACATTCTTTCCATCAAAAGGAATAGTAGAATGGAGAAAAGACATTCCAATTTTGTATCAAATAAATGAGTTTGTAGCAGAGATGCGTGAAAATTTTGCCAGTATTATGGATAATTATTTTGACGACTTCAAGGAAAGGATGAATAATAGATTCAGAATTCCTCCCAAGCTTGTTGAAGATTATAAGGATGATGTATGCTTCATGGTTGACTGTGACAAGGTATACATTCAGGCAGTCAGACCCTGAGTTGCATGGGTGAAACCTCTTCCCTATGAGGTAAATATTGATGAAGCTAGAGATATCATAGAAGCATTGGTAAATGAGCTAGTAGAAATAAGACAAATTTTTTTTGGAACCTATGATGAAGCTAACGCCAGAATTGAGCTTGAAATCAAGCTACCACAAGCCATAAGCAAGGGCAAGAGGAAAATAGCCAAATTGAAAACTACAACCAGTCCTCTTATGCTCATCGAGGGAAAAGGTGAAGATGAAGAAGGTGAAGAAGAAGGAGGAGGAGAAGAAGAAGGAGAAGAAGAATCTATAGAAGAATAGCCAAAGAAGAAAGGTAAGGTAATCGTTACCAAACCTAAGAAGAAGCCTACTGTAGTATTTACCAAAAGAACTAGAAAAAGGTATGCAGGAACCTATACTATTCAGGCCTACACCCACATTTGAGCAAAGGCTCAAACTATTGAAAGAAGGATCTGGCATCACAAATTTCAAGCATTGAAATTTGAAACTAGAACAGATGTTGAGAAAATGCAGATTGAGGAACTGGTACTCAGTAAGATGGGTAAATGGAAATACTCCCCAGACCAGATTGCCCCTCAAATCTCAAAAGAACTACTAGAGAGATTGCAACTAAGATGGGAGTCAGCCACCCAAACAGTAAAAGATATTTATGAGCAATCCCTAAAGAACCTTCGACCAAGTCTCACTGAAGCAGAAGTAAAAACTAAAAAGAAAAGCCATCAAGGTAAAATGATGATCAGATTCCACACCCGTTTGATTTTGATCAAAGACATTGAGCATATTGTAAATGATGCTACAAACATGTGGAAAAATATCTATCATCTACATAAGCCCAGTGAAGACCCAGTGGAAATCAAAGATGATGAAAACAATAATGATGATGAGTTTGATAGCACTCCATCCATCACCATCTCACCAGGAGAGCTACATGCACTGATGGAAGATAAAGAGGAAGAAGACAAGGAGGAAGAAGCTGAAGAGGAAGATAAGGAGAAAGATGATCTGATGAAAATTGCAGCAGTAGTTATTGCATCCCTTCCTCACTCTCCACCTAAAACTGTGACATCATCAAGGTTGGAGTTAGCTTCAGTAGGTTTGATAACATCTACATCATATTTATCATCTGCACCTACCACATCTTAGCTCTAGGTATCATCAATGGAAGTTTCTACCACTTCATCTACCGAGCTGCATCCCTCTTCTTCATCTACCAAGCTAGCCTCCTTAGCTCCATCATCATCAGTTGGTATAGTAGTAAGTTCCACAATTTTGTCAATTCCAATTTGTTCTACAATATTGTCAACATTATCTACATCTACTTCAGACCCAGTTAGTTTAGATACTACATTATCGAGTGTATTACCATTTTTGGCAAGTACTCCAGTTTTTGATTTGGTATATACTCCTATTGGTACTCAATCCTCAAGCATCCTAGTTTTCACTGCTAGTCCTTCCATCTCTACTATTGTGTCTATTCCTAAGGTCAAACCAGTCATCACAGAAGTCAAACAAAAGCAACCATTAAGACTTATGATCACTGGAAAAGAAATTCTTGAAGATATTGACTTAGACACAGAGATAGTAATTGCAAAGATTAACTATGAAAATGCTACCATTGAAGAAATGAGGTATGCTAGTCAACTAATTGAGATGAAGGCTACACAGAAGTAGCTAAGGTCTGAAAGGGATAAGGAATATAGAATAATTGAGAATGCCCGAAATATAATTACAGAAGCTATAGGTGTTGAAGTAGATTCTACTCAACACATTTTGATTCAGTTAGAAGAGGCAGTAAATAAATTCAATGAGGACACCTCTGGTCATGACAAACTGATTGAAAAGTAGGAAAATAAATTTGATAATAAGGTGCTTGAGCACATTGCTCAGAATATTGCAATAAAATAAGTAGATTTGACCACAATTTTGGTCAATCTTGAAAATTCTTTTAAAAGTGTAACTTCACATTTTTCCAAACTTTGTGATGTTACTGAGTATACCAAGGAAATCAAAGAAAAATTGAATAAAATTGATGAGGATATGAAGGTCAGTGCCCAAAAGCTGCAACTTGACCCAAGTTCAAGTTCATCCCATCATCTCAAAATTAGATTTTTGTCAAAAAAGTAGGTAGAATTGTTGAGAGAGGAAGCAAGAATTAGATCAACCTTGATTGACATTCAGAATATGATTCTTCCTATCATGGACACAATGCAAAAACACATTGTCTACTCCAAAACATTGATCCATGACATCAATTTTTCAGTTGCAGATCACTTGATTGAACTTTTAGCAGAAGTTCAAATAGCACTCTCCACTTGCAAAATTTTGCAAGAAAATTGGGATAAGACTTTGGCTCTTATTCTCAAGGTACATTCTAAGTTTATCTCTAATTTTGGTGTTTCTATGTAAATAAATTATTTTATTCTTTGGTATTATTCTCAGAAAGGGCGAGAAAGAGATACTTAGGAAGAAATATTTCAAGAAGAAATATTGGTGAGATAAATGTACAAAAAGATATTGTGAATGAAATTAATATAACTCATGTAAATACCTTGTGTATATTGTATGGGGGAGTTATATGTAAGGAAGCCATGTATATTCAGCAAAATCAGACGTCAGTATGTTAGATGTTGTATATAAGTTTTGACTCAATTGTTTTTGTCACTAATGCCAAAGGGGGAGATTGTTGGAATTATGATATATTTGTCATTAGTGCAAACACTTATTCAATTTTGAATGCTCATTGAGCTCATCACTTAGTCTACAGTTCACACCGAGCATTCAGCGGTTACCTTATAAGTTCAGCAGGTAAACAATTCACACCGAGCATTCTAGATGATACCGAGTGAATGGGTAGTTAAACAGTGTTTACTAAGTGAAGAAGGTAAACAAAATAAAGCAGTTTTTATCGAGTGAAAAAGGTAAATGAAAGAAAGCATTGTTTATCGAGTGAAAAAGGTAAACGAAATAAAGCAGTGTTTACCAAGTGAACCAAGGTAAACAAAGAAGATAGTTTCTACCAAGTAATGATACATCTATCGAGTCACCTATGGTTATTGAGTTTAGAACTATGTCAGATGATTATTATGGACTGAGCCTTCAATTCTACCAAGTGTATGACAATGCTGAGTAATATAGTGGATGTCGAGTATTAGAAGGTCACCGAGTCAGTTCAGTGAACCCAAGTTTTCTACTATCTGGCCAACTCAATAATGTTTTGTTCACTTATATTTTGGATGACCTTGAAATTGTAAATAATAAATGGTATATATCTAATGTATGATATCATTTGTAAGATATATTGTATATATAAAATATATGAGAGTAAGGTTCACATGTGAAAAGGTATTGCTATATTTTGAGAAAAGTCAAAGCGAATCAGTAGCAGAGAGAAAGGGATTCAGCAAGGTCAACACAGGAGTAGAAAAGCTATATCTATCACATCAAGTGATCAATGCAAAAGGGATCTTATCAATAGCTACAAGCAGATCCACTGCTTCATCATAACAGGTGAATCAATTTGTAAATCCTTTAACAGGGTAGACTTAACAATCTTTTGTAAATCTCCTAACAGAGTGCATATTTTAGTGTATGTTTCTAAATCCTCTAACAAGGTGGATCTAGCAGTCCTACTTGCTCATAACAGGGCAGATCATCAGAAGTGATCATTGTAAGCCTTAACTAGCCAACTTTATACTGCAGTATTGAAGTTTTGTGGGTATCATCCCCACCCCAGTTTTACTTTCTATTTGGAAGGTTTCTGGGTCACCAAATCTCTGTGCACATGTACAATGATTGTTTGTTCTTTCAGTTATGTAGTAGATTAGATGAATGAATGGTGAATGGCTTTTATGCTGAAGTGTTTGAAATTTTTATAAGTTACTGATTCACCCCTCCCCTCTTAGTAACCTACCTTATCCTAAATATTTCCAACAACTGCAAAAATCTTTCTTGAGAATGTTTGGGTTCATTTTGGGCTACTAAAAACCATTATTTTAGATAGGGATGCTTGGTGTCTTAGTAAATTTTGGTCTTCATTATGGGCAATGATGGACACAAAACTAACAAAGTCTACTGCATTTCATCCTCAAATAGATGGTCAAAAAGAGGTTGTTAATCAAATGCTTATTCAAATCTTGTGTATGTATCATTCTAAACTTGCTTGTACATGGGATGAGATCCTTACATATGTGAAACATAGCTACAATAGGGCAATTCATAGCTCATTTGGCCACAACCCATTTGAAGTTTGTTTTGGATATCAACCCTTAGCACCAATAGATGATTCTATCCCAGTTATGCAATCTAGCTTGGTACCATGCTTGGATAAGGAGAAGGACAAAGCTATGAAGTTAATTAATAAAATTCATCATTTGTAGCAATAGGTTCATGAAATTTTAGAGCAGATCACTAAGAAGTATAAAAAGAAGTATGATCAACATCGAACTAGTCATAATTTTTAGGTTGGGGATAAGGTATGGTTGCATTTATAGAAGAAACGTTTATAAGGCCCTCATAGAAAGCTTTTTCCTCTTCATTATGGTCCCTATAAGATCATCAAGAAAGTTGGTGAAAATGCATTTGAACTCAACTTGCCTCCATTTTTGGGTGTTTATCTAGTTTTGAAAGGAGAACTATTGAAGCCATATTTCCCTCCTTTACTAGACATTACAGATGTTGCTGAAGAAGTCAATCATATAGAGTTGAACCTAGAAGTTGTTAATCCACTTCAAAGTGACCAAATTGTGGAGGTTGTCATGAAGAATTTGAGGAATCAAAAAATCTATTTATATCATGTGGTGAATGCAGGACAATTTATTCAACAAAGAAAATGGCTTACATGTGAACAAATCTAGCTTCATTTTCCACATCTGATTCAAAGTCTCAATGAAATGGGGCCCATTTTCTCTCAAGGGGAAGGAATGATCAAAACATAGTCCATGAAGATGTAGAAGATATTGGCACAAGAAAAAATGAGAAAATACCAAAATCTATTTTTCGGTATTTTCTATGTTTTAGTATTTTGCATTTTTGGAGGCCTTAGGGGCATTTCTAGGCTTTGGCTAGGCCAAGAAGTTTTAGTGCTATGCTTAAGAATTTGAACATAAAATGTAGAGTTTTAGAAGATCTTTCCAAAAAATTTGATGGTTCATGATTTCCTGCTAGGAGTAGAAAGTTATGACTTCTACAAGTAGACACATTTTTTAATATAGATTTTTGTAGTTTTTATAGTTGTTTAGGTTTATTTTGTAATTAATTATCTGTGGACTCTTCATTTTCATTTCCAAGGGATAGTGATGACCCTTGGGATCCATCATACTTATATAAACTCTATTTTTGAATGGAATGGATCACTTTTGGCTTGCAAATCTTCTATTGTGGCATTTTAATGATTTAACTCACAAGACTGCAGGTTCTACACCAGGTATTGTAATCTAAATTCTTAATTTTGATCACTTAAATGAAAAATCATAATGAATGCAAAAAAAGATGTTAGTTATAGATGACAAGGAATGAAGTGGACCAATAATTGAAGAGAAGTGAGGTAAAGAGCCTACTAAGGTAGATTAGAGCATAGCGGGTCAAATTAATGAGACAAATTCACAAGTAGGTAGTTCTACTATTGGTGAAATAAGAGCACCAATCTAAGGACCTCTTATTGGTGAATTAAGGAGATAGAGACACCAAGTGATGTAGTGACCAAGGAATAGGGTTAGTAGCAAAAGGAAACTAAGACAAGGCTGACCATAGAACCTTCTACACAATCTAAAGATAAGATAAGTGGTACACCTGAACAATAAGTGATTATAACTTAGGAGTCATATTTAACAAGTATTGATGCTAGTAAAGCACAAGAGCCATAGAGACTGAGTGTTGATGTTTCATCTTACTCACTTCACCTAGCATTTCCAATTAACAAGACCCCAAGGAAGAAAATATTGAAGAAGAAAGCAAGGTCACCTAGAAAACCTGTACCATCCGACAAAGTTATAGTGCTTCCAGAGTATGACACTAATAACCTAAATTATGAGAAAATTCAAATTTTGCAATATTTATTGGGAAGCAATATTAAACAAAAATATTTGAGAAGGGAACATCAACAAAAGAAGATACTTCAAAAAATAAAGAATATCTTTGTTGATGCATCTGACATTAAAGGTGTTGATGAGAAAATCCCAATCATAGACTAATTAGTGCATATTATTGAGAAGATCAATAATTATGATATAAATGCAAATGATAAATTATTACATTAGTCTTAAAAGAATTTTTTGAAGAAAGTTTTAGAGAAAATGTTGACAGAAGTTGTTATAAGACAAGTTAAACTTTCTAACCTTGTAAATAATAAAGGAGTAGAGAAGAACATTAATTATTTTTTATTAGACATTATGTGATGCACTAAGGTTCACACAAGATTTTTAGGATCAGATTGAGAAATTGTAGTTAGACCTAAAGACTACATGGCATTCTTTGAGCATGAAACAAGTTCTAGCTCTATTCATTTTAATAGATTGATGTTTGCTTAAGGGAGATTGGCTAAATTACAAGCCATGGATGGAAGAATGAGAGATAAAGATGATTTTCCATTTAGTCAATGTTGATACCTCATTTAGAGGTGACATAGGCAGAGTCATCACTTGCAAAGAAGATAGAAAATAAGGATTCACATTTGCCTACTATAGAAAGTTTAGTTGACCTAGATGCTCAGCTAGATATTAAAATTTTAGTTTTGGAATATGTTATATAAATTTGGGATAGTTCCCTTGTAACAATTATACATATTTAGAAACAACTTTTGGACAAGTATGGTTTGATCCCTTCACCCCAATAGTCATAAGTGACAAATACAAGGGGAAAATATGTCATCAAGATGGAAACTTAGAGGGGAAATGTATGTAGATGGATATCAAAGACATGATTTTAAAAATTCTATAAAGGATGCTCATTTTTAAGTTAAATTATGTATTCCATAAGTCATGCATATATGTTGCATATAGTGAAGTCTTTTATGAAGACCGAGTCATGGTCTCAAGAGGACTACTATTTTCAGTTTTGGATGTAATGTTGAATCATGACAAAGTATTTTTTTCACTAATGTCAAAGGAGGAGATTGTTGATCCCTACAATTTGTTGTCTATTAGTGTCAAATGCTTAGTCATTTATTTGGTAGAGTTGGTTGGTCATCACTGCTACTGAGCCATTCTATTAAGGTCAAGCTATGTATATAGACTTGTTCATATTTTAGTCTGAACTGAGAAATTGTTATTTCCAAGAAAGTCTATAGTTGCTGAGTACTCCTATATACATCAAGTGAAATAGAAGCCTATGTATGTTGAGTAAGATAGAAGACAAAATGCTCTAAGATATACATAGTCAATTAATGTTGAGTTATATAATGAGTGCCAAGCATTTAGAGGCCAAGGCACAACATGAAGATTAATCATGACTGAGCATCAAAGTGTCCATGTGTTGAGCAAGCCAGTGTTGACATATTTCATTTAGAATTACACAAACATTGAGGTAAACCTTTTTTTGCCAACTTAATGCATGTTTTAATGATCAAGGAGTAATTTAAGGAAACAATTATGCATTTTATTTTAGATCATTAATCCTTATGTAAGGTGTTTAACCAATTAGAAAAATGGAAGGTTTAAGAAAAAAAGGGAGAAATATGGATCATTGGTCTTGATCTAGAACCTTCTCTATTTTTTTGTAAAAGAGGGATCTAGAAACCTTTTTTAGTATTGTAAATGTGTATGTGCAAGAAGAAAAGTTCGGATGCTTGAAGAAAAGTTCTGAAAGAGAATTTGCCAAAGTGACCAAGGAGAGCAGTGAAAAAAGAAAATTTATATCAGATTAAAGAGAGGATAAGAGATCAGAAGTAGAAGACTTGTTATCAAGAATTAGAATGCTAACCAAAGGATCAAGTACTAATACATTTTGGCAAAGTGAATTAGGGTAAATCTCTTAATAGAGTGGTCCTAACTAGCCTATGCAAATCTCTTAACAAAGTTCTTAATTTTTTGTAAGTTTTAAATCCTTTAATCAATGTAGATTGAATAATTATTGTATCTCTTAATAGGGAAGATGCCTCATAGGGACACATTTCATTAGAAGTGATCAAAATTTTATCCCTAATAGGAAAACTTTATTTCTAGGTAAGTGCATCGAGTTGTGGTGCCAAAAAGATGACACCCTTTTTTTTCAGTTTTCAATCCTACACACGTGCTATAGCACATATAGCATGTACATGATATTAAAAAAGTAAAATGTTATAAATGGGCTACATACTCATAGCCCATTCATTTTAACTCTTTTTTTAACCTCTCCTCATAGCAGTGCGTATGTGAATTGGAGAAAATCAACCTTTTCACCACCTACCTTGCCAATATGCCTCCTCATTAGTGAAATTCGAGATCACGAGCATGTCGTATGTGATCTAAATTTCATTTTGCATTGTTTGATATGTTTTTGATATTGCTTTGTAGGTTTTTTATATTTTTCTGTAGGGTTTTTAAAAATTTTCTTTAGATTTGTTTATTTATTTAGATTTCAATTGATTTTTTATCAGGAAATGTCAATAATCAACCAAAAAATTCCCAAGAAGCTCAAAACTCTCAAGAAAATAAAAACCAAAAACCTCTCCAAGAAGAACAAAAAATTTCAAAGCCTGAACCAATTGCAAGACCTCCACCTGGTACACAAGAAAATATACTAAATGAAATAGAAAGAGGGAAAATTGAATTAGAAGGACTCATTGGCTGGTTGAAAGAATTTGGACAAACAAATCCAATGAGGGCTCAATTGGCATCATCCCTCGAATCCATTAAGACCTAGATAGCTTTAGTTAGTGGTCAATTAGATGTTTGGAGGGTTAAGAGGGATGAAAAAAAAAAGATTTTGTGCAAATAAATTGTCATATCAAGATTTAAAAAAAAAAAAAATACCAAAAGGTATAATATGTGCATCATTTAAAAAACTCGATGACCAAAATACTGTTAGAGAGGGTACTAAATGGTTCCCCATCCATTGGTGCATACACGATGCTATTAGAAATATTTTTTGGGATAGATGGTGGATGGTTTTTGATGCACCTCCTTGCAGCAATCATGAGGTCCCCATATATTTTTTAAAGAAATTGTATTATGATTTTTTCCTTGGGGAGATCCCCAAATATTTTGATATATTAGTGTAAGAATTTAAATAAGGGAAAAATTCACCCAAGAACTAAGAACTCAAACAAAAGCACATAGTAGTCCAAAGAGAGTATGATTAGAATGACAATATATTCAATATACCATGATGAGAGTACACTACGAGTGCCTATATATAATGGCCTCTTAGGAAGCACCTAGAATGTCTCTAGAAACAACCAGGAGATAAGACAACTAAGCACCTTATCCAACATTCTAGATGAATGGATAAGAGTGTCATATGTGTGTAGAAGAATCCTGTGTTGTAGACAACATGTGCTTTAAAAGAGGTGTAGACCCCTATGATGTCATCATGACAACTGACAAGAGTGCACATACTCCTAGGTGACTAATAAGTATTAATATAATGCATTAACCTAAGTAAACTTAAGTAAGTGTAAATAGTAAAGTACATATTTACACCAACATCCCCCCTTAAGTGCAACTTAGGGGAATGCCCTTAAGCTTATGAAAACTAGAATGAGATGCAAAATGGGTCCCAACTACTAGGCCATGTTAGGTAATCATGTACATAATGAAGATGCAATCTCTCGTAAAGTGGAGAAAGAGGGAAAACCTCATGGGAAAAACCCTCCCCCAAAAAGAGAGATAAATAGGGTTGCATTGATGGATGGAGTAATCAAGACCCCCACATTACAACATACATCCAGTATATACATAAGAGAAAAATGAGAAGAGGAAGAGAGACATAATAGCCCCCCCCCCCCCACACAAAAGAAGAATGCCGACAAGTGAAAGCCGCTCCAATGAAGAAGTTGGTCCAAGAATGTAGAATGGTGTTCCTCCCCATAGGAAGAAAAAAAGGTAAAGGTACAGTCCTAAAGATGTATGTTGGCCTTGAAACCAAGTCAAGTATCCCTGTACTAATGCTGAAGTTCACCCCTTCCAATTGTGCTGAAAAGAATGAATGTAGATCTGGAAAGGATGCTTGTTGAACCTATTCCAATGAACCATCTATCTCCTCTATTGACAAAGAGACCTCCACTAATTTTTGTTCATAAGGATCCACAATCATGCCAACCTATGAAGATTGATCATGTAGAGAATGGACATGAGATTTAGAGTGAGCCCTCACAACAACTGTAGAAGGATCATCATCATCAATGAGAAGATGTAAGTCCTCAAGTCTATCTCCCAAGTCAACTAAAGCTAGAGCTAGAAGATGAGATGTACCATGCTATGATGGACCTTTCACTATGGAAATGTAAGCATGTGGACTGGACTGATGTGACCTCTCACTGCAACTATCAATAGAACCCCACATGTCTGAACTTGTTGAAGCACTATCGCTCATGTCACTATTAGTTTCCATTGTATATGATGTGCAGATAGGAGTAGAGGATAATCTTGGTGAACTTTCCTCAAAGTGAACATACTTCTCCACAAAGATCTCATGTGTCTCTAGATCCATTAGTTTGTAAGCCTTCACATTGTCTTCATAACCGATGAAGGTACAAGGCCTAGGTGTTAGTGCCCTGCAACTCTTGGAAGATAGGTTCGCCCATGCTAGACAACTAAAGACTCTAAGGTGACTTAAAACTATTTTTCTACGATACCATGCCTCAAAAGGAGTCTTCCCATCTAAGGCATTATGAGGAGACCTATTAAGTATGTGAGTAGCACTACTAATGGCTTCAACTTTAAGTGTTGGATCAAGAGACTTGGCCTTTATCATGCAACTTGCCATGGTCTTGAGAGTCCTAATCCTCATAGTTGCAACATCTGTCTTGTGTAGATTGAATGCTAGTAGGTTCTAAAGATCAATCCCCTCAATTTTACAAAAGTCTCTAAGTCTTCTATCAAAATTTTTGTTCTCATTGTCCACCCTTAGTACCTTGATGGCTTTTCTTGACTTGTGTTCAACACGAGTCTTGAAATCTTGAAGCTTATGAACCACTTCATTCTTGTGATGAAGGAAGTAGACCCAAGTGAATCTCAAAAATTTATCAACAAATGTGAGGATGTAGTGGCCTTGGCTGATAGAAATCACTGCAAAGGGTCTTGCTAAAACCATGTGAACTAGCTGAAGAAAAACTAGAGCTTGAGAAGACTTCCCTTTATCATACTTCTCCTTGATATTCATATCCATTAAACAAGATGAACATTATCCCTTAGAAAATTTGATATTAGGTAGACCTTTGACCATGTGTTTAGAGAAAAGTTGTTGAAGAGAGCAGAGTCAAGGTGACCAACTCGCTCATTGCATAAGTTGATTTTTGAAGTAGAGTGAGTCAACAAGGCTTGAGAAGGACTCTTAGGCACAAAGTGGGAGAAGGAATAAAGCCTCTTATCATCATTGACTTTCCCTACTGCAACCAAGGAATCATCTTTAAGACTTCGTACCATCACTGAATCTAGAAGGAACTTAACTTTGTGACCATCTCCTATGTGATTGATTTGGTAAACTGATAGGAGATTGGAGCTAAGGTTTGAAATGTAGAGAACATATTTGAATTCCCCATTTTCCATTTTTGCATGTCCTTTCTCTTCAACTTCCCTCTTAGTATCATCTCCCACGAAGATGTGTGGTACCTTAGACTGCTTCAATGAAGAAAATTCTTCCTTTGAAGAACCCATCTGGTAAGAGACACCTGAGTCAAGTATCCATTCCGAAGAAGAACTTGTGTTTGCCATAAGTGCTTTCCCTTTACCCTTTTAAGAGGTTGGAGTTAAATCCTTGGAAGTACCTAGCACTTGAATCTTGTTCTTCCTGAGTAGATTTTCTAACTCATTGATTCTTTTTGTCTTGAAATGATGCTCATCATGATTTGGCTTTTTATAGTATGCACAAAAAAGTTTGTCCTTCTTTTCATTACTTCCCTTCTTGTTTGAAGAAGAATTGCCTTGTTGAGAGGAGGATTGTTATGTCTTAGATTACGTTTTCTACTTCCACTACTTCTTGTTGTTGTTACTTTTCCCCCCTTGAATTGATTTGTGCTCATCACTAGCCACCAAGTCTTTGGTGTTTGATGACTTAAGAAGTCCAAAATCCACCAAGTGAGATTTTTCAACATCAACATCTCTACAAATGTATCAAATGAAGGCTTGTGGTAAGCAGATCCCATAGTCAACCTATGAGTATTAAAACTTGAAACAAAGTTAGTGTACTTAGAAGGTAGCCTCTTTAGGATGAGATGGATCAACCTATCATCCTTCATGGGATTTCCACAATCTTTTAGAAGTGCCCTATACTCATTGACTTTAATGATGTAATCTTGAATTATGTCAAAAGTCTTGGGATCTAAGAGAAGTAAATCATCCTCAATCTGAAATCCCTTTTCTTCATCCACTTTACCATATAACTGTTCAAGTTTATCCCAAGCTTCTTTAGAGCCTAAATAATTTTTAATGTGGAGGAGAAGATCACTATGTACACAACTCTTGATAACACCTAAAGCCTGTTGATCTTGATTTTGCCAATCAATGAGTTCTTTAGCATCAATAGTTTTGGTAATTGTACCATCAACATAAAGACTATATCCTTTTTCCATTAATCTACTCCATGCAATATCTTTCCATGTAGAATAGTTGTGTGAAGTTAGAGTAGGACATTTGAAACCCATGATGCATAAATGAAAAGAGCACAAAAGAGAGACACAAATACATAGTACACATCCCCCTTTCATTCAATCAAAAGACCCCCCCCCCCCCCCCAAAAAAAAAAAAAAAAGATGTTGGTGGCACTTTATAAGTAGTGTGTTTACAATGGACCACTTGTCAAAATGAACAAAGTTGACTTTCTGATTTTTCTTTTACAACTGCCTTATGAGGCTTAAATCTATCACTTAAGAACTGTGGCTCAGATTTACAACAATTTTAAAAAAGAATCAAAGCTTTATAATACCAAAAAAGGCCTAATTTTGAAAGTGAGAAAGTGGTCCACACAACCCAAGAATCTAACTCTAGATCTAGAAAGTAGACAAAAAAATACACACTTAAAAAAAATAGAACCTAAAAAAGTGACCAGATGTGCTCCCACAGAGTGTTTGAAGTTACAAAATACAAGATTATGCAGGTATAGTCACGAAAAAATGCAATTTTTGCAAAATTCGTGCACCAAAACAAGAAAAAAAACCACCACTAGAAAATTTAGGAAATTTTACCCAATTTCAAAAAAATTACACCTAAATCAGAATTTGGATGTTCGAGATATGAGTTCACGAAGTCAAGCTACCAAACTAAAAAGCAATCTAGAGAGGGGTCTGAACAAAAATTGTGATGTTAAAATTGATGGTCAAATGATGATCATGACAGTTGTAAAATGACTGGGTTTGATGGTTAAATGGACATCAATTTTAACCCAATGAAATGATGATGTCAGCAAAAAAGACAGTCCCCCTAGTGACATGTCAAATGACTGGATGATGACTCAGTGTGTCTATACTGTATGGATCGTACTACTGATGTGGAAAAATAGTCTAGTTCTAGAGGTGACATGGTAGTCCTAAAGTTTTTTGACATGTCCACCTATGCTCTTGTAGATGTGGCGAGTATGCATTCCACGTGTTTGTTATTTGATGGCTGACTGCCCATGATGGAGGGCAGCAGTTTTAAACCATACAGTCACCAAAGAAAAAAAATCTAAATATAGGGAAAGGTACAAAATATCCACCAAAACAATAATCATCTAGGTAAGTGCAGTGCCAGATGTCTATGCCCTCACTAGGAAAGGCCAAGCCGACGTCGGATAACAGTGCTAGAGATACTGACGCATGCCCGAACTATGTATGAACTTCATCAAAAAATAGGGTGTGTGGTATGCCTAGCTTTCATTGTTAGGAGGTCAATGTCATGGGTGAGAAAGATAAAAGATGTCCACCAAGTGAAGTTCTTAGCACCGGATTAGAATTTTTGTGCTGGATAATGGTTATGCGATGCCATAATATGGATCAATTTTGAAAACCTACAAACTTGATGCCATCAAATGCAAAATGTGTACCAAAAAATGCTTGGAGATAGTGCTACCACCAGGTTAAAGTTTCCTATTGGGATGTTTAAATCAAGTCCATCAAAGATTGTTGTGCTGGAATATAAAAAGTGCTAGATTGTAATGTGAAAGATCCCACATTCAACATGTAGGTAGCCTACAAGGGCTTTAAAAAAAGAAAGCCACACTTCAAAACCAAATGAGCCTAGCTCATTGGTCATGGATGTGGTTGCTTGGTTGGTGGTGGCTGGAAAATTAATAAGGCATGTGCCAAATTATAGTGTGATGCCAAAAATATTAAAGTTCGCTGGATAACTATGCGAACCTACAAGGTCGAGATCTGACAACCTGGTACTTGCAAAAAAAATTCTTTGCCTGGTGCCCTAGGGAATTTTTTTTCCAGAAATACTAATGAAAATTATAGAGAAATAAATGTAGATCTGAAATAAATCAATTAAATTTGTAAAATATGACCATACCTGAATTACAAATCAGGCCTTTAGGTTTTGATTTGCAAAATTTGTTTTGCCTCACGATCGCCTTTGGGCCTAGGTAGCTGAGTTTATAGTTGATTTTCATTGGTTTAGTGTTCTGGATGCAATGGCAATGTCAGATCTAGCTCTAGACACTCCCAATTTTTGCAGTACTCCAGATTTAGGCTAAGGTGATGAAGCAAGCATGGTCTCAAACGGCTATGTGATGAAAAAATCTCCAAGTTTCTCTGATACCATGTAAGAATTTGCATAAGGGAAAAATTTACCTAGGAACTAAGAACTCAAACACAAGCACACAGTAGCCTAGAGAGAGTATGATCATAATGGCAATATATTTAATATACCATGATGAGAGTATACTAGGAGTGCCTATATATAAAGGCCTCTCAGGAAGCACCTAGAATGTCTTTAGAAACAACCAAGAGATAAGACAACTAAGCACCTTATCCAACATTCTAGATGGATGGATAAGAGTTTCATATGTGTGTAGAAGAGTCCTATGTTGTAGACAACATGTGCTTTAAAAGAGGTGCAGACCCCTATGATGTCATCATGACAACTCACAAGAGTACACATACTCCTAGGTGACTAATAAATATTAATATAATGCATTAACCTAAGTAAACTTAAGTAAGTGTAAATAGTAAAGTACATATTTACACCAACAATTAGACTCCCAAGGTAGAGTTGGGGGGTCATCATTTGAGAGGCTAGGAGCACGTTGTGACCCTAATGTAGTTAGGGCACCTGTGGTCAAGCCACAAGGTGAGCATGTGACTATTCCTTCAGTTGTGAAGGAACATGTAGAGGCTAGTGCTCTAGGGATCATTAATTCTTTGACACAAACCCTCATCCATTACACAAGTCCATTAGTTGAGGGGGAGCCTTCTATGTGTCGCAGTCACATGTGCACATCATGCAGATCCTTATGCACATTTGGGACTCATGTCAGAGATGGTGTGGATGACGGGCTCATCACTAATTAGTTCCTAAATGGCACATTTTGCAGACACATGTAAATTACAATTATAATTTACTAATTTGATCACATTTCATATGTATAGTGAATAATTAATTAATTAGCATCTATGGACATTGTTCAAAATTTAAGGTCAAAGTGTTGGCGAGTATAGCAGCGATCCCCTGGCCCCATTTTTTGTCTCATCCATGCGTCCAGAGGTATGTATCGATTTAATAATTTAAATTAAGACATATATTTATTAAGTAATCATATTAAGGATTGACAAAAAAATTATACATGTGCATTAGCTTTATAGGATCATCGACATTTACTATAGACTGGGAGCATAGACATCATACAAGCTGTGTAGAGGTGCATTTCTTTCATCTTAATTTAATTCATTTGATTATATTTGTTTCATGTTTCATGTTACATGTAATGTGTATTATACGACATGTAGCTCATGACATAGGATACTCCTCATCTCTAGCAATCTATTGATCATGGAGTGGCCGTAGCTATAGCTAGCTCACAACCATTAACTGAGGTATGAAAGAATTTTCTTGGTTTTACTTGTTGTTTATAATTGTTAGTATACAAATTTCTAATGTTATTTGTAAGTGATTATATTGATTGAATTGTTGTAGGGTCTCATTACACTTGATTATCCATGAGCCTTTGAGGTGGACTTGTAGAGCAACTATTTGATGGTAGTAAGAAAATAATTAATTTTGTGTGTACATATATTTGATTTCAATGTATAATAATTATTAATTCATATCTACTTTGTTTGTATCAGCTTGAGTTAGAGAAGAGCCTCAACAAGAGGACGAGCGAGCATGTTAGGAGGACCCCATCATCACCACCATCTCCCTCCACATGACAACAGAAGACCTTGAGAGATTTTTTTCTTTCCCCTCATGGGAAGGACAAGATATAGTTGATAAACATGTATATATAGGCATCAATGGACATATTCAATATACATTTAATGTATATGACATTTTATATTTGATGTATGACATTTATTTGATGCATGACATTATTTGACTTATGAAATTATTGGTTAATATATGATATGTTTGTTCATGTATGACATTATTGGTTATCATAATGTATTATGTGTTTGTTAATGTACATGACATTATTGTTTATAATTTTATATTATATTTTTTTTCATGTATGACATTAAATTCAATACCTAATCAGTTCAAAAATTTGATAGAATATTGATTAACAATAAACTTTATTACTATTTAAGCATAAGTTTATCATTTCCAATGTCATCGTCATATGATTTATGATCTTGTTCATGTTTAAATTTTTCCTTCTCTATCATTTGTTTATCAAGTTTAATTCAATACCTAATCAGTTTGAATTTTTGATACAATATTGATCAGCAATAAACTTTATCAGTGTTAAAATAGCTATTTTATCCCGTTGCTTATGTTTGAACTTGGTGTGGGGCCTTGTGTTATCTTCTAGCTTAGGGGAGTGGGGCAGTAAGGTTCTATGGTTGGGTGGAAAATATTTTATCCATCGATTATTTTTCCAGAGTTTTTCAAGAGCCTTGGATGATCTTTCTTCACACATTCTAATTTTGCATCTTTTTTTGTGTGTGACTAGATGTTGCAACATCATATTTTGTATCATGACTATGATATAATACTTACATATCCATTTTGTATAGAGATCATGTTGGAGGATAAAAATGTTAGAAGTACATGAAAACATGATATATAATGACTAGTTGCTCCTTGTAATATGTATATGTACACATGCTTAGTTGCAATAAAGAAGAATGGGTATATCAAGATGATTGTCCTTGGTATGCTTATGTGATTTTTACGCTATCTAATTGTAATAATGGATTCAATTATTTATAATTAAATCTTGTTCATATATTTATGATGGCTTTTACTAATGGGAACTTATGTGTGCATTTCTTGTAGTGATGTTTGGGAACCTATAAGAACTTGGTTGTTGAGTTAATATAGAATATTCATATATTTAATCAATGAGATATATCAAAATATTTAATGTTAGAAGAATTGAAAATGAAATGGATGTGCTTCAATTTTGTGTTAAAAATAGAATAAAATTTATTCCACTTTTACCCTTATTAGTGATGTGATCTCTTAGGTTCCCTGCTAGGGGGATACAAGGAAGAATTACTCTCTAGATTTCTTAGATTACTAGATGGATTTCTTGTAATATTGTGGTAATTGGAATTGAGACTTATGATGCCTTTGATTCTTTAGGTGTAGATATGCCACAAAACTTACAAGAAAGTTTATATATATATATATATATATATATATATATATATATATATATATATATATATATATATATATATATATATATATATATATATATATATATCTGTGTGTGTGTGTGTGTGTGTGTGTGTGTGTGTGTGTGTGTGTGGTGTAGGGTACTCAAGGCACTCAAGGTCTTCATGAAGCATTTTCAAGGACTCTACATCATACCACCTTTCTAGGTGTTTCTTCAACAAGTTGATAAGGTTTTTAAGGTATTAGGAATAAGATCATGTCATAACAAGCCCATTTGTAAAGGCTCAAGGTTCATTTGGTGTTCATATAAACCATGAATCCTTAGAGACCTATAAGGAAAAAAATAGGTTTAGAATAAGGAATATACTCCAAATAAGGTTGAAAAGACCTTAGAATAGTTTTAGCTAAGTCTTAGGTAGGTTTGAAAGTCTTAGGACTTCTTGGTTTGAAAATTGCAAAAATGCAACAAAAGTTGCTAAGCATTTTTTTGTCAAAAGTTGCTAAGCATTTTTTTGTCAAATGTTGCTAAGCAATTTTTTGTCAAAAGTTGCTAATTAGGGAGGAGGAAGTTTGAACCAATTCCAACTATTTCTATGGTAGTTAATTGGTCAAGCAAGCATACAAATGTAACACCCAACCTTCCCAAAAGAATAGGTTGGTCTGATGTATGGATTTTTGCAGGTTTTAATAAAATTTAATAGTTTTTTGGCTCAAAATTGCTGCATTCTCACTTCCACATGTGCTGTATGGATTGGGATAGGAGGTTGAATGGTCAAAGGAAAATTTTTGAGTCCTCTATCCTATGCACTTGATTTGAGGTTTATTGGTGATTTCTAAGCAAAGTTAGAGCATTTTTTTCTAAAATTAATCTAGAAACACTAGGTTTAGGAGGGTTTTGTACAAATGGACCTATAGATTTAAACTTATAGTTCAAATGGAACAAAACCCAATGGAAATGAAAGCCTTGCGAGTGTTCTTATAGATTCAAAAAGTTGGAGTCAAAAAACCTAGGGAAGGTAATTTTACTTGCAAGCCCTAGGCAAAATATTTGCATGTATTTGGTAAAATTGTAGGAATTTGAGTTGTTAGAGTTGTAGGTGAAGGAAATAAACTAATTAAAGGTGGATTTGGTGTTTAAATAGTCCCTAGAAAAGATCCTAAGCTCTGCACTTGATGCAAAGCCTCCCATTATTCCCCTAGGAATCACAACTCAACTTTGGGATTCCTTTGTACTCTTGGAATCTACCAAAGAAATTTGACTCTAAAAAGGTTCAAGAGGAGGTATCTAACTTGGTAATACCTTTCCACAACCATATCTAAGAGGTTATAACTCGGTTCTTCAGTTTGTCTTCGAAACACCCACATTGCTACCTATGCACCTAGTGTACCCCGGTGCCTCCAACATACCAAAAACCATCCTAGGCTTCACACCATGACCCAAAAAACTTGGGTCATATCAACACATCCCATCTAACATGTTCCAACTCCTTTCAACCTCTTAGCAACTCATCTCTTACACTTTCCCAATTTTGCCTATTATAGGCTTGACTCAACTAGCCCTTGCCAGATAGTAATTCTCAGTTTTCTCCAAACTTTTCCATTGAAATTTTCAAACCCTTTTGTGTTCTAGATAAAATTTATACCCTTCTAAAACATACCATAATTTCAACTATAGTTTTTTTAGAAAGTATCTCTCAAATCTTGCTATCCTAGTTACACAACTAGGCCTAGTTAGTGGCCATTTATAAAGAAACTCATATCCCCTTATTTTATAGAACATTAAAAAACTCAACAAATATTTTAATATGACTCAATGAAAGGATTTCAAATTTTATTTGGTCACTCTAGCACTTCTACATCCCCTTTCACCAAACCCTCACTTCTAGGCCCTTTACCCTAGGGCTTTCCCAAAAAATCATCTCCCAATATTTATAGATCTTGTAAATGGATAAAAAATACTTAAAATCATCCCAATAGATTATATCAAACATAAAAATTATCCTTTTTTGGAGAAAACTCTTACTTCTCTACTTGTGGTAGTCACCCATGCCCATGGTCTTCACTGCCCAGCTAGTCTTTGGTTCTTTCTCTCTGTCAAAACTCTTACCCTGCACAAAAAATCATCAGATATACATTAATTAAAATTTTAACACCCTCTCCCACAATTTACATCTCCATCATAGATAGTGGGAGGGGTAAATCCATTAATCTAGCCTCAAAACAGTGAAGGATTGTCACATGACAGAGATAGATAGTGATGTATTCTGCACTATTACAAAGAACTCTGCAAGCTGATTTGTATGTAATGGAAAAGATATATTAGGATAACATAACAAAGGCCTTCTAAATCATTAATATTTCAATACAAAATCTTAAGAGGCAAAGTAACTTGTTTAAACTTTAAAACCACAAAAAATACAACAACCATTGTTATGTGACAGTTAGAAATGACAAAAAAGCATATGAAATGTTATTGATTCTTCAAACTTCTCTTCAAATCTTTGACCACCTACCAAAACACTCAAAAGACCTTCCTTTTATCAAATTTTCTCTTCCCCAAAACTATTACAAATTTCCTTGGATCGACTAAAATAGTCTAACTGTTCTGTGACAGTTTTAGACAGTTTTAATAACTTTTTATTAACAAAGCTTTACTAATTTGTTTCTCATTTTGACCTTTTATGACTTAGGATTTGTAATACCTTTAAGATCACCACTAATTGACTTAATAATTCCTAAAATAATTATAGACCTCAACTTAACCTCTTAGACTCCACTAGATTGCCATGTTTGGCTTATTAGTAACATTATGACTTCACATATTTTGGCAATTGTATTGACTTTCTTGCATTTACTATGCAACTTATGACTTGATGACCTCATAAAACCTTCCTAGGACCCAAATACACCCCATGGACTATTGAATTATATGAAATGACTTCCTTATCCCATATTTTAACTTTTTAGCCATTTAGGCCTTTTTATGGCAATTTATTACATTTGTACTTTTTAACATTCCAAGTACATTTCAATGGCTCAAAGGCCATGATACAACATTAAATGCCTTCATGGATCCTTATTAGGTCTTCATTCCTCCTTTGTATGCATATGTCACCTACTTGGGTCCTGGTAGGGACCTTGTATCCTTCATCCTCATGGAGATTGTTGGTGATTTAAACCTAGTTGCCTAAAGGGTAAAGGAATTGCATCCTTCCACTATGCCACTCTGCATATATATATATATATATATATATATATATATATATATATATATATATATATATATATAAGAAATAATCATACTTCTGTAGACACTTAAATTTGATTACACCGCTTTAGTAATCCTATTTAGTTATCTCTAAAGGCATCATTAATTAAATTTCTATTTAATTAATCCTTTGCCATCCCCTAGCTAATTAATTTAATTAATCATCTATAGTCCTAATTGATAAATCAAATAAACCTATTATTTATCAATTAAATCTTTTTCTCCTATCTAATTCCAAAAATCCCCATTTATTAAATAAATCTATTTGATAAATAAAATCCTCAAATCCAAAATCCCCTAACTTATCCTCCATTTAGCCTAATCCACCCCATCCACCCATACTAACCAATCTTAGCCACTAACTCACCCACCCTCATTAATACCATCCACTTGCACATCTCTAACATTCTTAATCTAATCCTAAACCCAAGCCTAATCCACCCACTAATGTTGTCACATTCCCTAAGCAAGTTTAAGACTTTCCTAAACCAAACCAAAGTATCCCCTCAAAAATCCCAACCACCAAGTCATGAGTGCTCTTACAAAACATAAAATACTCTTACAAGTCCACTGATGACTCTTACATCCATCTTCCACACTCTTCCCTCTTCCACACTCATTCCTCTTACATCTCTCTTACATAATCAACCCCACTCATCATGCCTTTAACCAACCCTTTACCCTACCCTCTCACACTCATCCTCCTTGTGAAAAGTGTCACCTTCCCATTAGTGCTAAACAAGCACAATCCATGTTCTCTCCTTTGAGTGCATCCTAGCCCTCCTTAAGCCTTCATCTCTCCTTGCATCTAAGCCATCCATCCCTCTACCCCTTGGCCTATAAATTGAATCCCCTCCTAAGCCATTTTAACAAAAATCCTTGAGCTAAAATTATCATGCCCTTTTGAGAGCCAAAATCCATACCCATACCCTTATAATGCCAAATTGAGTGCTCACAAAGCTACCAATTTTCCATTATCTATCTCCACCATTGAAGCAACTTTGAGCATCTTGAGCATACATCCCCAATCCATAAATAGACACATCCCAAAAATAAGAGAACAATCTCATTGAGAGAGCCTATCCATGGCTCACATTCTCATTTGAGTTTGTCTTTTCTTTGTCTCTCTTATATGTAATGTTAGTTTAATGTGTAATTGCTTTCATTGAATTAGTATTTCTAGCATATTAGATTAGTGTATACATTTTGGCACACCCGGTGGGACCCCGCTATGGGTCATTTTTTTCATCCATTTCAATCTACATGTTGTTTTAAAAAACTAACAATCTAATGGTTTGTTGTTGTTTGAGTTTTTGCAAGGTGTGTTTTCTTGTTTTTGTAGGTTGAAGGATGCACTAAAGAGAAGGACGTACCATTTAAAATTTGAAAATAATCAAGAAAACAAAAAAAATCTAGAAAAAACTCGAGCCCGTCGGTTCATTACGCATAGTGTCATCTCTGCAAACTAGCGTCTTCGCTTGTCGTCTGCACAGAACGTCGTATGTGAAAGCTCAACTGTCATCTTCGCACACTCAAAATGTCATCTGCGAGTTTCGAGGTCTCCACCTATTTTTTGGTAGTTTTCTCTAAAACCTCAACGATCATCTGCAAATTTTGGCATCTGCGCAGATTAGCGTCTATGAGTTTCAACATCTCTACTGGCTTTTGTCATCTGTGCCACCTTCAAAAGCTCAAATTGTCATCTCCACCGCCACCAGCAGTCAATTGTCATCTCTGCCTGGCAACTGTCATCTCTGCCACCGCCAGCAGTCAATTGTCATCTCTGCTTGGCAACTTTCATCTCCGCCACCGCCAATAGTCAATTGTCATCTCTGACGCCACCAACTACCTTCTTTATCAAACTATCGTTTGTGAGTTTTGACATCTATGAGTTTTAGCATCTGCGAGTTTTGGCATCTCCGCAGTTTGGTGTCTCTGCCTGATAAACTGTCATCTCTGCTTGTTTATGTTGGATTTCTATTTTAGCATATTAGTTCATGCACTTTTAGTGGTTCTGTAGGATTTAGACCATTCTAAGCATTTTTACACATAGGAAAAATAACAAAAAAAGTTAAATTTTTTTTTCCCATAGTTAAGCTTTTTTTTTGGAAGATTTTGGGTGACTAATCAAATTGCTTTTTTTTGTCTCATTACAGGTTTGAGCACATATGAAACCACTAACCATGTTTCTTGCAAGTTCTCATGTTGCTAAAAAAATGAACTTGAATGTTTAATCATTTATCTTTGAATGCATGTTGCTAAAATGAATTTGAATGGTTAAACACATTTTTCATTGAATATATGTTGTTCAAAACACACTCTTGAATGCCATGGATTAAAATCAATTTTTTTTGGAATGCATGCTTAAAACAAACAACTCAATCTTGAATGCAAAGATCAATTAACCAATGCAATATCTCACACTTCAATTTTTGGTGCATTAAAAATAACAAACAAATCTCTCTTTTGCATGCAATTTAGGCAAAGTTTGATTTTTGGATAATTAAGAAACTTTGTTAAGTTAAATACAAATTTGCAAAAATCAATTTGAGTAGTTCCTTGGACTCACCTCTTTTCTAATCACCCATCAATTCAACCATTGGTTGCAATCTCAACGCCATTTATGGAGATGGGTCTACTTGAAAAAGGTGTTAAATGTTCCACAATCTAACTAACTCACTTGGTCTTTGAATGTTTGCTTTAACTTTATCAAAATTCTTAAATGACCAAAACTCTAGATTAAATCGATCAGACTTCAAGTTTGGGCACTAAAATTGAACAACAATTGACATGGAGAGCCTCCGAGCGTGCGCATGAAATCGAATCTCACACACTTTTGTTTTGGGCTTAAAAAAAACTCACACTCAATCTTGAATGCCTTAAAAAAAAAATTAATCGATACTTGATGTGGAGGGCCTCTGGGCGTGCGAGTTTTCTTTTGTTGACCCTAACTCTTCTTCTTGTTTGCATTCTTCGATCGATTTACTCTTGTTGGTGCTTCAAGTTGGAATTGAACATTGTCTCTTAAACATGAGTGCTTGCAAAGTCTAGATAAGTACACATAAGAGTCAGTTGGTAAAAGAACAAGCGCATTTTTTAGCCCAAGGTCATCCAAGTCTTCTCTCCCCTTGTCATCTTTCAAGGCCATCTTGGGTGCATAAGATTAGGATCCAAAACCTTATTTATTTTTAGGAAGCCTGCTTGAGGATTTCATCACCCCTTGGATGACCTCAACTCCAGCATTCCAGCGGAGTATAAGAACCAGGAGGTGAATCGAAAGACACCTCTCTTGGGATCAAGATTTTATCACTTAGGCTAAGCCTCAAGGAACTTTATACCCTTGAGAAGTGAAAGAGGAGAAGTGGGTTACTGCTCCTCTCAGCTGTGTGACATCTTTTTGGTCTCATCTACAGATTTGGGCCTCACATACCTTGGGTATATCGAGGACTCCCTAGCTAAACCAACTATCAACCTTGCAGACAACCATCTAGGATGTTAATATGTTTGAAGTGACTGATTGAAACATTTGTAGAACATACACACTCCTAGGTGCAAGTATCACATTCGGAGAACTACAAACTTCTATCTGGGTGTTCCTATCTATTGTTTGATTTTATTTTACTTGTTGAATGAATGTTTGCCAAACTTGGTCAATCCTAGCTTAGGGCACACTTAGTGTAGTCACTGCCTATTTTAAAAGTTGAACGAGTTGAAGCAAAACAACTGAGATCTCTCAAAGCCAAGAAGATTCAAGAATTTATGTCAGAACAACCCAAACCCAAACAGAAGTTTCACAAAGTCAAAATCAAGCCATCTCTGGCATACCAAGAACTTTCAGCGAAGAGAAAAGAAATAACACCAAGCCCGCAAATTGCCAAACTCCACAAAGTAGAGGACAAAGCTACCGACGAAGCACTTCAAGAGGCCTAGTTAGAGCACACCATCAAATTTAGCCAACATCCAAGAGTTAATCCTGCTTATGCCTTACCAACTAGGCATGATTTCTATGATTAGACATCCTTGTTTCTCCACATCTTCTTGGATAAGCTTCACTTTAGAGTCATCTTTTTAGAAAAGCCAACCATCTTAGGTTATCCCCGTAAGCATTATTAGCTCATCCATCTCATTTAGAACCAAATCATCTAGCTAGCAATCCAAAATTTCCACATCCAAGCCTTCAAAATTTGTTGTCACCTTGCCAAAAGTTTGCCATTCCTAAAATTTTCCAAATCCACCAATCTCACCAAGGTTATCCCTTTGACAGAGCTTTGTCTAGGGTAATCTAGCTTTTTCACTTGTTATCCCTCATCACCTTGAGCTAAAGGTTGGGATCCACAAGTGGTCAATCTCATTTTCTTCCTAAAGGATCATTAGTCTATCCTTAAGTTGACACAATCACCACCAAGCTTGCACATAGGAAAGCAGACCTTTCATGCTTTGGCAACATATCTTTGAAGTTAGAATCTCCAACCCAATCCTCCTTAGGTTTTGTCATATAGCTTTGCCTCAACCTAGGAAATCATTTGCATAGAGAAGCCTTCCCCCTTTTGCATCCATTAGCATTATTGCATCTCATCCCTAGGAGCATTTTTCATGCCACCCGTCACTCGCTTAGCCAAGAAGAAAGAAACAATGGAGCCCTATCATTTGGATCGAGCAACATCACCCCCATTGATCACTCAAGAATCCTTCAACCCAGAAAAAGCTATGCCATCACCTAATGACATTGAAGCTTTCATGAATGAACTAGGAAATGCAGTATTGGTAAATGCCATTATAGACAAGAACAAAGAGACAATCATGGATAATTTTTGAAGGGACAATGTAGGAACCTTTGACTTTGGAAGACCCCCTCCATTATCAGATCCATCTCACCCATTATTTGGGCAGCTGTCGCCACCCATCGACTCTTATGATCCAAATTATCCTCAATATATGCCAAAAGAAGAGCCTCCAGCCAATCCATATGATCCAACAGACCCAAACATACCATCATCCACCCAAGTTGAAATCTCCATGCCACAAGCCAACCCAGCCATCACCACTCCATCCTTGGTTCATACCTCTTTGCTCCAAATTGCCTTTGCCCAAAATACCTCACCATTCACTCCCTTCACTATTGCTACTGCTACTCCCCAACTCAGCCTTCCAAATCCACCCATCTCCCAAATTAGTGCTAGCATCTTTGGTCAACCTCAACAATATACAATAGGGATGCCACCCATGGGGCCAAGTAATCAACCTTTCATCACCCCCAGCTTGTTCACCATAGCCCAAAGTAGAATCCCATCATTTCCATTAGGTCCTTGGAGCTTAGTGCCATCAGCCACAAATCCACAAGCTACTACCCTCACTCCACAAAGCTATCAAACCCCACAAGCTACCACCAATGTTCTGCCAAGCTCTCAAGTGACCCTAGCTCCTGCCACCACTTTACCAAGCTTCCAAATCCAGCCACAAAGCTATCAAACCCCATCAATCCCATTCCAAAGCTTTCAATTCCCACCACCTCCACCACCAACTAATCCATTAACTCCTATTACCAACTATTTTTCAATGCCACTTCTAGGAGGTAATCCACCACCCCAGCCAACGACCAATTATTTGAAGATACCATCCCAAATGGGGGCACAACCCACATATATTGGTCAAACCCCACAAGCCCCCTGATCCTTTCCTAAAGCTTCACAACCATCTTATACCTTACCTCCACAAAGAAATTCATTTATCCCACAGCCAGCTTATGTTCCTCAATCCCAACCTCAAATCCCATATCAACAGCAAGCCTCACAGCACATGCAACAATATGCACCATCTCCCTCTCAACAACCTATCATCCACCATGCAGCTGCCCAAACAATGTACAATCCCTATCAGTAAATCCCTCACAGCTATCCATATTCAGTGGCCCCATCTAGCGCATACCTACCTCAAGGCACTCCTACATTGGGGGCACCCCAACCATCACCTATCAATTTAGAATGGGAGAAAATGAAGACAACTCTGAAAGCCATCCAAGAAGGGAATGATCCGAAGACATTCAAGTTTGAGAATGTGTATCCTTACCCATTTGACAGAGCCATTACCATGACACCATTTTCCAAACACTTTGAGGTACCCAAATTTGACAAATTTAGAGGAAAAGGAGACCCTGTCACACATATCAAAGAATTTTACATGCACTGCCAAGACATGGCATATAATGATGTCTTCCTCTTGTGCCTTTTTCCCAAAAGCTTGGCTGGACCAGCTCTTGAATGGTTTTACAGAATCCCCTATGGCACAATTAAAAACTTTGCTGAATTATTTGAGGCATTTGTAGCCCAATATGCCCATCTTGTTGAAATAGAGCTATCAATAGTTGACCTTGTCCACACTAAGCAAAAAGGTGGAGAAAGCCTTGCTGAATACTTGGAAAGATGGCAAACCCTTACCACCTGCATATCCTACACCTTGTTAGAATGCCATGTGGTGAAAATGTTTATTGATAATGCCCATCCCAGCTTGGCTCACCACATGACCATGAACTTGTAGACACCTAAAAAACCTTTAGAAAATAAAGTATTTTTATTTTCTAAAAAATTCTTGATGACATCATCATTTATTAATTAATTAATTATTTAATTAATTTATTTATTTTTATGCCATTAAATCCCTTTATCTTAATTAAAAATATTTAATTAAGGAATCCCTCCCAAAAATGTTTAAATCTTATTTAAACATTATTTCCTTATTTATTAATTATTTAATTAATAAATTGACCAAAAATCCCAAAATAAATAATTTATTTATTTTTTTTCCAAAAGTTGGCCAATTTCCTTAAGACCAATAACCTCTTCCAAAATCTTCTAATCCTTCTTTAATTTCGATTAAAGGCTAATCTCATCATTTCCTACCCCTAATCCCAACTCAAAATATTTAATCAAGATTAAATATTAATCCTCGTGTTTATTAAAAATATTTTAATAAATATCTCCTCAACCCAAACCCTTGAAATAAATAAAACTTTATTTATTTCATAAAATCTTATCCTAAGAAGTTCTAGACTCTTCTAGAAAGTCTTCATCCTCATCCAAAGCCTAGACTCTTCTAGAAGATGTCTTTAACCCTAATCCTAATCCCCTCCTAACCTTGTCACATTCCCTAAAAATGGGTTAAGACTTGCTAACTCAAGCCAACGTTAACAAATATCTCCTCCTTCACCCACCCTCATTAATTGCAATCCACTTGCCATCCACTTGCCTAGTCCTAAGCCATCTCTAACCCTTCCTCTAATCATTTTTACAACCCTAAGCAAGCTTAAAACCTCCCTAAACCATCAAATTCAAATTTCATGGTATCTCTCACAAATATCTTCAACCAAAAAACTTTATAAAGCCCACAAAGTCATAAATGTTCTTACAAAGCACTTATGAAGGGTCTTTATGAAGATTTTATCCCTTGAGCCTCCTTTGTTGACTCATCCTTCCCCTTTCCTCCATCCTCTCACCATGTGACATGTGTCACTCTTTGATTGGTTGTAAGGAAGCACAATCCATGTGCTCTCCTCTCATGCAATCTAAGCCCTCCATGAGCTTTTTTCCATCCTTGCATCTTAGCCCTCAATCCCTCAAGCCTCTTGCCTATAAATTGGATCCTTCCCCTTTGCAAAATAACACAATCCATGAAGTAAAGTTATAATGCTATTTTGAGAGCCAAATCCATACTAAATCCATCTATCCACACTAAAAATCCACAACCATCCATTGAAGCCTTTGGAAGCATATTGAGCATACATCCTATCTATTTAGACAAAGCTACTCAACAAGAGAGCTTCTCATTGAGAGAGCCCATTAATGGCTCACATTCTCAATTAAGAGCTCATCTTAGTCTATCTTGAATTTTATGAATTTTGTTTAGTTTGTAGAAGCTTGATTTAAATTTGGTTTCTATTAGCATACTAACATTGCTCATATACATTTTGGCATGCCTGGTGGGACCCCGCATGGGTCATCTTCATTATCTTTTTTAGTCAAGTTTTGTATGTCATTTGCTGATTTTGGCTAATTTTGCTTGTTTTTGTGATTGGTAGGATTGTATAAATTGATTTTGTAGGTCTACATGAGCATGAAGAAGACAAAGGAACTCATAGTCTATCTCATAGTATTTGCAGATTTTTCAAGCTTATAGGTGGACAAAGCACTTGGAATTCTTCTTCCTCTTCTTGTCTATATTCTTCTTATTCCATCTACTTCTTCTTCTTCTTCTTGTGGGAGATCTTGGCCTTTTTTTTTAAAGGAAGAAAAATCATACACAGTTCTTTTTAGTGCTTAAAATGAATCCCCAAATCATACTTAAATCCATTAAAAACTAAAAATTTGCAAAAAAAAATAAAATCTTTTAACAAGTGAAACTAAACCAATCCAATCATTTGCATCCTTGCAACATCAAGGTTTTAGATGCATTCATGCAAAGTTAGGAACACTTCATTTTTGGGAATTTAAAAAGAACTTCAAGTTTCCATTTCAAAAGGTTCAAAATCAACATTAAGTGCACACTAAAATCTAAATCAAACTCAAAGCATCAATGAAGGATAAAATGAACCTCATTTGCAAATATGTTAAAGTTCTTTTAAAAATCTCATTAAAACTAAGAGTCCTAAATGGTTGCCAAAATTGTCCTAAAAAGCTTTGTTATTTGTTCCAAACAAATGTCTTGTTGCAAAATCTTGAATGTTTCTTAGGTTTTTCATGCATCAAAACAATCTAGGAATATCATTTTTGGGCTTAAAACATGCAAACTAGAACACAAAATCTTGAATGAAAGGCAAAGTCCAAAGAGTCATTTTCACTTTTGAGTCCAAAAACAATCTTGAATGATCTAAGGTTAAAACAAAGCACTTCAAAGTTCTTAAAACAACACACAAAATCTCAATCTTGAATGCTCAAAGGAAAAAACTTGAATGTTTAATCACTTGTCTTTGAATGCATGTTGCTAAAATCACTCTTGAGTGCCATGGATTAAAATCAAAGTTTGTTTTTTTATGAATGCATGATTAAAACAACAAATCAATCTTGAATGCCATAGATCAAATAATCATCTTTTGGAGCATAAAAAGAATCTACATTTTTGTAATCTTTTAAGTTATAAAAACAAATAAAAAATGCTTTGAGTGAGTTTGTCGTTGGACTCACCCTCTTTAATCACCCATCAATTTAACCATTGGTTGCAATCTCAGTGCCATCTATGGGGATGGGTCCACCTAAGAGGGTGTTAAGTGCTCCACGCAAATAAAACTCCACTCACTTGGGTTTTTAGTGGTTTTTCTAAGTTAGAAAATTCCTTGAATGCGCATTAATCTTGCTCACACTTCATTTGGGCATAAAAATTGGACAAATATTGACGTGGAGGGCCTCTAGGCATGTGCTTGAAATCGAATCTCACACACCTTTGTTTTGGGCTTAAAATAAACTCACACTCAATCTTGAATGCCTTAAAGAAAAATCAATCGATACTTGATGTGGAGGGCCTCCGGGCGCATGGGTTTACCTTCTTGTTGACCCTAACTCTTCTTCTTGTTCACATTCTTTGATCAATTTTATTTTTTTTGATGCTTCAAAGTTGGAATAAATATTGTATCTTAAACATGAGTGCTTGCAAAGTCTAGATCATAAAACTTAAGCGTCAGTTAATAAAAGAACAAGCGTGTTTTTTAGCCCAAGATCATCCAAGTCTTCTCTCCCCTTGTCGTATTTCGAGGCCATCTTGGGTGCATAAGATTAGGATCCAAAATATTGTCTTAGCTTTTTAGGAGGCCTGCTTGGGGATTTCATCACCCCTTGGGACGACCTCAACTCTAGCGTTTCGGCGGAGTATAAAGATCGAGAGATGAATCCAAAGACACCTCTCTTGGGATCAAAATTTTGTCACTCGGGCTAAGCCTCAAGGAACTTTATACCCTTGAGAAGTGAAAGAGGAGAAGTGGGTTACAGCTCCTCTCGGCTGTGTGACATCTTTTTGGTTTCATCTATGGATTTGGGCCTCACGTACCTTGCGTATATCGAGGACTCCCTAGCTATAACAAATTTCATCCTTGTAGAAAGCTTCCTAGGATGTTGGTGTGTTTGACGTGCTTGCTCAAAACTTTTGTCTGCTTATTTGTTCATAGCTTTTGAATGAATGTTTTCCAACTTTGGTCAAAATCCCAAAAAAGGAAAAATCTCCCAGCTCAAGGCATACTTAGCGTAGTCACTGCCTCATCAGAAAATCATCCAAGCTCCCCTGCTACAATCGAATCTATCTAGTTCCTTGCTTTAGAACAATCCCAAATCGAAAGTCTCTCCAAATCATCCCCCCCAGCCAGCTAGCAACCCAATCCAAAATCATACCCAAGCCTTTAGAGAGTTGTTGTCATTCTCCTAGAATTTTCTATCCAATCAATCTGACCAATCCACCAGCCTCACCAAGGTTATCCCTTTGATAGAGCTTTGTCTAGGGTAATCTAGCTTTGTCACTTGTTATCCTTCATCACCTTGAGCTAAAGGTTGGGATCCACAAGTGATCAATCTTGTGTCATGCCCATAGGATCATTAGTCTATTCTTAGGTTGACATAATCTCCACCAATCCAGCACATAGGAAAGAAAAACTCTCACTTTTTGACAGCATGCCCTTGAAGTCTTCCATCCACAAGAAAGCCAAAAATCTCCAGCCAATCCTCCTTAGGTCTGTCATGCAACTTTGACTCTCCCTAGGAAATCTTTCATCAGCCAATCCAAAATCTATGCTTAACCCAAATCCAACCATGAGCTTTCATGTTCATCCATACGCAAGACCCCATCCCCATCAAACTCATCATCAAAGCATGAAGTACCAATCCTATCATGATGTGTTTGGTCGCATTGTCCTTGCTCCTACCACCTCCTATTCCAATGATGATGAAAATCTTGTTGACTATGACAGGTATATTGAAAGCCTTAGAAACATTCCTCCAAGCATCCCCCAAAATCCAAGAGTTATTCCAAACTATCTAGTCATGCCATCAGATATTCCAGCTTCCCCTCCATCACCCCATCAACCAAGCTTCCAATCTTCCACCCCTATCACACTAGCTATTCCTGTCAATCCACCTCCACCTTTGACACACGAGTCTCCAAGGAATCTCCTAGAGGAAATACAAGAAAAGTTTCCTCCAATAGTTGACAAGCCATGTCATCTAATCCAACCATGTGAAGTAGTCAGTGATGAAGCTTCCCCATCTATAATATCACCTCCATCTCCCATAGCTATCATCCCCATACCATCCATCAAATTGCTTAAAATCCTTCCACTTCCCGCAAGCATCAAAATCCCACCACCTATCAAATCCCTCCAAATCCTATCCACATCGCCTCCAAGCATTTCCCAAATCTCTCGTAATGACCCTTATGCATCCATCTTCTACTCACCCATCTCCACTACTGAATCTCCCATCTATCCATCTGCTGCCTTTGAAGAATCCATCCCTTCACCTCCTATCGCAGCATCCACTCCAAACCAATCCTATCAAGATCCTGCTCAAAAGCATGTTGACATCCCCCAAAGCATAAGTGAAGATATTATCCTACCATGTCTTCCATCCATAGTGCAGTCACCATCTCCTCCATCTCCAAAACCTCGAGCCATATCTCCTCCACTACAAGATATCTTGTCATCCCACCAGCTACATCAAGATCCTATCCTTCCATCTCCCCCACTCCATGCTTCCATCTTACCACCTATCCAAGCTATTCCACCATCTATAATCTACCCTCTTGGTTCACTTACATTCATCCACGGTGGCCCTCTCTCAGCAAAAGAATTAAGAACAGTATCTCCCCATTGCAATACACCTAATAAATCACTTCTACCATTTTTTGCAAGCAAAAAGTTTCCTCAGCTTGTTCAAATGCTCAATCGATGGCATTATCAAGGTCAAGGTTTAGGACCACAAGAGCAAGGAATCAGAGAGCCTATTATTGCACAAAAAAATCTAGGATTTCATGGTCTTGGATATGTATCCAAAGGCTCACCATCTAATGGTGTTGGTACACCACACCCCCAAACCAAGCCTATCTCCAAGCCCACCATACCAGCCTCCCATCACTCCTTCAAGATATCTTATGTCATCCCCCCTCCAGCATCTTTGCAACCTAAAAAAACCTACCATATCCCCCCTTCATCCGCTAAATCCATTTTGGGTCCCTATCTCCTAAAATCTACCATCCTCCATCCTCCTATCAGCCATCATTCAAATCCTATTCCCTCCATTCCTATGCAAGATCAGCAAAGGCACATATTAGGGCACATCATCCATCATCATCCCCCTACATGCTCTTTCATATCCTCTCCATCTCACAAAGCTTCTCCTAACCATCTTCCCAAAGCTTACCACAACAATGTGAATGCCAACTTCAAAATGCATAAAGCTAAAAATCCACATCCTAGGCAATCATATGTCTATTCTAAAAGACATACTCCAAAAAGGAAAAATCCAATCAAAGAATGCAAAACAAGGCAAAAGCCTATGAAAAGAAAATCCAAAACCATGTGGATCCCCAAGAAAAAAGTTGAAACCCAATGCATAATGGCATCCACCATTGCTAATCCCCCATCTAGTGACTCATGTCCCCCATCTCCTAACTCCATCTTGGGTGCCTATATCCCCAAGAACGCTTCCACAAATCCTCCATCACGCCCGCATCTACCATCTATCCCCCATATGCTCTTTTCACACCTGTCCCAACATGTGCCAATGTTTCTCTTGCACGCATCCCCATCTCATGCTCCTTTCCAGCATTTTCATCCCTCCATCTCCTACCATCAATCCCATCCAATCCGATCTATTGCATAAATCACACATCTGGTATACCAATAGCTAGCAACAAAATTGAACATTGCAACAGCCAGTGAAAAATCCCAAAAAAGACAAAATAGCTGAAGAAAGCCAAAATCATTCCAGCTAAGTCCAAAGTCAAAAAGTCAAAAAAAGAAAATAAAAATAAAGCGTCCACTGGTAAAAACTTGGCAATTCAAGAACCTTGGACAAGTACCATGATGAAAACTTGGCAAACAAGCGTCATGCATAATCCTGCCATCCCCAGCTTAGCCTATAACCCTCATGCTTTTGGTCACATCTTGCCATCCAGCTCCATCTTCCAATTTATCCACCTATCTTTCATCCTCCAGCTTCCATCTCACACCATCCACTAATCTTATGAAGCTTCAGCCAATCATCTCAGCTATCATCCATCTCCCTAGCCCCTTTAGCTTTTTCCATCCTAGCTTCAATCCTATCACATCCATCATAAGACCTCCTTCCGCATGTTATCTTCTGATTGGGGGCACTATATTCCTTGGAGATCTTGTCTTGTCCATCCTCCCTTATCATTGATATCTAGCTCTAGGCTATCCTCATGCAAACCCAATGTCATCTCCTTATATCCATCATAATCCTAGCTATCTACCATCCTATCCAGCCATCTCATCCTACTCCTCTAGCTATCCTTGGTCACAAAATCTCTCATCATGATTGGATGCATCTTGTCAAATCCATATCTTTCGTTATCACCTCATCCTTAGCTTCTGCCTCTTGCACCAAATTGAGCCATCCCGCTATCCTCTCATCCTGAGCTTTTTATCCATCTGTATCATCCCTATCATTGGTCCATTAGCTTGTACCATATCTTGATTAGCTCACTTGTAAATATCTTGGTCCGTCAGCTTGTACATCCTCTTTAGCTTAGTACCATTGTATCTATCCAGCTTTTTTGTCAGTTCCTCCTTGATCAACATCTTGCACACATCGCACATCTTGGTTAGCTATTCCAATGCATCCTTTAGCTAGATTTCCTATCACCAAAGTGTTATCTTTCTTAGTTCAGCTTGCCAGACACATCACTCATCCATATCCACCAGCTTAGGTGCTCTCTGATAGATCCTTGTAGGATATAGCTTTCCTCATGTCTCATCTTGGTCCATTAGTACCTCGTCCTACCCATCTCGTTGGAAAATGTTTCTCTTTTGGATTTTCACTTTCTTTTGATTTGGAATCTTCCCTTTTGGGTCTTGAAGTATCTTTTCCAAACAATCTTTTTGTTCCCTCTTCAAAGTTGCCATGATCTTCCATATCATGGTATACTACAAATGGGGCAATCTGGGTGTAAGGTCATGATCAAGTCTTTCATTTGTTTTTCTTTTCTGCTTGTGGGTTACCTGGTGTCGGTTCCACTCTAATTTTTTTGAGATTCATGTGTGATGCTGGGGCTATCCTTGTGTGTTTGTTTTGAGTCAGTCCGTAAGTCCTTTGGATAGTTGGTGAAAAGGCCTTGATGTTCTTGGTAACCTTGGCAATTAACCAATAGTCCTATAGCAAATCTAGTGCTCAACTACATGGTGGTACTTCTCTTTGAAGTATTCCCCCACTCAAAAAGCTTTAATCGTTTCCCTTCATCTCCATTATCCCTCATCCATATCCAACATCCATCTCTCCTACCCCAGCTTATGCATTAGTATCTCTTTGAATCACTCCTCACCTTTAGCTTTAGGGATCCACAATCCTAGTCTTAGGGATCCACCAATCCAAATCAATCCACCAAGCCTCATCTTTCGAGATCCACAATCCTAGTCCTAGGGATTTTTGAAACCCATCTTCTGCCAATCTAACTCTTTGAAATCTTGTTGCATCAGCTTTTTTAATCCCCTCATCCATCTCCCCATCCTGGATTCCTTTTATAGTGCTCTGCTCCTTCATCCTCTGCAATCCTTGAGATCTTAAGCTTGCTTCCTCTTGTGCCTCTGATTTTCCCTTTATCATTCTCCCGTAGTGAGAGTTTGAGGTAACCAAACCTCTTCTCTTAAGCAAATCTAAGTCTTCTTGCTCATCTCAGATTCTTGTACTTTTCAAGAAGTCATCGAGCCTCACTTTGTCTCCCCACCGCCTTCTTGAGGGGGCATCTCATAGTCCATTCTCTCCTCTTCTACTCTAGCCTTGGGCATCTTATTTTCTTATCTTTGATGCCATGCCACTTGTGGCATCACATCAAAGAGGGGCAAAATGTAGACACCTAATAAACCTTTAGAAAATAAAGTATTTTTATTTTCTAAAAAATTCCTGATGACATCATCATTTATTAATTAATTAATTATTTAATTAATTTATTTATTTTTATGCCATTAAATCCCTTTATCTTAATTAAAAATATTTAATTAAGAAATCCCTCCCAAAAATGTTTAAATCTTATTTAAACATTATTTCCTTATTTATTAATTATTTAATTAATAAATTGACCAAAAATCTAAAAATAAATAATTTTTTTTTTTTTTCTCAAAAGTTGGCCAATTTCCTTAAGACCAATAACCTCTTCCAAAATCTTCTAATCCTTCTTTAATTTCGATTAAAGGCTAATCTCATCATTTCCTACCCCTAATCCCAACTCAAAATATTTAATCAAGATTAAATATTAATCCTCGTGTTTATTAAAAATATTTTAATAAATATCTCCTCAACCCAAACCCTTGAAATAAATAAAACTTTATTTATTTCATAAAATCTTATCCTAGGAAGTTCTAGACTCTTCTAGAAAGTCTTCATCCTCATCCAAAGCCTAGACTCTTCTAGAAGATGTCTTTAACCCTAATCCTAATCCCCTCCTAACCTTGTCACATTCCCTAAACATGGGTTAAGACTTGCTAACTCAAGCCAAAGTTAACAAATATCTCCTCCTTCACCCACCCTCATTAATTGCAATCCACTTGCCATCCACTTGCCTAGTCCTAAGCCATCTCTAACCCTTCCTCTAATCATTTTTACAACCCTAAGCAAGCTTAAAACCTCCCTAAACCCTCAAATTCGAATTTCATGGTATCTCTCACAAATATCTTCAACCAAAAAACTTTATAAAGCCCACAAAGTCATAAATGTTCTTACAAAGCACTTATGAAGGGTCTTTATGAAGATTTTATCCCTTGAGCTTCCTTTGTTATCTTCTGATTGGGGGCACTATATTCCTTGGAGATCTTGTCTTGTCCATCCTCCCTTGTCATTGATATCTAGCTCTAGGATATCCTCATGCAAACCCAATGTCATCTCCTTATATCCATCATAATCCTAGCTATCTACCATCCTATCCAGCCATCTCATCCTGCTCTTCTAGCTATCCTTGGTCACAAAATCTCTCATCATCATTGGATGCATCTTGTCAAATCCATATCTTTCATTATCAACTCATCCTTAGCTTCTGCCTCTTGCACCAAATTGAGCCATTCCGCTATCCTCTCATCCTGAGCTTTTTATCCATCTGTATCATCCCTATCATTGGTCCATTAGCTTGTACCATATCTTGATTAGCTTGCTTGTAAATATCTTTGTCCGTCAGCTTGTACATCCTCTTTAGCTTAGTACCATTGTATCTATCTAGCTTTTGTGTCAGTTCCTCCTTGATCAACATCTTGCACACATCGCACATCTTGGTTAGCTATTCCAATGCATCCTTTAGCTAGATTTCCTATCACCAAAGTGTTATCTTTCTTAGTTCAGCTTGCCAGACGCATCACTCATCCAGATCCACCAACTTAGGTGCTCTCCGATAGATCCTTGTAGGATATAGCTTTCCTCATGTCTGATCTTGGTCCGTTAGTACCTCGTCCTACCCATCTCGTTGAAAAATGTTTCTCTTTTGGATTTTCACTTTCTTTTGATTTGGAATCTTCCCTTTTGGGTCTTGAAGTATCTTTTCCAAACAATCTTTTTGTTCCCTCTTCAAAGTTGCCACGATCTTCCATATCATGGTATACTACGAATGGGGCAATTTGGGCGTAAGGTCATGATCAAGTCTTTCGTTTGTTTTTCTTTTCTGCTTGTGGGTTACCTGGTGTTGGTTCCACTCTAATTTTTTCGAGATTCATGTGTGATGCTGGGGCAATCCTTGTTTGTTTATTTTGAGTCAGTCCGTAAGTCCTTTGGACAGTTGGTGAAAAGGCCTTGATGTTCTTGGTAACCTTGGCAATTAACCAATAGTCCTATAGCAAATCTAGTGCTCAACTACATGGTGGTACTTCTCTTTGAAGTATCCCCCCGCTCAAAAAGCTTTAATAGTTTCCCTTCATCTCCATTATCCCCCATCCATATCCAGCATCTATCTCTCCTACCCCAGCTTATGCATTAGTATCTCTTTGAATCACTCCTCACGTTTAGCTTTAGGGATCCACAATCCTAGTCTTAGGGATCCACCAATCCAAATCAATCCACCAAGCCTCATCTTTCAAGATCCACAATCCTAGTCCTAGGGATTTCCGAAACCCATCTTCCGCCAATCTGACTCTTTGAAATCTTGTTGCATCAGGTTTTTTAATCCCCTCATCCATCTCCCCATCCTGGATTCCTTTTATAGTGCTTCGCTCCTTCATCCTCTGCAATCCTTGAGATCTTAAGCTTGCTTCCTCTTGTGCCTCTGATTCTCCCTTTATCATTCTCCCGTAGTGAGAGTTTGAGCTAACCAAACCTCTTCTCTTAAGCAAATCTAAGTCTTCTTGCTCATCTTGGATTCTTGTACTTTTCAAGAAGTCATCGAGCCTCACTTTGTCTCCCCACTACCTTCTTGAGGGGGGCATCTCACAGTCCATTCTCTCCTCTTCTGCTCTAGCCTTGGGCATCTTATTTTCTTATCTTTGATGCCATGCCACTTGCGGCATCACATCAAAGAGGGGCAAAATGTAGACACCTAAAAAACCTTTAGAAAATAAAGTATTTTTATTTTCTAAAAAATTCTTGATGACATCATCATTAATTAATTAATTAATTATTTAATTAATTAATTTATTTTTATGCCATTAAATCCCTTTATCTTAATTAAAAATATTTAATTAAGGAATCCCTCCCAAAAATGTTTAAATCTTATTTAAACATTATTTTCTTATTTATTAATTATTTAATTAATAAATTGACCAAAAATCCCAAAATAAATAATTTAGTTATTTTTTTCCCAAAAGTTGGCCAATTTCCTTAAGACCAATAACCTCTTCCAAAATCTTCTAATCCTTCTTTAATTTCGATTAAAGGCTAATCTCATCATTTCCTACCCCTAATCCCAACTCAAAATATTTAATCAAGATTAAATATTAATCCTCGTGTTTATTAAAAATATTTTAATAAATATCTCCTCAACCCAAACCCTTGAAATAAATAAAACTTTATTTATTTCATAAAATCTTATCCTAGGAAGTTCTAGACTCTTCTAGAAAGTCTTCATCCTCATCCAAAGCCTAGACTCTTCTAGAAGATGTCTTTAACCCTAATCCTAATCCCCTCCTAACCTTGTCACATTCTATAAACATGGGTTAAGACTTGCTAACTCAAGCCAAAGTTAACAAATATCTCCTCCTTCACCCACCCTCATTAATTGCAATCCACTTGCCATCCACTTGCCTAGTCCTAAGCCATCTCTAACCCTTCCTCTAATCATTTTTACAACCCTAAGCAAGCTTAAAACCTCCCTAAACCCTCAAATTTGAATTTCATGGTATCTCTCACAAATATCTTCAACCAAAAAACTTTATAAAGCCCACAAAGTCATAAATGTTCTTACAAAGCACTTATGAAGGGTCTTTATGAAGATTTTATCCCTTGAGCCTCCTTTGTTGACTCATCCTTCCCCTTTCCTCCATCCTCTCACCATGTGACATGTGTCACTCTTTGATTGGTTGTAAAGAAGCACAATCCATGTGCTCTCCTCTCATGCAATCTAAGCCCTCCATGAGCTTTTTCCCATCCTTGCATCTTAGCCCTCAATCCCTCAAGCCTCTTGCCTATAAATTGGATCCTTCCCCTTTGCAAAATAACACAATCCATGAAGTAAAGTTATAATGCTATTTTGAGAGCCAAATCCATACTAAAGCCATCTATCCACACTAAAAATCCACAATCATCCATTGAAGCCTTTGGAAGCATATTGAGCATACATCCTATCTGTTTAGACAAAGCTACTCAACAAGAGAGATTCTCATTGAGAGAGCCCATTAATGGCTCACATTCTCAATTAAGAGCTCATCTTAGTGTATCTTGAAGTTTATGAATTTTTTTTAGTTTGTAGAAGCTTAATTTAAATTTGGTTTCTATTAGCATACTAACATTGCTCATATACAGAACTATTTGTAGACCTATAAAGATATCAAAGAGAAAGGAATGATCCTTGAAGAAGGACTCATTAAAGATGGTGTGGTCAAGATTTACAAAGAGGCTAACCAAAATCAATCACATTCCAACGACCAGTCTAGGTATTGGAACAAAAAAAAGCATGTTGCAACAGATGGGGTTACTGACACCAGACATGTGAATATTGTTGGTCCTTCTCAAAACCAGTCTAACCCACCATATCAACCAAACAACCAACAAACTATCAATTACCAATAGAATAATAACCAAAGCTATCAAAACCACAATACAAGACCCAACTTTCAAGGGTCTAACAATCAAACTAATGCCATCAATGTAGCTACAGGGAAATAGCCCAGATTCCAACCCGCACTAGAAACTATACACCCCTTGGTGAGCCATTGGATGTTATTTTTGAGAAATTGGCTAAAGAAAACTTCATCAAATTTCCTCCTACCCAGCAAATTGATCCAAGCCAATCCAAAGCTGCATGGTACAAAGATAATGAGTATTGCAAGTTCCATAGGGTAAATGGTCACACCACCTCAGATGCATGAAACTAAAAGATTATGTGCAGGACCTCATTGATCGAAATGAAATCACCATTGGTGCCCAAACCTCTCCCAATGCAGGCTTACAAATTTATCAAAATGCTTTTCCTCCAAACAACAACCAAAATCCTAGAAAAGCACCTATCGAAAACAACAACAACACCAATAACCGCCAACCAAACCAACAGCATAGGAAGAACAATGACCACACTTCATCCTATATAGACTGTGGTAGCCTTATAGGTTGTGTATCCGAGAAAGAGCTTTTTGTCAATGTTATCAATATCCAAGGACCAAACAATGAGTGTACAGTCACCACTCGAAGAGTGCAATTTAACATCGCAGGCCCACCCGTTCCACCAGCACCATCAGCTCCATCAAAAAGCTAGTACAATATCTTGGAACACCTTGGGAACATGCCAGCCCAAATCTCCATTTTAGACCTTCTTCACACTAGTCCTATGTACAAAAACATCCTTGATAGTGCTCTCATAGAATCCCATGTCCCTTCTGATATCAATGCTACTGACTTTCATAATCTCGTCGAACACCTATCCTCCTCATGTGCCCTATCATTCAAACCCACCGACATACCCATGGTCGAGCCAGATCACACCCTTCTGCTTCGCATAGCCATCATGGTATCCAATTTTGCCATGAAAATAGTAATGATAGATAACGGATCAGCCTTGAACATTTGCACCCTAAATTTCATAAAAACAAGTTGGGTATACTGAGGCAGATATGATCAGTGAAGTTATCACCATCAAAACTTATGACAACTTGGAAAGAACCACAGAAGGAACTATTTTGCTACCAATCAAGGTTGGGCCGGTCATCCAAGAGACAATTTGCCATGTTGTTGATCTAAACCTACCATTTAACATCCTCCTCCATTGCCCATGGATTCACTCTATGAAGGCCATTCCATCCACCTACCATAAGTGCATCAAGTTTTTGCATCAGGGCATTGAGGTGACCATCCATGTCGATCTAGAACCCTTTGCTTATTGCAATGCGGTTGAAGCCTCCTATACAAATCATTGCCTTGGAATTGATATCAACACAGCCATCGCCAACTCATCCCACACTTGTAATGATGCAGAAACCATCCTCGCCTCCACTCTATCTTCCATAAAGATCAACAACAATGGATGTGGAGAGTATAGTCTATCAAATGCATTTGTTGTCGAAGCAATCCCACTTGATCCACATACCCATGGATGACCGACATATCACAAAGCTAAGGAGATTCCACCTCCTTGATACAAACAGTTTGGCCCAACAACATTTGTATCCTCAAAAACCCCTCTTCATGAGGAGCTCACTCTAGATATCAACAATTGGTTACATAAGGATTCACCTCCAAGAAATCAAGCACACCTTGATCACTTTAGCTAGAAGTATCCCTAAGAACATAAGCTCATCACTAAAAAATGGAACTATCAAGGTGGTGGACTAGGACTAGAAGAAAGGGGCATGCAATGTCCCATCGAAGCACATAAGTGGGAAATGAAGTTAGGTCTTGGATTTGGCATACCCACAACTGAGGGCACCAATGAGAATGGTCATGCTTTTTTGAACATCCATAGCGACCTTGTTGAAATTGAAGACATTCCTAAGGAAGTTGGAAAGAGAGCCTACGATGATATCCCAGACCAAATCTTCCTAGGAGACTCTGTTCTCCGAGAACTATCCATCCATCTCATTGACCTACCACTCGCTCATCCACAACTCATAGATTGGGACCAACCAAGTGTCATACACATTGATGAGTTCGCATCAGAGGAAGCACTTCTAAGATTCATGGGAGCTGAAACACCTCACAAGCAGACAAAGCCAGATTTTGCCTATATCTATAAGCTAGATCCTAAGGGGTATTTTGGAGAAAATCCCCAACCTAGTTCCAATGCACCCAAAACTGGAACTAAGGTGAAACCAAGACTAGCTAAGGCAGTGAAGAGAACCCCTCAGCAAGAAAATCCAGAGCCACAAGTAGAACATGAGAATTTAGTATTGCCTCCTCAAGATAATCAACCAAAGGTGTCATCTATTCTAATAGAGGATACTAGAGAAGTCACCATCGGTTCTTCAGAGATCCCCAGGCTTGTTCACATTGCTGCATCCCTATCACAAGACCAAGCTAATCTCCTCTTTGAGGTCTTACAAGAGAAAATTGGCCAATTTTCATGGTCATATCAGGACATGCTAGGACTTGATCCAAAGCTTGTAGTTCATCATCTTGCCGTCGATCCAAAGATCAAGCCCTTCAGACAAAATCTTAAAAAAATGCACCCCAAGGTGGCATTACTGGTCAAAGTTGAATTAGAAAGAATGTTAGTTGCTAAGGTTATCTGACCTATCAACTACTCAAAGTGGATCTCCAACATGGTCCCTGTCACTAAGCCTTTTGGTGACATCAGAATTTGCACTGATTTTAGAGATCTAAACAAAGCTTGTCCAATAGATGATTTTCCCTTACCCAACATAGATATGATTGTAGATCTTACAGCTGGACATGAAATTCTATCCCTTATGGATGGATTTTTTGGGTAATAAGATCAAGATAGCAGAAGACGATCAGCATAAGACATCATTCACTACCCCTTAGGGAACCTTTTGCTACACCATGATGCCTTTTGGCCTAAAGAATGCTAGGGCTACCTATCAAAGAGCTATGATAGCCATTTTCCATGATCTTATCCATAGCATTTTGGAGGATTATGTGGATGATATCCTAGTCATATCTCTCACCTTCATGGATCATCTTGCTGACCTAGAGAAAGTCTTTGATAGGTTAGCCCAATATCATCTCATGCTAAATCCCAAGAAGTGTGTCTTTGGGGTCACATCTGGCAAGCTTCTAGGCTTCATAGTTTCTAAACGAGGTATAGAGATCGACCCCAAAAAGGTCAAGGCTATCTTAGACATGCCTCCTCCCCAGACACTACGACATCTTCGCTCTCTTCAGGGAAAGCTTCAATCCATCTGGCGCTTCATCTCCTAGCTTGCAGATAAGTGTACACCATTTTCACATTTACTAAAGAAGGATGAGAACTTCAAATGGGATCCTTTATGTCAGCGTAGCTTCGATCAGCTCAATTAGTATCTCACCAATCCCCCTATCTTAGTTCCACCAGTTCTTGGTCATCCCTTGATCTTGTACATATTAGCAACACCTACTGCTCTAGGGGCACTTCTAGCACAGCTTGATGACTATAGCAGAGAAAGAGCCATGTACTATATTAGTAGAACCCTAGTTGGTTATGAACTCAATTACACTCCTATGGAAAAATCTTGTTTGGCAGTTGTTTTCTCAACTCAAAAGCTTCGCCACTACATGGTAAGTCATATCATCCAACTAGTCTCCAAAATTGATCCTCTCAAGTATATGCTCTCTAGAACAACACTCATAGGTCGGCTAGCAAAATGGGTTATGCTACTAAGTGAGTTTGACATCCAGTATGTGGATAGAAAGGCAATCAAAGGGAAAGCTATAGCAGATCACCTAGCTGATGCACCTCTAGTAGATGCATATCCTTTACTCACCGAATTTCCAGACTAGCATATCTGTCTAATTGAAGAACAACCCCCATGGAAGCTTTATTTTGATGGCTCATACACATCTCATGGATAAAGGGTAAGAATATTGTTGGTTACACCTCAGGGAGATTACATCCCAAAAGCCTTCAAGCTACAATTCCCTAGCACCAACAATATAGCAGAATATGAAGCTCTTGTAGCAGGATTAAAGATAGCTGCAGAATGGAATATCACTGAGTTACAAATCTTTGGTGATTCTCAGCTCATCATCAAACAAGTCCTAAATGAATATCAAACCAAAGATGAAAAGCTATTACCCTACAAAGAGCTAGTTGATCAGCTGACCCAGCATTTTACAAAGCTTCAGTTTACACAAGTGCCACGAATGCAGAACAAGGCAGCAGACACCATGGCCACTATCGGCTCACTCTTGGAAATTCCACAAGAAGCTACGCAGTATGAGTTTGTAGTCAAGTAGCTCCTCACACCCGCCTATGCGAATGAGGATTCAAACCGTGTTTGTATCTTGGTTGGTCCCCAATCCCCTTGGTACCATGAAATTCATGCTTACCTTAATGATGATATCATATCCCCTCACCTCACATGCACCCAACGCCAGAACCTTATTCGAAAATCATCCCGCTATGTCATCATAACCAATACCCTATATTGTCGGGGTTATCACGATACTCTCTCTCGATGTTTAGATGAAAATGAGGCCGCAATGGCATTAAAAGAAGTACACTCCAAACTTTGCAGTGCCCACACGAGTGGTATTTTCCTAGCACGACAAATCCTTAGAGTAGGTTACTATTGGCCTACCATTGAAGAAGACTCTTGGACTTTGTCAAAAAGTGTCTCCCATGTTAGCAGCATGCGAATCTTGTGCATGCTCCAGCACAAGATCTACAACCTATTGCAGCACCTTGGCCTTTCGCTTGTTGGGGCCTTGATCTAGTTGGAACTATCACACCTCTCTCATCTGATGGACATAAATGGATAATAACCGCTATAGACTATTTCACTAAGTGGGTAGAAGCAGTCCCCCTAGTCTCAGCTACAGGAGTTTAGGTCTCCAAGTTCATCTTGTACCACATTGTTTGCCGCTTCGGCATCCCATCCACCATCTTCACCGACCACAGAGGTAACTTTGAAAATGTCAACATGGAAGAATTATGCAATTCCCTCCGCATCCATCACCACTTTTCTAGCCCATATTTCCCACAAGGTAATGGCCAGGTAGAGGCAACTAACAAAACCCTCCTCAAAATCCTAAAGAAAGTTGTCAATGATTTCGGCCGTGATTGGCACCTACAAATAAATTCAGCCCTATGGGCCTATCGAACCTCCTTTTGTACATCCATAGGAATAGCTCCATACTCCCTAGTCTATGGTGTCGAAGCGGTATTACCAATAGAAGTTGAACTTCCCTCACTACACATATCTTTGCGAGGGCAAATCTCAGATGAAGAATACAGAGTAGCTCGGCTCACCCAACTAGATCTCTTAGACGAGAAGAGACAACAAGCCTATGACCATCTCACAGTCTATCAAACTCATCTCAAAAGGAATTTCAACAAGAATGTACTCCCATGAAACTTTCAGCTAGGCGACATGGTCCTCAAAGAAAACATGAAAGTCCAAGCAGATCAAGAAAAGAAAGGCAGGTTTAAACCTACATGGCTCGGTCCTTATGTTGTCACTGCATCTTTTGGCTCTAGAGCCTATCAACTATCTACACCAGAAAGGGAACTCTTGAATGATCCTACTAACATGATTCATCTCAAGAAGTTCTATGCTTGAAGATCCTTGGTATACCCAGCTTTTGAAAAATACAAAAAATAGTAAAGAGAAATAAGCATCCAATGGTGAAAACTTGGCAATTCAAGCACCTTGGATAAGTACTTTGGTGAAAACCTGGTAATTTGGGCACGTTGTGTATGAGGACTAATCCATTATCTATCACTATCCTATCCCTCATCCATCCATTCACCATCCTATAACACACCTGCTTGTTCCCCTGGTGTTCCAACCAAATATCCAAAATCTGATGAAGCTTGTAAATGCCTCCTGTACAGCTTGTAAATCTTGTACCTCAATTTGTAAATCTAGTACCAAATCTTGTATTATACCTTGTAAATCTTGTACCATACCTTGTATATTCGAATCTTTTTCAAAGCTTGTACCATATTCCAGCTTGTAAATAATCTTGTATCCTAGCTTCTATCCTATCACATGCACACAAAGAACCCCATTTTCACTTAAGCTTTTCGCAAACCATCTACCTATCCACCTATCACCTATTATAGACATCCCATCCTTCACAAACATTTTCATCTCACAAAAAACAAAAACATGAACATTTGTAACATATCTTGGTCCATCAGCTTGTACATCCTCTTTAGTTTAGTTCCATTGTATCTATCTAGCGTTTGTGTCAGTTTGTCCTTGATCAGCATTTTGCACACATCACACATCTTGGTTAGCTATTCCAATGCATCCTTTAGCTAGATTTCCTATCACCAAAGTGTTATCCTTCTTAGTTCAGCCTGCTAGACGCATCACTCATCCAAATCCACCAGCTTAGGTGCTCTCCAATAGATCCTTGCAGGATATAGCTTTCCTCATGTCTGATCTTGGTCTGTTAGTACCTCGTCCTACCCATCTCGTTGGCAAATGGCTCTCTTTTGGATTTTTTCTTTCTTTTGATTTGGGATCTTCCCTTTTGGGTCTCGAAAATATCTTTTCCAAGCAATCTCCTTGTTCCCTCCTCAAGGTTGCCAAGATCTTGCATATCATGGTATGTTGTGAATGGAGCAATCAGAGCATAAGGTCTTGATCATGTCTTTTGCTTGTTTTCTTTTTCTGCTTGTGAGTTACCCAGTATTGTTTCCACACTGCTTCCTCTGGGATTCATGTGTGATATTGGGGCAATCTTTGCATGTTTGTTTCGAGTCAGTTCGTCAGTCCTCTGGATGGTTGGTGAAAAGGCCTTGATGTTCTTGGTAACCTTGGCAATTAACCAATAGTCCTATAGCAAATCTAGTGCTCAACTACATGGTGGTACTTCTCTTTGAAGTATCCCCCCACTCAAAAAGGTTCAATGGATTCCCTTCATCTCCATTATCTCCCATCCATATCCAACACCTATCCTAGCTTATGCATCAATATCTCTTTGAATCACTCCTCACGCTTAGCTTTAGGGATCCACAATCCCAGTCTTAGGGATCCACCAATAAAATCAAGCCACTAAGCCTCATCTTTCGAAATCCACAATCCTAGTCCTAGGGATCTCCGAAACCCATCTTCCACCAATTTGACTCTTTGAAATCTTGTTGCATTAGCTTTATAATCACCATCATCCATCCCCCTATCTTGGATTCCTTTTTTATAGAGCTTCGCTCCTTCATCCTCCCCCCCCCCCCCAATCCTGGAGAGTCTTAAGCTTGCTTTACTCTTGTGCATTTGATTCTCCTTTATCATTCTCCCATAGTGAGAGTTTGAGCTAATTCAGCCCCTTCTCTTTGCCAATCTGTGTCTTAGCTCATCTCAATTTCTGGTACTTTTTAAGAAGTCATCGAGCCTCATTTCTCTCCCCGCCTCCTTCTTCAGGGGGCATCATCTAAGTCTAGTCTCTCCTCTTCTTATCCGAGACTGGGGCAACCTCGTTGCTAAAACATCTTCCTCGTGTTGTCTTCATTCAAACTTCTTTGAAATAGTGTTGTCTCAACACTATGTCAAAGAGGGGCAAAATGTAGACACCTAAATTTGATTACACTGCTTTAGTAATCCTATTTAGTTATCTCTAAAGGCATCATTAATTAAATTTCTATTTAATTAATCCTTTGCCATCCCCTAGCTGATTAATTTAATTAATCATCTATAGTCCTAATTGATAAATCAAATAAACCTATTATTTATCAATTAAATCTTTTTCTCCTATCTAATTCCAAAAATCCCCATTTATTAAATAAATCTATTTGATAAATAAAATCCTCAAATCCTCAAATCCCTAACTTATCCTCCATTTAGCCTAATCCACCCCATCCACCCATACTAACCAAGCTTAGCCACTAACTCACCCTACCTCATTAATGCCATCCACTTGCACATCTCTAACATTCCTAATCTAATCCTAAACCCAAGCCTAATCCACCCCCTAATGTTGTCACATTCCCTAAGCAAGTTTAAGACTTTCCTAAACCAAACCAAAGTCTCCCCTCAAAAATCCCAACCACCAAGTCATGAGTGCTCTTACAAAACATAAAAGAATCTTACAAGCCCACTCATGACTCTTACATCCATCTTCCACACTCTTCCCTCTTCCACACTCATTCCTCTTACATCTCTCTTACATACTCAACCCCACTCATCATGCCTTTAACCAACCCTTTACCCTACCCTCTCACACTCATCTTCCTTGTGACAAGTGTCACCTTCCCATTGGTGCTAAACAAGTACAATCCATGTGCTCTCCTTTGAATGCATCCTAGCCCTCCTTAAGCCTTCATCTCTTCTTTCATCTAAGCCATCCATCCCTCTACCCCTTGGCCTATAAATCGAATCCCCTTCCAAGCCATTTCAACAACAATCCTTGAGCTAAAATTATCATGCCCTTTTGAGAGCCAAAATCCATACCCATACCCTTATAATGCCAAATTGAGAGCTCACAAAGCTACCAATTTGCCATTACCTATCTCCACCATTGAAGCAACTTTGAGCATCTTGAGCATACATCCCTAATCCATAAATAGACACATCCCAAAAACAAGAGAACAATCTCATTGAGAGAGCCTATCCATGGCTCACATTCTCATTTGAGTTTGTCTTTTCTTTGTCTCTCTTATATATTATGTTAGTTTAATGTGTAAATGCTTTCATTGAATTAGTATTTCTACCATATTAGATTAGTGTATACAACTTCAAGAGTCAAAAAACATTTCAATTCAAAAAATAAATTATTACATATAGCCAAAAATTTATCATTTGCAATTTATGTCTTTGTCATATTGATTTATGATCTTCTTGTTCATGTTTAAAGTTTGCCTTCTATGTTATGCATCTAAACATTTATCATAAATTATTACTACAAACATCTAACAAATCTGAAACTAAAAATAATACATTACATTAATTCCAAGGTTTAGTTATGATGTAAAGCCAAAATAGGATTATGTAAGGGAACAAGCCTCATGATTTTGGCATTTAAACAGAAGCAAAACTTGCTTCTTCAACTCCTTACACTCAACTCTTCATTGAAGTTAATGTTATAGTACTAAGAATAGACGCTACAAATTCTTGGGAGCCAAGGGACCCTAAATCTATGCTCCGTTTTCTAGATATATAGGAGAAGTTACTCTATGCTTGAGTACTTCATAACATTCTAGATCATATATTAGTGATGCCTAAATTAATAATAGCAGTAGATACTTGGGATCTTTAGTACTTCATAATGTTCGAGCACTCAACGGGATGAGAAGGGCTTGGGGCTAGTGTTTACCTAGGCACCCAGAGCTAACAAAATAGATAGTTTGATCCCAGGAGGAAAGGTGAGAGAGATTTGGTAGTTGGAAACTTTGTATTGGCCAACAATACAAGTTTCAACATCACTCAAGATGGCATCACAAAATAAAAATAGAGTAAGATCTCCAAAAAGTGAGAGAGGTTACTATAAGTATTTGCATCACGGTCCTATAGGAACTATAATCACATCCATACCTTGTATGAGCTCTGAGATATGCCCTATCAAAGATCTTAGCCCTATAGCAATTAGTGACCCTTAGGGACATTCCATTTCAGCATGCCCAAGAACATTGGAGTGTTGAAGGGGATAGGAAGAGGTTGGGGATAGGGTTTAACTAGCCACCCAGAGCTAACGAAGCAGATAGTTTGATCCCACAATGAAAGGTGAGAGAAATTTGGCAGTTGGCAACTTTGTACTGGCCAACACTACAAGTTTCAGCATCACCTAAGATGGCATTGAAAAATAAAAATGGAGTGTGATCTCAAAAAGTGAGAGAGGTTATTGTAGGTCTCTGCAACATGGTCCTATAGGATCTAGAATTGCATCCATACCTCACATGAGCTCCAAGATATGCCCTGTCAAAGATTGCAGCCCTATAACATTTAGTGACCCTTAGGGACATTTAGGTTGGGTGTGCCTGACAATGTTTGAGCACTAAATGGGATGGAATAAAATTGGGGATAGGGTTTACCCAGCCACCTAGAGCTAATGGAGTAGACAGTTCGATCCCATGATGAAAGGTGAGAGAGATTTGGTAGTTGGCAACTTTGTACTAGCCAGCACTATAAGATTTAGCATCACCTGAGATGGCATCGCAAAATAAAAATAGAGTGTGATCTCCAAAAGTAAAGAGAGATTATTGTAATTCTCCATAATATGGTCCTATAGGAATTGTAATAACATCCATACCTCGTACGAGCTCTAAAATATGCCCCGTCAAAGATCACAGCCCAATGGTATTTAGTGACCCTTAGGGACGTTCCAGTTTGGCATGCCTGAGAACATTCAAGAATTGAAGGGGATAGGATGAGGTTTGAGATAGGGTTTACCTAACCACCTAGAGCTAACATAGTAGACAGTTCAATCCCACAACTCTTTTTCCACTAAGTTGCAAATTTGAGCAACTTTTACAACTTTCAACAATGCAACTTTGCACAAAAAGTGTAATTTTTACATTTTTCATTTGATTTCAATTCTATGACTTGGAAAAATTTTGGAAACAATAAAATAAATTATTTTCAAATGCTCAGCCCTTTACCAATTCCCAAACTCTTGCAAAGTTGTTAGCCATTTTGCAATTTTGCTTTGACAACTTTTGCAATTTTTTGCAATTTTTGAGATCTTAACTCCTAGATGTGTAAAACTTAACCTAATGGTCCTAGGGATCTCTATAACCTTTTAAGAAAAATAAAAATAATTTTTCCTTGAAAATCACCTATATTGCTCATTTTTATGCCTAAAAAGTGGTCCATAGTGTAACAGCAGAAACTTGGCCCAAAAAAATGATACATCATCTTTTGATATGTTATAGAGGAGCAAAATGAGTATCCTAATCTTCAATTTATTTTCTTTATGTTATGGAAAAATGTGGATAAAAATGCAAGAGGACAACATTTTATGCAAGGGGACAATAATTTATGCATTTTTTCTCTTCATTCTCAATAGTGCCATGAAACCCATATTTAACATGTTGTTTGATCCTGATTCTTAGGTTTTACTAACATATTGAATCCCTTATCATGTTGTTCAACTCTTTTTGTGAGGATCCACCATTTTTGGGGAGTTGAGTCAAGTTTGAAGTAATTGCATGGATTAATGCAAAGTGCTGCATTATTTGGATAGAACTACGAAATCTGAGTTTTGGTTGTTATTGGGCCTTAATTACTGGATTTTGGTGTTATGTTGAACCCCCTTAACATGATAAGAGTCCTATTTTGTGAAAATCCATCATCCATGGGTGTTGGTTCAAGTTGCTAAGTGTCTAGTTGTATCAATTAATGCTGATCCATTAGCATTGTCATTGTATCACAGTGTAGAAGTTGGCTGTATGGTCTATCCTTGTGGATTGAAACCAACTATAAATAACTTTTATTTTATTTCAACTATTAAAATAAGTCCATTAGTACTTATGGTTTTTTGTTTTTATTTAGGAAGTGTTTGACTAGGATAGATGAGTATAGATTACTAGATGGAAAATATTAAAGTGTATATGTATGATCCTTCGAATGCTATCAGAATGCTCTAGATGAACCCATAATCATCTTTGGAAATGAAGAAAAAAGATAGTTCTCCATTTTATTAATTATATGGATGGACATACCATTGTGTTTGAATCTTTAGAATTTATAGTTTGGTAAACTAGAATTGCATATCAGATGGGTTGATCCAGTCAATTTATCCCCTTGTTTATGTTTTTAAGAAACAATACCTTTTTATTAGGTGGTAGTTTATGATGTTGGGAGGAAGATCTAGGGTTATGTAAGAATAAATGAATCATCCTATATCAATATGTTATGCATAATAAAAGGATACTTTAACTATTTAACACCTTAATCACAATAAGGAGAGGTCATATATAGTTGTTACAAATGGTGTAATCATTAATAACCAGTCATTGTGAAGGTTGAGTTTCTACATTTTACTATAGCTAATACATTTATACAAGTACCAATGACTACAATATTTTATATGCATCATTATTATAAGTGGTTGTGTCATCAATAAGAAAAAACTTGTTGTAGAGCACCTAATTAAAGTTTTTTTTTTGTTCAATGTAATAAGGCCTTAAGATTGATTAAGAAATCTCCTTAAGGTCGTCCACCCATGTAATGGATTCAAGACCCTAAGGTGTCAATATAAACTTGGGCATCATTTGGTTCAAAAGGTATAATTTTGGTTTATTTTATATTTTTTAGGGTATTTTAGGTGTTTTGAGTCTTAGAAAAACATTTTGGAATGGTTAGAATTGAATTAGGAAGAAGGTTTGTCAAAATGGCAAAAATTGCAAAAATTTGGAAAAGTTGCATTAGCAACTTTTTCAAAAAACCACTCCCAATGGCTAAAACTGCCATGCTATGATTCTACTTATTTTTAATGGCCTATAAAGGCTCTAGACACTCGAGGGGAGGGATAACATGAAGAAACATATGTACTTGCTCTATGGAATCTTTAAAATTTGCTATTTTAGGATGAGTTTTACTGATTTTTCCATATAGTATAGCCTTACATGATTGGGAAGTGAACTTTTTTGTACTAGATAGCTAGACCTACTAATTTATGAAGCACTAGAATTGGTTTCAAGTTTCTAGCAATCAAGGAACTCAAGATATTGAATTTTCTTGACCATTGCCCTATGGAACCCTCAAAATCAGGGTTTGGCCAAAAAAATGGCCCTTACTTGAGATCCCACCATTGGAATTTGTCCCAAATGGGTAGGGAGCAAGTTAAGGTGATGTAGTTTCATACTTCAAAAGCCCTAAAGAAGCAGGTTGCAATAGATAATTTTAGGAGCAAGCGCTAGGTCTAATATCCCTTATGTATTAGACCAAATTTTATGCAAATTGATGAAGTAATGTGTTTAAAGGAAGTAGGGGACTTGGTGTGAAGACAAAACATCTTTTTTTGGGTTAGAAGAACACTCTAAAGTTGGTGGTTTGACTCCATGAACCCATCTCTTGTCCATTTCCTTGTAGACCACACCTAAAGTTGCTAATTAGGCCTGAGTGCATAGTTTGGGTTAAGGTATGTTGGAGTGGAGTGGAGCCTTAAGACTTTGGAGTCTCTTAATACTTGAAAAAGGGTGTCTAAAACTATACTTTTTTCACCGGGTCCTTTGGAAGAGTTTTGAGTTATTGCTGAAAAAATGAACTAAGATGCCTAATAACCTAGTAGGTCAAATGTTGCATTCTATTTTGTGGGTTGCTAGTAGTAGGTTAAATTAGTGATTTGTCTTGTTTTGGTCATGTTAAGATTGCCTCAAGCCATCATTGGCGTTAGAAAGGTTGGGAACACCATAAACCCACTTTTGCCAAGTTGGGGGGTAGTAGGCCATTGTTGAACCAAGTAGGAAGAAGTTGGATTCTTGTCTTTTTTTGGAGAGTTGGGTTTGTAAACCTATTGATGAGTTGTAATATCAAAGTAGTATCCTTTTGGAAGTGAATCATAACCCTTGCTTAACCCTTTGTGGAGTTTGGAGGTTTGGGTGGTAGAAGGTTGTTTGATTTTTTCTTCCTTGTGCTTACTCTACATTAGAACTGATCTAGCACATAAGAAACAAAAGTAAAAGTATCCCACATGCATAGAAGAGAAGAAGTATATGTCTACTATGGTCAATATATCTACACTTCGTAGTTCTTGTTTTTTCTATGAGAAGATTTGGTATTTGAATCTCTATTTTGCACCTCTTTTTAATATCATTTTATTGCTTAACTAAACAGTCACCTCTTTTTAAATATCATTTTATCTCTATTTTTCAGATTTTGAAGTTGGTTTAATAGGTTGATTACAAGAACAGGGCTGATTGTCTCGAGTAACAAAGTGATTTCTTCACAATTTTGATGTAATTTAATGGAAAGATCATCACTCCATGAATGATAAAAATCTGAATCTAATGGAGTGATTGATCCTTGATATGTACAATATAATTTCTAACTTTTAATGTGCAGATGAAAGGTATTTGGTTGGTGATCACGGAGAAGAGTAGAGGAAGGGTTAATGGAAGTGGATGGTTGGGAGTAGCAGCGAGAGATCTGCTTGAAGGTGGCATACTTTTTATGGTTTGAGGAGTCTAGTAACATCAAATGAATGGTGTATCCACCCTCAATTTATCCTAGAAAGGTGTGGAAGGTAGTTTATTGAGAGGCCCTAGTTTTGAGGCTTATTTATGAGCAATTTGGGGCTTTTGAACTTGGAAGCATCCAAGGCCCAAATTGGTGACAGATTTGGAGGTTTTTCATCATCTTTGGAGACTTTATAGAGTCTTGAGATTAGAGAGTAAAAATAAATTGTAGTTCCTTTGTAAAGTGACATCTTTGTGTGTTTAAAGACATGGCTATTGTGTAGAAAAACCATGTTGGTCCAAAACAACCACCCTTAATTTTTATATATGTTATGTATCTTTGAAAAGGGTATCCAAATCTGGTTTTTGTTTTCCAAGTCCTTTGGAAAGTGTTGGAGTTAAGGGCTAAAAACCGTTGCTGCTGTTATGATTTGAGGTTAAGGCTTAGAAAGGCTAGTTTTGGGTTTGAAGTATTGGGTTTTGTTGAGGGACCTAAAACCTATTGTTTAACCTTATATTTGATGTTTTAAGACCATTCAATCACCTTAGAATAGGGCATAGGTCTTGGTTAGCCATCTTAGGTGTTGAAGGCTTTGTAGGTCATTTCCTTGCATTGGAATATTATGAAAACATGTGTATTCCTTAAGTTCTTTTTGTTTGGGCCTTATCTCACCATTACCCTCTATGTCAAGGGGGGTGGTGGGGACTTAGGAAATGAATGTGCAGTAGAAGGGATTAAAATAAGAGAATGCGATGGTGATAAAGAAATGGGCAAGATAGTCCTAAGATGATAGAAGAGCTTCCTTGAAAAAGGAGGAAGAGGGCATTCCATCTCTAGATTAAATTGCTTCATCTTTTCCTTCAAATATCTTTCACTCCTCTCAACTAATTTGTTCATTTTATCCTTTGTAGTCTCGAGTGCTTCAATGTTCCAGTCCATTTTGGGGATTGTTTTTTTTAAAAAAAAATTTGACCATAGGCAAGCTCAAGAAATTTTCCATCATCTCACTTTATGTGACATTTTTGCAATCCATTTGATCTTAATTTGATGAGCATTGAGGTATGAATAACTTCATTAGACTTCATATTCATTTGTACAATTAGCTCATATATCTTCCATCCTTAGTTTGTGCTTATAAAAATTCCCTAACAACCCTTCTATGCACAACTTAGGGTTAAATGAGTCCCTTGCTTCAAATGCATATAGTGTCACTTAAGACATTTCAATTTATTTAGCATTTGCAACATGAAGAGTACAACAAACATGTTGAAAAATATGGCATTGATATTGAAGGGCAAAGCTATGAGGCAAATTAAATATAGTAATTTACATAATTATCTTTGCATGGGCCAAACCATGCATGGAAGGAATTATAATAAAAGCATATTGGCCACCCATAAGCTTTTGGAAACCCCTCTTAATGTACCCCACCCAACTCCCCCCCACAACCAAAAAAAGAAAATGAAGAAACCTTGACTTGAGTGCCTTATTGGGCAAATATAAAAAGTGAATAAAAATGCACTTGGCTGACCTCATTAAGGTTGCATGATTGTTAAGTGAAAGGGTACCAATGACTACAATATTTTGTATGCATCATTATTATAAGTGGTTGTGTCATCAATAAGAAAGAACTAGTCTAGCACACAAGAAACAAAAGCAAAACTATCCCACATGCACACAAGAGAAGAAAACATGAGAAATCTCTATTTTGCACCTCTTTTTTAATATCATTTTATTGCTTAACTGAATGATCACTTGAAAATCATGGTATGGAATAATTTCAAAATATCTGACATGGACATATTTAATGTGCACAATCTAAGAAACCTCTTTAAATGTATTTTCCATTGACTATTTTTAGGGATCTAGACATGCTTAAACAAAACTACAAGTTCCACTCATAATATTTGGTTTCATCAAGTGTTGACATTATTGGAAACAACATCCCAAAAATATCAAAATATTAAAAGTCTTTTGGTTCTCTCAACTTATACATTGGCTGATCAACATTATCCTTAGAGAGAACTATATTTGTAACTGCCCCATTATCATCAGATCGAGACCTATTTTCCTTCTTACTTTTTGATGATTATGATCCTCTACAATCCCAGGCATAAGATGATTAACACACAATGGTTTTTGAACAAAAATCACTAATAAATATTGAGGATGTGAATTGATAATAACATTTTGTAGATGATTTTGGTGTCTCACCCTTTGTCATTGGTGCTTCGACTTTATTAGCTCTCTTCTTTGGTGACCTGCAAATGAAGAACTAGCACAAGAAAAAACTAAGATAAGTTTAATGCACTAAAATAAGAGAATGAAAAAAATTGAATCTGACTTGTCATTAAGAATTATCCATTTGTTCAAATCCTTTCTTTCCAAGTTTTATGATAACCCTTGCTTGATGAGTATTGGAAACTTCTCCCATTGTATCCTTGCTTTCACCAATTTGAAGTTTCTGGTTACATGCATACAATCATGGCTTTACATCACAACACATTCACATTCTAAAAATTTTCATGTTCTTTCATTACATTTTGATCTAAGCAACAAATTCTAAACTTTCACTTATTCAAACAACTAATCTAAAAATGGGTCCTATTAAAGAATCTAATATAAATTCAAATAATGTATCTAGATCCTAAACAAATCAAAACATAAAATTAGTGATTTAAAATTATCTCATCACTTACACATAATAACAATACCCACCTCAATCAAACTCCAGAAATTCTCATGATATTACTAATGGATTGTGGAAATCAAATGACATTAATACCCACCTTGTCATGTGGACAGTCTTGGGGGAGAGGTTGGAGCATTGTATTTGGATCCTGGAATTGATCACTCTTTCTCTCTCTCCCTCTCTCCCTATTCAATCTAATGAGCCGATTGGATCTGCTCTACATTCTAATATCTCAAGTATTGCCTCATGGTCTGACTTGCAAACTTTCCAAAGAATATTATTATGTGGTTTTCCACCATATTTTATCAAGTGGACATTTGATGTGACAAAAAGGTTTGAATAATGAAGAATCTTCCTCTCTATTTGCCAATCCTTGAATAACCACAAGTTAGGGTTCTTCATAGAATATCTTCTAAACCATGTGCCATTTACAACCACCACACTGACATGGTACTCTAAACCTTCACCATCTATAACTAAGTGATCCAATTTATGTTTCGCTTGGACACAATGACACAAATAATAATATATCCCTTCTTCATTGTCTTCAAGTAAAATAACAACAAAAACATGGCCTGTAGTGACAAATGTACAAAATGCGATCATTAATTCAAAAAATACTTAGGTAGAAGTTATAAAGTTACATATTGAAATTACAAAGATATATAAATATATATACTACTAGGTTGCACTAGATCCGACAAGTGGTCAAAGTCAATAGAGGAATCCATCTCTACCATTTCTAGTGCTTGTGGGGGATGATAGGTGTCAATTAGGTCCAAAATCCATATATCTCATTTGTCCACCCATTTAGTTGACTCATAGCCATCCCAATTATCCTTTGCACATGATGGACAATAACATGCCATTTTCATGTGTGGATACTCCTTGAACCTACATTAGAGCTTCTAAAAGAGTGCAACTCACTAGATCTTGTTAGTGTGCAACAATCTTGATATGGTGCAATGTTAGTATTATCTATCAACCAAAAAAATCTATGAATCATAGACTCACCTTCCTTACCTGGACCCATTGTAGCATTACACAACTGGATGATGGATTTTACATCGATCAATATTGGTCCATCTTTGTACTTTAGTTCTTAACAAGCTAGGGCTCTTTTGATGCATGTGCATGCACCATCATGCTCTCCCTTTCCATGACCAGCCTTTGTGAAATTCCATATATATTGAATTCTACACAAGCTATGCATCCTGCTCAACCAATAGAACATACATGTATTCTTGAATTGAGATGCATAATTTTTTGACCAAATAATGTGCTAACAATATGTTATGCCCTTGTTAGCCAAATCTTCATAAAATAGTTGAAAACAACCATGTACAAACTTCGTAGGATATGATTGATCATTGCTGATGTAAAAATGGTACTCTCTCCAAATTTTCCTATCATCCTCTATAATTGTAGGTGAATGCATGAATATTATCTGAATAAATATGGAAACCTATTGAGAAGTATAATACTTTTCTTGCACCTCATTTTGTGGTTGTAGTGTGTAGTTCTCTACAAAATCTACAATTGAAACAATGATATCTAGTGAAAATGTATCCTTGCACAACTTGAATTGCAAATCTAGCCATCAAGCTCTATGAGTATGCATTGAATACTCGTAAATAATCTTTTCATGAAAAATGTTCACGAACTCATACATTAGAATCTTTTTGATGCGGAAGCATCTTGACCCTTCAAACATTATGATGAATTCCATAATATTGTAATATTTAAGTCATTTGGATTTTCCTATAAACATGTTGAAGAAATGGTTCAAATGCTTAGCTTTGCATTGTGATGTATTAAAAACTAGAAAAAAATACATTTGCATTCTAATGGGAGTGCTTAAAGAGGCATTGAAAAATGTACAAGAGTTAAAAGAATGTGTTGGGTTGGTTTAAAAGGTGGTTGGGAAGTTTTAAACCACCAAAACCACTTTAAAATCATTGTATTATTCATTCTAGATAGAAATGAATGAATGAGAAGAAGAATAGATCATTTTGAACCAATTGGTTTTCAAGAATTTGTCATTTTGATTAGTTTTAACTATTTTAGTGCTGGTTCTAGGTCTTGTATAGCCATGTACAACCTGGAACCTTTATATTTTCTACAAATTTGAATATTAGGATTAATAATATTCTTTATCTTTTTGTTTTGGAACAATTTTGTTAAGTTTTGAAAAATTTATGCTAGTTTTGGTAAAAGTGGTTATTTGCAGATTTGAGGAGGCCCAGCTACAACTGGATTTATATGTTTGGTATGGGCATATTTTGATGAAATAGAAACTCTAGATATATTCATTGGAAAGATATATAAACCAGATTTTATTTTAAATTATTTTGAGTCATTTTCATATAGATATGTGTCAGTTACATTCATTTTAATGAAGACTAGTTTTTAAGGATTTGTTTTGAAGTTATAGGAAATGATTGGTACTTGTAGAACAATTTATGAATTGGAAAATATAATGACTTATATATTCTGAAACTAAAATCATATAGTTTTATGCAAAATTATTTTAGTTTCATTTGGAGTTGTTTTGATAAAATTATTAGATGCCCAAGGAAGGGTTACTAGTTTTACTTCTAATTTATGATAGAGAAAATGGGTCTACATGAAGAGACTATAATGTGTAATGGATTTATTATTTTTGGCTTAGATTTGGATATGTTTTATTATTCATAATTTGGAACAAATAGTCCAAAGGGTTTTGAAAGAAAATTTTAGAGTTGAAAGTTATGAATAATGTACACGAGTATAGAAGTCAGGATATGCAATTTAAGAAGGGTTGATGACTTTATGTTGGAAAATGCTTTGTTTTGCCTCATGAGATGTCTAAGAATGAAATTTATTTCATGGATTTTTAAGGGGTAAACATGTATCTCAACATTTGGTTTATGCCATTGAATCTAGTTTCATCACTTTTCAATGATTAAATCACATCTTTTAACCTATTTTCCATCTTTTAGAACATATGTCACAAAAAAAATCCATAATCTACTATTTTATTTCCAATTGCATGTGTACTATCCATATGTTGAAAAGTTGATAAAATTTGCAAAGAACCATAAAATAAGTACATACCATCGAAGCATGATGTCTTGTAAAATTGTTGGCCACCCCCTAGTTCACATAAAATGTTGGGTATGAATTCCCTTGAAGATCTTGGTGGCTCATTCATGTCACAATCCTGCAAAACAAACTAAGAATGCAAAAACACGCATATATGCCTAAAAACATCAAAATTATTTAAAAATTCAATATGTATCCTACAACAAGAATTTTTGCATGTGTGATTTATCTTCACATAAAAAGGTTTACCCATCTCAAAAAAATCTTTGACTTATTCAAATTTGAGGATACATAACAATAAATTTTGCAAAAAATTGTGTTTGAGTTGAGTCCAAGAATTGTTTTGCATGTGGGTCATGATTTTGGCTACCAATCCTCCTTACAACATCTCTTCGATTAGGGGAAACATGTGTGTTATTTTTCCAAAAAATTTCAATCAATGATTTCAAAGCTTCGCTAATTTCTTTATCCTTTCACAGTAGTCTCCCACTAAATGTTCATAACTCATTTTTTGTTGTATCTTCCAATCTCTCATGCCTTAGCATGGCTCTCCTTAGTGTACCTCTACCAATTTTTAATATTTTTCTTGTATTTCTTATGAGTAGAGCTTTCTTCATTTTGCTACTTACTATTGTTGATGTAAGTACTTGTCTTGTGATATTAGTATCTCTGGTGCATGATTTAAAACCCATTTTGTCATTAGCACTAATTAGATTCTTTACAATGTTTTTTTCATTTGAATTGCCCATCATTCTTAGCCCAAGAATCTTCATGATAGGCCTAAATTTCAAATTCCTCATCATTTCAACAAATAATTGGCATTGACCTATAATATTTAATTCTTCAAAAAAAATCTTCACATACAATTAACTTTTCTTTGACAAGTATGCTTGCTAATATTGTTAGGCATTGATTTCAAAATGTTAGTATCAATATAAATCAAATATTTTGTTCTTCTAAAATGAATTCTAGAAGGTGTTACAATCTCTTCAATTCCCTCAACATTTTGAACATCAACTTTGAACCGAAGATGATGTGCTTTGGAAATAAGATGCAAAAGATAGAATATCACCTACTTGATGTGTTGATGTTGTGCCTTCAACATGACATGACAAAGTGTGTACATCGTTGGATCTATAAATTAGTGTCTCTTCAACATGAGAGGATGATATGACTCCAACATTGAAAGATGGTGTAGCTTCACAATTAAATTGTCTTCTTGAATGTAATAGTCTCATTTGTTCTCTTTGTCTTTCCAATTCTTCCTCTTTGTTTCTTTGTACCGGTGGTTCTTGATCCTCTTCAAAAGTCAATTCTTCATTATTTATTTGCAATTTTCTTTGTTCATGTAGTAGTTTCATTTTATCTCTTTTAATTTCCAAATCTCTCTCCCAATCTTTATTTGTTTGAGTTTTTGGTTTCTTCGTTGGCATGATGATGATTTCTACATGTCAAATTATTCAAACATCTGAATTACTTAGAATATGTAAATTACAAATTATTCAAATACATATAAAAATTATAATTATTTGAATGAATACACAATATATATCAAACAACTTGTCAAATTTCTAACCATTTTAAAATAATATTTCATTCAAACATACAAATTTCAATGAATTAACTATATATTAAACAACATGTCAAATTATAATCAAATTTGTATCTATATATCAACAAAAAATATTTAAAATGGATTGGACTAACCTAAATTCTATACAAGGAATATTCAAAAATTCTTCAAATCATGTATCCAGTGATTGAATTTGGTGTTTGCTAGCTTCAAAAAGTCTTGAAATAGTGTTTTCTATGTTGAAACCCATGATTTTTATCAGAATAACAAAAAGCACAATAGACTAAAAGTAGGGAATCAATGAAATGGGCCCCAAAGTTTCTTTTTGACCATTTTTGAGTGATTTCACATAGTGCGTATGCACTTTAGTGTGTATGCACTATAAAGCGTGTATGCACTATAGTGCATATGCACTATGTCAAAATACATCAATCTCTATCCTCCCTACTCTCTCTTAGTTTCTCTCTCCTCTCCCATACCCTACTCTCTAACTCACTCTCCCTCTCCCATTGCCTACTCTCTCCCATACCCTCCTCTCTCTCACACTCTCTCCCATCCTGTACTCCCTCACTCTCTCTTCCATCCTTTTCTCTCTCTCACACTCTCTCCCATACCCTACTCTCTCTTAAAAACACTCACATCCCCCCTCTCTCCCTCCTCCACTCCCTCTCCCACCACCTAGTCTCTCTCTCTGATTCACTACTCTCTCTCTCAGGCTACTCTCTCTCTCCCCTCTCCCATCCTCAAAACTCTCTCTTTTATAGATACACACTCGCATCCCCCCTCTCTCTCCTCTCTCATCCCCTACTCTCTAGATCTCTCACATACACTCCCATCCCCCTCTCTCCTCCTCTCCTACTCACTCTCCCACCACCTACTATATCTCTCTCTCAAGTTCTCTCTCTCCCTCTCTACTCTCTCTCTCCCATCCCCTACTCTTACTCTCTCTCCCATCCCCTACTCTCTCTCACACTCTCTCCCATCCTTTCACTCTGTCTCTCCCATCTTGTACTCTCTCTCTTCTACCCCCTACTCTTTCTCTCACTCTCTCCAATCCTTTCACTCTATCTCTCCCATCTCTCTTTATTCCACCCCCTACTCTCTCTCACTCTCTCCCATCCTTTCACTCTATCTCTCCCATCTCGTACTCTCTCTACCACCCCCTACTCTCTCTCACACTATCACACTCTCTCCCATCCCCTACTCTCTCTCTTTCATAGACACACACAATCCCATCCCCCCTCTCTCTTTCTCTGCCATCCCCTACTCTCTATATTTGTCACACACACTCCCATCCCCCTCTCTCTCTCCCTCTCCCTAATCTCTCTCTCACACTCTCTCCCATCCTTTACTCTCCCTCTCTCCCTCTCCCACTACCTACTCTCTCCCCTCTCCCATCCCCTACTCTCTCTCTTTCATAGAAATAGACACTCTTATCCGCCCACTCTCTTCTCTCCCATCCCCTACTATCTAGATCTATCAAACACACTCCCATCCCCCCTATCTCTCTCCCTCTCCCTCTCTCACTCCCTCTCCTACTACCTACTATCTCTCTCTCAAGTTCTCTCTCTCCCTCTTTATTCTCTCTCTCCCATCCCTTACTCTCACACTCTCCCATCTTCTACTCTCACTCTCTCTCTCTCCCATCTTGTACGAGCTCTCTCTGCCACCACCTACTCTCTCTCACACTCTCTCACATCACGTACTCTATCTCTCTTATACGCATTCCCATCCCCCCTCTGTCTCTCCCTCTCCCACTACCTACTCTCTCTCCCACATCCCCTACTCTCTCTCTTTCACAGACACACACACTCCCATCCCCCCTCTCTCCTCTCCCATCCCCTACTCTTTAGATTTGTCACAAACACTCCCATCCCCCTCTCTCTCCCTCTCTCACTCCCTCTTGCACTGCCTACTATCTCTCTCCCATCTCCCACTATCACTCTATCTCTTCCATACCCTACTCTCTCACTCTCTCCCATCCCCTACTCTCTTTCTCTCTCCCCTATCCTGTATGAGCTCTCTCTGCCACCCCCTACTCTCTCTCAAACTCTCACACTCTCTCCCATCCCCTAATCTATCTCTCTTACACACATTCCCATTCCCCACTCTCTCTCTCACACTCCCTCTCACATCACCTACTCTCTCCTATCCCCTACTTTGTCTCTCTTACACACTCCCATTCCCCCTCTCTCTCTCTCCCTCCCATTCCCTCTCCCACCACCTACTATCTCTCTCTCTCAATCTATCTCTCCCATCCCCTACTCTCACTCTCTCTCTACCACCCCTACTCTCTCACACTCTCATACTCTCTCCCATCCCCTACTCTCTCTCTATCTCCCTCCCCTCTCCCATTCCCTACTCTCTCTCTTTCACACACACACACACACACACACACACACCCATCCCTCCTCTCTCCTCTCCCATCCCCTACTTTGTCTCTCACTCTCTCTCTCTCTCCCACTCCATCCCCCACTACCTACTCTCTCTCACTCTCACTCTCACTCTCACTCTCACTCTCTCTCTCACTCTCACCCTCACTCTCATTCTCTCTCTCACTCTCACTCTCTCCCTCTATACTCTCTCTACTACCCCCTACTCTCTCTCACATTTTCATACTCTCTCCTATCCCCTACTCTCTCTCTCTTTCTCTCACACATTTCCATGCCCCCTCTCTCTCCCTCTCCTACTCTCTCTCCCATCGCCTACTCTCTTTCCCATCCCCTACTCTCTTTCTTGAGCTACTCTATCTCCCCCCTCTCCCATTCCCTACTCTCTCTCTTTCAAACACATGCACTCCCATCCTCCTCTCTCTCACTCTCCCTCTCCCACTCTGTCTCCCACCACCTACTCTCTCTCTCTCTCTCTCTCCCCCATCCCCTACTCTCAATCTCTCTCTCCCACCTTGTACTCTCTCTCACACTTCCTCTATCCCATCCCCTACTTTCAATCTCTCTCCCCCATCCTGTACTCTCTCTTTGCCGCCCCTACTCTCTCTCACACTTCCTCTCTCTCCCATCTCATACTCTCTCTTCCACCCCTACTCTCTCACACTTCCTCTCTCTCCCATCCGATACTCTCTTTGCCACCCCTACTCTTTCTCACTTCCTCTCTCCCATCCCATACTCTCTCTACCACCCCTACTCTTTCTCACTTCCTCTCTCTCTCCCATCCCCTACTCTCTCTCTCTCTCTCTCTCTCACACACACACACACACACACACACACACAAATAGCCATTCCCCCTCCCCCCTCCTCCCCCCACTCTCTCTTGCTCTTTCTTTGCATCTCTTCTATGCACTATTTAGGTCTCAATCATGTGTGCACACTATAATGCACACGTGCTATTGAGACCAAAATTAAAATGCTTTAAATAGTGCATGTGCACTATAGGGCATATGCACTATTAAAAGCTTTACATTAAAGGCAAGTGTAAGGCTTGGTTTTTCCTTGGAGATCCAACCCAAAGGTTTGGAGTTTATAAATAGGTCCAAGACATGTTTTCCAGAAAACATACAAAAAATGATTGATTTTTTTTATGTGCTCTCCTTTAAGATTCCTCATGGTTGGGCATTGATAAGATTAGGTTACAGGGCATTGTAGGTCTTTTTGTTAGCTATATAACCATATAATTTAATTTTAATTTTAATTATTTAAAGCCTTTCATCTATAATTTCTTTTGAATGTATGTTCATTTTTTGACAAAAACCACCATGTACTAATTGGGCTATAGATTTTAGCTCGTTCATCAAATTTTGCAACAACTTAGTTTTTAAGAAACTAGACTCTATTCTACAAACTTTGAACAAAAAAGTTTTGATTTTAGTTAGTTTTCAATTATTTCTAGGAGCACATAGATATTTCACATTTTTTCTATGTGTCTAGTTAACAAATTCATAAAAAAAATACACATTATAAAATTACCCAAAAAATCTGGGATAAACTACATAGTGTTAAGTAACTTTTGAGCAGAGTGATTAAAGAATTTCAAAAAAAAGTTAAAATTTTGAGGGGGCCACACTTTGTACTGTGTTATGTTTTTTTGGAATAAATAGTACCAATTTTTATGGTCCCCTTTTTTGAGGACCTAAAACTAAACCATTTTGAAAAAAAATTAGTAGTTTAGAAACTAGATTCAAAGGACAAAAACTTTTTTTTTTGTCATATCTTAAAAATTTGAGCGTAACTATCTTCAAATTCTTGTTGAAGTTTATAAATTGCTGATTTAAGGAAAAAGGTGTCCACTTATAGCCCCCCTTTGGCACCATAACTTGCTGCACTTACCCTACTATAGTAGTGAAGATTTATGGATATCATCCCCACCCTAGTTTTACTTCACTTTGGAGGGTTTCTGAGTTACCAAATCTTTTTGTTATGTGTTGATCTTTTACTTTTATGTTTATGGTTGTGATCAGTAGATTAGATCTAATACATCATTGCAGTATATGCTTATGTAATTTGTAATATTGTTGAGATGAGGGTTAGTGGTGAAAGATGTCAGTTTGATAATTATTTCAAAGGGAAAAAGTTTTATAGATCCTAATTCACCCCCCTCCCCTCTTAGTATCTTTCTTCCCCAATAGAATTCCAATAGAATTTACCGCTAACATATTCTCTTCAATACTTTGATGAAACATTCCTCTCCATCATCAATGTTCTTGCACAATCCATTATCGATCTGTTCCATCTTTCAGCTATACCATATTGTGGTTGAGTTCTAGGTGAAGACATCTTCCTTTTTATTCCTCTATCATTGCAAAATATGTTAAAATCTCTAGATATGAACTCTCTACCTCTATCTGATATCAACCCTTTTTATGTCTCTTGTACATCTATATCTTTAGCTTTAAGTCCCTCAAAATATCACACAAGCATCACAAACTCTGATACTAATTGTTAGAATATTTGGAATAATTGGGAGGGTGAGTGAATAAATTATCCCCTGGTCCATATGTACAAATAAAATATTTGACAACTTAACCAAATAACTCACTAACTAAACCTATTTACTATAATCCAACTTATTCAATCCATTTAGTTCTCTATTCTATATGTGTCAACTTGTAGAAACTTATTAGAGTCAATAATAAAATAAAAATAAAAAATAGTAAGTTGCATAAGCACATAATAAACATCCCCACAATGTTTTTTGAAGAAGGAGATTGTTGAAAATAGATTGATACAAGTATGATAAATGTGTTTCAATCATTTTTTTGTCACTGATGTCAAACCTTCTATTTTGCTGGTAAGATCACTACTTATATGATTTAAGTACTATCACTTATTTGATTGATGAAGAGGATTTGATCAAAATATGTAATAATAGAACCTAGATGAAAGGTTGAGCTATGATATAATAAGGAGCACAAGAATCAACTAAGACAGTGATATCATAGTGCATTGATAATCTACTTAAGGTTGCAAAGGTTGGTTACACTAAATTGTTTTATAAGAATAAGTTAAATAAAGTTTGTTCGCCAAGCTTAACCAAATGGATAGTAGTTGTCGAGAAAATTTAGTACAAGCCAAGCATAAAATTAGTTGGAGCCAAGTAAAAGTCTATTTTAGTGGATGCCAAGTAAAGTTTAGTTAATGCTGAGTACTAGTAAACTTTAGTTCATGGCAAGTGATTTTACAAAGGATTCGAGCAATGCAGCATGTGTCGAGCATCAGAAGAAAGTTAATGTTGAGTGTCAGCATTATTAGAAAGATCATGAATTTGATGGATCTGAGCCAACAATTTTTTTTTCTTGGATTGTGTGAACTAGGTGGAAGATAAGATTGATGAGCTAGTGGCATAGAATTCATGGTAAACCATTTTGAGTTGAATTCAAAGAGGATTAAAGTAGAATTTTCTAGAAGTGATATAGAATGAGGGGTAGATTCATTGAGTCCTACCTAATCTATCCTAACCCTAAATTGGATGATGGAGAATGAATGGAAAAAGATCTTCATTCTCTATTTAAAAGGATGGTTTGTTAGAAGCAAGGGTTGTCATGTGCGATAACCTAAGAAAGACAAGGAGTTAAGAGTATTGCTTCATTCAGTGCCCTAGTTGAGAGTTTGCATTGGCATGTTAAGAAAGAAGGCTTATGTACAAGCTATTAGAGCTTAAATGTGTGAAAGCCAAGTAGAATGGAGGACAAAAATAGAGAGTTGTAATCTACAAATGGAGTTGTAAGTTGTTATCAGATCAAGCCTTATTGTTACTATCTAAAAATTGTATCAGTCTAGGGTAAATCCTTTGGATTAAGGTTGACCTAACAGTCATTTGTAAATCCTTTAACTAGGTGACATTCCAAGTGAATGGTCTAAAGTCCTCTAACAAGGTACACTCCTAACAGGGTGATTGAAATCCTTTAACAAGGTCACATTTAATAGTGTGTATTGTAACATTTATGAGGGTTGGCCTTTCATAGGGCATCACTTCAGAAGAGTGAAAAAGAGTAGCATGTAATTGATGGTATTTCCCAAATTGGGTTTCCACATAAATCATTGTGTCAAGTGTGTTGTTAAATCTGTTATGTTTCATGTTTACATTTCTACAAATTGATTTGATAGTAACCCATAAGTTTTAATGATTGCATAATCTTATGGATGCATGCATGATGATAAATGTTTTATGGGTTCACTAAGCTATGAAAAGTTTTATTTATACATTTGGATCTTGGATAACTGATTCACCCCCCTCTCAGTTATTCTAAATAATTCAAATAGTTTGACACCAAGATTTAATGTGAAAACCTAATTTGGGAAAAAATATGGATAACATGCTACGAGTTTTCATTATTTTGAAGTGATCTTTGTTAGGAGCCAACCCTAATAAAGGTTATAAAACATACTATAAGGTGTGAGCCTAGTAAAGGATTTAATCACCCTATTAGGAGTGACATTTCTAAAGGACTACAAACATTCCATTAGAATTCCACCTTAGTTAAAGGATTTACAAATGATTGTTAGGTCCACCTTGTCAAAAGGATCTTTACTACTATCACAATGGTTAGAAGGTAACAAAAAAGCTTTGATATGATAACATAAAAATCACTTTGCAAACTTAGATCTTTGTTGTTCTGAACTTTGGTTCATTGGTTATACTTCATTGTTCTCATCATCTCAGATTTTCTTGACAACTCTTCAAGCAATCCTTCCCCTTACAAACTTCACACTTTTTCTTGCAAGTCTATTCACCACTAGTCTTTGCAAATTCCAAGTCCAACAACCCACTAAATTATATCAAACACCTCCTTAAATAGGTAGCATTCATCTTTCCTGCTTAATCAAAATCATAGATCTTAGGGTCTATAATCAGATCCAAAACATTCAATGAATCTATCCAACTCCTTGTTCATCTTCTCTTCTCAACACTTCTAGAAACATCTTCTCAAATATTATCCTTTGATCACTCAACTAATCATTTCCTTGCATTAAATAATAGAAATCATCATTCCTTATTTTCAACAAATCTTAGTTATTCCAAGATTTCAACTATGTTGGCCACAAATCTTGATCCTTTCATAAACTATTCTTTTTCTATCACTTGGTTATCACTATGTTCTTCTTCTCAGTCTTCACTAGATCACTTGGTCACCACTATGTTATTTTTCTTAGTCTTCACTAGATCACTCAATCATCACTAATTATATCTCTCAATCAATATAGATACTCAATGAACACTATTATGCTTGACAATGGTTAAGTTCCTTAGTCTTCTACTTCGACTCCTTTAGTGATTGTGAAACACTGATACTTGGTCAAGATTATATTAAAGCTTTGAATATCAATCCATTTTTCTCTTCACATAATCTTTCTTCTTAATTAATAAGCATCACATTATCTTATCAAGTAGTAATTTATCTAGTTTCCATTGTAATTCCATCTCACTTACATATCTCAACTCACCCTTTCACTAGGTCATCTCATGATTTCTTCTTTTCAAATTCTCTTCATCAATCAAATGATATGACACTCTATATTGTTAGTAAATGTCTATCTAGTAGGTTTGGAACTTGTCTTACCAATAGTTTTGACATCAATGAGAATATAACAATTGGTCTAATCAGGAACTCAACAATTATAGCTCCAAAAAGTTCTTAGTTGGATAGATATTATACTAATTCAGTAGGGTGCCATATCATTTGATTGATGAAGATGATTTGAAAAAAGTATATTAATGAGTTAGAGTATTAAGTTGTATGGCATTCAATGCGCACTTGAATGAGTTAGACATTGATAATATAGTGTCAATTTGATTATTTTAAAATCATGTATTTTTGTAATTTAATGATGAAGTTTATGTATTCACTGATATAAACAAGATACACAAAGTAACAAGGTGAAATAAAGAATAAAATATTTATCGAGTGACTATAGTTATCACCAAATAATTCGCAAAGAAAGTTAAAGATCAATATTAATCGAGTAAGTTTAGTTTTGACTGAGTGATGTATTACTTGAGTGGAATGTAATGTTCAAAAAGTATGGCTAGAAGAACAAGTGAACAAATATAGAATCTAAGGTTGAATTTTGGTAAAAATATAGAATGTTTGACAAGTTCAAAGGCTAAAGTCAGAGTTTTTAACAAGATCTACAACTAGAGAAATAAAATGAAGATTTGATTATGGAGATTAAAGAAGGATAGAGATGACAACAAAGTTCTACAAAAGTTTTATTTTCTAAGTGACTAAATGTAATGAATATGAGATCTACAGATGTGTTTAAACAACAAAATCTAGAAGAATCTAGAAGCAAAGAGATAACTATTTAAGGAGATGATTGAGAAAGTTGTTGGTTTCCAATCATTAGTAAAATTATTGGAGAATGTAGATTAAGGTGCAAAATTGTTAAAGATAAAAGAAGCAAGATGAACCAAGAAGAGTAGAAGGAAGATCAAGTAGATTTAAGTGCAAAGTGAAAGAGTACTAGAGTGAATTAGCTAGAAGAAAGTGATCAGAAAGAGATCGAGCATAATAGAGATCTAAACAAGCAAGGTAGTGCTAAACCTAGTGGATCATTTGACTTTTACTTTCTAACAATTATAGTAGAAAAAAATCTTAACAAAGTGGAGCTAAAAAGTCTATAAAATCCTATATGGTAACATCAAATATTGATGTTTGTAAGTAATTTAAAACATATCCTTTACAAAATACCACTCTTTAGATAGGATCAAGGAGTGATAAGGTCTAGATAATTTTTTGATTAAAATACTCTAACTAGGTCACATTAATAAAATATATGTAAACCTTTAACAAGGGTGGATCCTAGAAGAGCTCACTTTAGAAGAGTGAAATTATTTGGGTTGTTGGTCCTAGGTGTTTTTTCCTTTACAAGGTTTCTATGTTAAAAATATTAATGTAAATTGTGTGAATTTTTTTGTGTTACAAGGTGATTTTTCATGATATTTACTTACTACTACAAGTCAATAAAAGATAAGATTAATTATTAATATTTTATAATGATAGAAACAAAAAGATAATAGTTTGAAGTAAATTGATTATATGTAAAAGTTAATTGTGAAGTTGAATAAGTTCACTGAGTTATTGCTATTGAAGATTATGAAGTTTGATTGTTACTAAAGTGTTTGAAGGGACTATAGGATAATTGGACATAACTGATTCAACCACCCCCTCCAGTTATCTAACAATTGGTATCAGAGCTTAGTGCTTGGAGAAAGAATTTTAAAGGAACTTGAGAAAATGATCTCAAGGTTTATAAGAGAAGCACTAAATTTGAACAAGGAGAATTTCTCCTCATGGAAAGAAAAAATGAGGCTACATATATCTGGAATTGGAGATAATGTTACACAATGGTTGGACAATGAGTACACTACACATATCGCTCCTATGTTTGTGTAAAAAATGACTAAGAAGATAAATCATAATAGCCTGATGATTTAGACTACATTTTCCCTTAATGATGCCAAGTTTTATGACATAAAGAACAATGCTAGTGCTAAATAGATGTGGGATAAATGGACACTTGTACATAGTGGAGATCTAAATGTGGTAAGAGCTAAAGATGAAAGAAGTAGAAGCAAGTATGATGACATGAGAATGAAAGAAGGTGAGAATGTTGCACAGTATGCAAACTAAATGAAGGAAGTTGTTAGTACAATAAGAGATTTTGGAGGAGTTATTAGTGACAATGAAATTGTAAGTAAATCTCTTAAAACTCTTATGCACATCTATGCTATAAAAGTTTTTACAATTCAAGAAGTAAAGTTATTCCTGGTAATGATATGACACTTGATGGTTTAGTTGGTCAGTTGACTACTTTTGAGTTGAGAAATAATGACAATAGTATGGTTTTACTTGGAAATTATTGTAAACCCTTGCTAACTATTGGTAATTAAAAGAAAGAGAAGAAATGTAAAGAAGAAAGTGCATCTAAATATGAAGATGGTCTTGATGAAATTGAAGCATTGATTGAAAGAAGATTATCAAGAGGTAAAGGTAATATCAAAGGTAAATTGTTCCTAATTTTTTTTAAGTGTAATGAAGTTGGTCATTTTTTGCTAAATGTCCTAATAGAAGAAAGAGTGGTAGAAATGACAAGAAATGTCACAGTTATAAGAAAAATAAGTGTTGAAAATTGGCTTTTATGTAGTGATTTAATTGTTGTAATTAATGGAAACACATGATGTAATTACTTGCAAAAAAACCTCATAAATAAAGTTACTTAGCTTTTAGTACTCAGAAAATTGTCTAAGTATGAAATTAGTTTAGATCAATGTAATCGTTTATATGTAAAATGTTTCTAACATCATATTATGACTATCGAAGATAGATGGAGATAGTATACATGATGATCATGATGTGCATAACCTTAGACATCAGTACAGATAGTACATAAAAGAGATATTTATGATTTACCAGTGAAACCATAGTAAAATTTAAGAAACCCCCTCTAGAAAAAGATATAAATTATTGGTGAATCTTTCATTATTTTGAAAAACCAAATTATTTTTATTGGTGAATCTCTCAATTTTTTATTTTATTTTAAATATTATTTACAATGACAATTATTTTGGAAACACAAATTTTGAGTTGAAATATTGGTGAATCTTAATAATAATAGGAAGTTCACTAATCATCATGGAATATTACAAATCAAAATTGACCATGTTTTATCTCATAAAAATTATGAGGATAATTACATTATATTTTAAATCAATAGTGAAAACTAAATATTGGTAATGTATCCCTAAAGTAACTAATAATTATGATAATTATTGGTGAATTAATTTTAATTTCTTTGATAATATATAATATTTAAGTGAATCAAATCTAATCATGTATTGAATATTGTGGCAAATCTTTGAGTTTAATTTTTTCAATAAAATAAATTATTGAGAGATTTTAAATATTTTAGAACTAAATTTAATAAAAATGTGGCGATTTAGGTTGCATTAAATCTTAAATTATTAGCCAAAGTACTAGATTTTTTTTTCTAAAATTTGCAAAATTATGAATATTCACCTCTAAAAAATACCCTAAGTGAAACAAAACAATGAAATTAAAGGGAAAGGAATTATTTGGTTTACAAAATAATTACTTGACCAATTAGGACTGGCATCCTAGATGTTTACTCTAAGTTGAAAAAGTATATTGTGATCTCAGCTGACCCCATGGCAATTTTGTGAAAAGGCATGGTATTTATGCAAAGATATCTTGTGAAATCATTAGCGATGCGAAGTAATGTGCAATTGTAATATGAAAAGTGATATGAATTTTTTTTGTGAAGTGATAGATGTGAATTTTTTGAGAACCTAATTTCATGATTTGAGATTGAGCTGAAGTCAAAGATCAACCAAGAAAGAAGGTACATCATCTATATACTTGAGGATTAATTACTTGTTTGGGTAGTGAGATCTTCTTGTAATTGGAAGTGCATGTTTTAGTAGTGAGCTCTTCTTGCATCCACTATACTACAACTCCTAATAGGGATTCAAAGTCTCCTAATAGGGACTCTCTATACTAAATTTTCTCATTGACTCCTAACACGGTCCATCCTATAACGAAGAACATATATCAGTATATTATCTAGTGGATATCATCCCCACTAGGGTTTTCCCTTAGCCAAGGTTTCCCTAGTTAACAAAATATGGTGTTATGAGTTCTCTTTATGCATGGTTACTATTTATATTCAGCATTACTTGCTTACTTTCTTATGCATGGTTTAAAGTAATTAATAATATCTAGTTGTCAACATATTTTGTAGAATACTAATTCACCCCCCCCCCCTCTCAGTATTCCCTATTTCTAACAATTGGTATCAGAGCATAGTTACTCAAAAGAGGCTTAACAACTTCAGTAAGATCCCTATGGATATGGAACAGTTGATGAAGAACCTTGAAGAGACACTTGAACAAATTGATCTCCTTACTGAAGAAAGAGATAAGCTAAAAGATAGATATGAAGACTCCAAAGTATACATTGGACAATTGAAGAAAAAGATTGAACATCTCAAATGCAAGTCTGAATCTACTAAATCTACTAATGATCATGAATATTCAAAACTAAAAACAGAGTACAAGATCTTGAAGCATGAATTGAAGATTACTAATTTAAATTTGAGTTTGAAGAATGATCCTAGGAAAATTGAATTTGATTTAAAGACTAAAAATTTTGATCTTAGAGCAAGTCTGGAGAAGAGACATTTAAATTTAAAACATTGAAAGAAGATCATGAAGAACTTCATAATGTTGGCATTATGATACATTTTTGTCATTAGTTACAGCACTTATTGGATTCTGAATGCTTACCGAGCTCACACCGAAAACCAAGCTTTACCTAGTACTCAGTGTTTACCGAGTAATCAAGGTGAACAAAGAAGTCAGTGTTTATCGAGTGATCAAGGTGAACAAAGCAATCAGTGTTTACCGAGTGATCAAGGTGAACAAAGCAATCAGTGTTTACCGAGCATTCAAGATAAAGAAAGGAATCAGTTTTGACCGAGTAAAGATGTACTAAGATGTAACCGAGAACTTCATGATAACCGAGCTCCTGAGGTTATCAAGGAAATTAATTTTTACCAAGCTCAGACGGATATCAAGGAAACTAACTATCACCGAGTCACAAGGTTCTATCAAGTATTTCCTTTGATCACCGAGCAACAATTCAGAAAGAAGTATTCACCGAGTGACATCTCTTCTACCGAGTCTCCAGTGGTTACCGAGTTCAGAACTATTCGAAGTGTTTAGTATGAACCGTGCCTTCACTTCTACCGAGTGCATGACGATGCCAAGTAACGCAGTGGACGCCGAGTATCAGAAGGACACCGAGTCAGTTCAGTGAACCCGAGTTTTTACCTTGGGCCGACTTTGTATAGAGATTTGCACTTGTTGTTTTAGCTGACCTTGCATGTATTGTTTAGCCGACCTTGCATGTATTATTTATATGGATAGTATATATATGCAATGTATTGTATCATTCAAAAATAGAGAGATATAGCAAATGGTAATGAGTGGAAATATGAAAGTGTGAATATGTGAAAGTGCGAAAGAAATACATGCATGCGAAAGTATGTGGGCTGAATTGTGAAGATATTCAGCAGGTCTAGTTTTGAAGCAGAAAAGTTTTATCTATCACATCAAGGTGAATCAGAGCATAGCGGATCTTATCAGCAATCAGTTGTAATCAGATCCACTGTTTCATTCTAACAGGTGAATCAGTTTTTGCAAATCCTTTAACAGGGTAGACTTAACAGTCTTTTGTAAATCTTCTAATAGAGTGCATACTTTATTGTATGTTTGGAAATCCTCTAACAAGGTGGATCTAGCAATCCTTTGTGCTCCTAATAGGGCAGATCACCAGAAGTGGTCATTGTAAGCCTTAACCGGCCAACTTCATACTGTAGTAATGAAGCTTGTGGGTTTCATGTCCACCCCAGTTTTACTTTCTATTTGGAAGGTTTCTGGGTCACCAAATCTGTGTGTTCAAATCTTGCAAATGATTTTGTTTCATGCTTACAATAGGTTACTTGGATGAATGATGAATATATCAGTATACAGTTTTATTGTTTGAAATTTTAGAAGTTACTGATTCACCCCTCCCCTCTCAGTAACTTGTCATATCTTGAATATTTCCAACAATTGGTATCAGAGCCATAAGGTTCTCAAGATAAAAGCTTCACAGCTTGAGCAAAGATCAAGGACAATGGAGATATTCAAACTTGACAAAACTATTGAGAATGAAAAGCTAGATCTGAAAATGGCCATGGCTCAACTCAATGAAGCAAAAGAGCATCTTTTACAATCCTTGAAAAGAAGAAAAGAACTTGTAAAGCAAATGAATGACCATCAGTATGTTGAAGAAAAGATTGAAGATCTCTCACCATCAAATAGTTCAGATGAAGCTGACAAAGCAATCAAAGAACTCTTAGAAAAGAATGGATCTCTGCAGGAAGAAGTAAGAAAGCTCAAAAGGGAACAAGGAATCCAGTCCATCAGGCTATGCGAAATCTTGGAGCAAAGGAACAAGGCAGCTGAAGACTTAGAGGTAAGGAATAATCAATCCTCTCAGCTTGAAAATCTTGTAACTCAGTTATCTAATGCAAATGAAGAAATTATGAATCTAAGATCTGAGAATGAGATTTTGAGAAATGACTTAATTACTAAAAGACAAATCAATGCAAGCTTACAAAGTGATCTAATCTTTGAAAAACAAGTCAATGAGAGAATGGTAAAATCTCAAAAAGACATGGATCAATTGAATCTGCAAAATGAAGAAAACTTTCATAAACAAAATGGTAAAGCAGGCCTTGGATACAAGGAAGAAGGTGAATCCTCCAAACAGGGTACTCAAAAGAATCAAAAACCTACTTGCAGCCACTGTGGTAAGTTAGGTCATACATCTAACAAATGTTGGAGCAATGGAAAAGGAAAATTTAATGGAAAATGCTACAATTGCAATCAGCATGGACACAAAGCCAATGAATGCAAAAGGAAACTGAAATTTGAAGGTAAATGTCACAAATGCCAAAAGCAAGGTCATAAGGCATCACAATGCAAATTCAAATCTTTTAATCTAGCTGAACAACTTGTCAAAGCAATATTTGATTGGGACTACAACACTTGGTGCAGATGTCATTATTGTGGAGAATATGGTCATACTGGCATAAACTGTGCAAGGCATCACCTAAGAAAAAGGGATACCACTGTAAGATGTTATACATGTACAAAACTTGGTCATATATCTAAAAACTGCATGAACATAAAGAAAGTCGAGGATGAGAAGAAAATCAAAGTAGACAATATTCGGAAGCAAATGAAGCGGCAATGGATTTCTAAATCTACCAAGCCAGATAATTCAAGTAATGGAATGGTCACTCAAGAAGTGAGTGACTCTCCCATTTCCAATTAAGACTCATCAGGATAAGACCAGGACTGTATCTACAAGCAATATCCTAAGCAGTCCTAGAATGAAAATATGATCAAATCAGTATTTCAGATACATCAGGATCATGGTCGGTACATGACCTTACCGAGCTCAATCGGGTGCAATAAGGCTTCTTTCACCAAGTTGCACTTACCGAGCATGGTTGGTTCTTCTCTTACCGAGTTAAGGGCGGATTAACCTATTTTCTTTTGGTCACCGAGTTGTGAAGTTTAAACCGAGCTAGTGGATGACAGCCTGTCAATCGCAGCTACCTCCGTGCTGAACATTAATGACAAATTTTTCATCAAAAGGGCAAATTTCAACCTCATTTTTTCACCGCAAATTCAAGATTTTCAAAAGAGGGCTTTCAAGCGAATTCAAGTGAGTTGAAGAAATTTTCCAGCGAAGTATTCTTACAAAATCTTCTTACTCACCAAGCAGCAATGGCTTCCGCAAGCACCAGCAGCAGCAAGGCGAAGAAAGGATCAAAAATGCTTGTAAAGGGAACGGAATGGAAGGTAAAATGATGATCAGATTCCACACTTGTTTAGTTTTGATCAAAGATATAGAGCATGTTGTAAATGATGCTACAAACATGTGGAAAAATATCTATCATCTACATAAGCCCAGTGTAGACCCAGTAGAAATAAAGGATGATGACAGCAGCAGTAGCAGTGATGAATCAGATAGCACTCCATCCATCACAATTACACCAGGAGAGTTGCATGCAATGATGGAAGAAAAGGAGGAAGAAGACAAAGAGGAAGAAGCTGAAGAGGAAGATAAGGAGGATGATACGGTAAAAATTGCAGCAGCAGTTATTGCATCCCTTCCTCACTCCCTAGACAAACCTATGACATCATCAAGGTTGGAGTCAGCTTCAGCAGGTTCATCTACACCAGTTTTACCATCTACACCTACCATATCTCAGCTCCAGGTATCATCAGTGGAAGTGACTACCACTTCATCTACCGAGCTGCATCCCTCTTCGTCTACCGAGCTGCACCCCTTTTCATCTATCGAGTTAGCCTCCTCGACTCCATCATCATCAGTTGGCATTGCTGTAAGTTCTCAAATTTTGACAACTTGTTCTACAATTTTGTTGCCATCTACTTCAGGCACAGTGAGCTCAAATACTATATTACCGAGTGTATCACCATTTTTGGCCAGCACTCAAATTTTTGACCCTGTACATACTTCTATTGGCACTCAAACCTCAAACATCCTAGTTTTTACTGCTAGTCCTTCTATCTCTACTGTTGTGTCTATTCCAAAGGTCAAACCAGTCATCCCAGAAGTCAAACAAAAGCAACCATTAAGACTTATGATCACTGGAAAGGAAATTCTTGAAGATATTGACTTGGACACAGAGATAATAATTCCAAATATTGACTTTGATAATGGTACCATTGAAGAAATGAGGTATGCTAGTCAACTTATTGAGAAAAAGGCTACTCAGATGCAGTTAAGATCAGAAAGGGATAAGGAATATAGGATAATTGAGGAAGCCCAGAACATAATTACTGAGGCTATAGGTGTTGATGTTGATACTTCTCAACACATTTTGATTCAACTAGAAGAGGCAGTTAATAAATTCAATGAAGATGCCTCCGGACAAGAAAAGCTAATTGAGCGTGCAGAAAAGAAATTTGATAATAAGGTATTAGGGCACATTGCCCAGAACATTGCAATAAATCAGGTTGCATTAACCTTAGTTTTGGCAGATATGGAACATTCTTTTAATAATGTAACATCTCTTTTTGCTAAACTTTGTGATGTTACCGAATACACTAAAGGAATAAGAGAAAAACTAAATAAAATTGATGAAGATCTGAAGGTAAGCGCACAGAACTTGAAGCTTGACCCCAGTTCAAGCTCATCTCATCACCTCAGAATCAAATTTTTGTCAGAGAAGCAGGCAGAGCTGTTGAGGGAAGAGGCAAGGATCTGATCTACATTGATAGATATACAAAACATGATCCTTCCCATCATGGATTCAATGCAGAAGCATATTGCACATTCAAAGACATTAATCCATGATAATAACTTCTCCATTGCAGATCATGTGATTGAACTTTCGGCTGAAATTCAAATAGCTCTTTCTACCTGCAAAATTTTGCAAGAGAATTGGGATAAGACTCTCCAGCTTATTCTCCAGGTACATTCAGAGTTCATCTCTCATTTTGGTGTTTCCATATAAGTATATATATTCTTTATTCTTTGGCATTATTGTCAAAAAGGGGGAGATTATTGTTGGATATGTATACTATTTGGATATGTATACTATGGGTAAATAAGTGTTTTCAAAATTTTTACAAAGAAAGAGATATACAGCTCATGTAAATAATGTATGTACATTCTATGGGGGAGTTGTACATAAAAGCTATTCTATGGGGGAGTTGTATATAACGAAGCTATGTATATTCAGAATCAGTCATCAGCATGTCAGATAAATTTTGTCTCATAAGTGTTTTTGTCACTAATGCCAAAGGGGGAGATTGTTGGCATTATGATACATTTTTGTCATTAGTTACAACACTTATTGGATTCTGAATGCTTACCGAGCTCACACCGGAAACCAAGCTTTACCTAGTACTTAGTGTTTACCGAGTAATCAAGGTGAACAAAGAAGTCAGTGTTTACCGAGTGATCAAGGTGAAGAAATCAATCAGTGTTTACCGAGTGATCAAGGTGAACAAAGCAATCAGTGTTTACCGAGCATTCAAGATAAAGAAAGGAATCAGTTTTGACCAAGTAAAGATGTACTAAGATGTAACCGAGAACTTCATGATAACCGAGCTCCTGAGGTTATCAAGGAAATTAATTTTTACCAAGCTCAGACGGATATCAAGGAAACTAACTATCACCGAGTCACAAGGTTCTATCAAGTATTTCCTTTGACCACCGAGCAACAGTTCAGAAAGAAGTATTCACCGAGTGACATCTCTTCTACCGAGTCTCCAGTGGTTACCGAGTTCAGAACTATTCGAAGTGTTTAGTATGAACCGTGCCTTCACTTCTACCGAGTGCATGATGATGCCGAGTAACGCAGTGGACGCCGAGTATCAGAAGGACACCGAGTCAGTTCAGTAAACCTGAGTTTTTACTTTGGGCCGACTTTGTATAGAGATTTGCACTTGTTGTTTTAGCCGACCTTGCATGTATTGTTTAGCCGACCTTGCATGTATTATTTATATGGATAGTATATATATGCAATGTATTGTATCATTCAAAAATAGAGAGATATAGCAAATGGTAATGAGTGGAAATATGAAAGTGTGAATATGTGAAAGTGCGAAAGAAATACATGCATGCGAAAGTATGTGGGCTGAATTGTGAAGATATTCAGCAGGTCTAGTTTTGAAGCAGAAAAGTTTTATCTATCACATCAAGGTGAATCAGAGCATAGCGGATCTTATCAGCAATTAGTTGTAATCAGATCCACTATTTCATTCTAACAGGTGAATCAATTTTTGCAAATCCTTTAACAGGGTAGACTTAACAGTCTTTTGTAAATCTCCTAACAGAGTGCATACTTTATTGTATGTTTGGAAATCCTCTAACAAGGTGGATCTAGCAATCCTTTGTGCTCCTAACAGGGCAGATCACCAGAAGTGGTCATTGTAAGCCTTAACCAGCCAACTTCATACTGCAGTAACGAAGCTTGTGGGTTTCATCCCCACCCCAGTTTTACTTTCTATTTGGAAGGTTTCTGGGTCACCAAATCTGTGTGTTCAAATGTTGCAAATGATTTTGTTTCATGCTTACAATAGGTTACTTGGATGAATGATGAATATATCAGTATATAGTTTTATTGTTTGAAATTTTAGAAGTTACTGATTCACCCCTCCCCTCTCAGTAACTTATCATATCTTGAATATTTCCAACACATAAGTACAACACTATTGTGAAAGGTGAACTAACTTAGTGCAAGCAACAACTTGAAATTTTTTACACTGGTAGAGAAAAGCTTGATGAACCAATGTCAATACAAAGACTTACTTATGATAAGACTGGTCTTAGTTATCTATTTAACATGTCTATAAAGAAACCATAAAGTAAATTAGATTTGAAAGAGAAAGATAAATCTAATGATAAAATTGAAACCAATCAATCTTCTAATAAATCCAAAGAAGTTGGACAAGAGAAGGAAACTAAAAAATTGGATGAACCTAAGAAAGTAGAATCTCCTAAGGAAACCAGGTATGAATTTAGAGGTAAGTATTTTTCATGTAATGAAATAGGTCATATGAAAAGAGTTTGCACAAATAAATCATTTAATCATGTTACAAAATTTTACTGTCATAATTATCAATGTATTGGTCATAATGCAATTGATTGTAGGAAACCTAAATATCATAATGATAGAAGAAAGAGTAGAATATCTGGAAACACTAACCTTGTAGATAGAATAAGGTCTAATGAAAGGACATAAAGGGAAGTAGACCTTATGAAAAAAGGAAGAATATCATGTGTTATAAGTGTAACAACTTTGGACACATAGCCTAGAATTGTCAAGCACCTATTGATCAACAGAATCCTAGAAGCAGAACCCAGTATGTTAGTTATGCAACAACTTCGGACATACATCAAAGTATTGTAGAATGGAAATAAGTAATAATGGAAGGAACTTCAAAAATTATAGAAGGAATCATGGAAGAAACTTTAGAAATAGAAGTAAGAATGGGAGGAACTTCAAAAATGATAGAAGGAATCATGAAAGTAACTTTGGAACTAAGAAAGACAATGAAGAACAAACAAATGTAGTCAGAAAACTTTGAGAAGAACTTAACGAGGCATTTCTAAAGCGATAAGATATTTTAGAGGAAAAGTTAGATCATTCTAAGATAGGAAAACCGAAGTCAGTAATAAAGTTTGATTCAACCAAATTGAATTAAGCTTGTTCACAGAACTAGAATTAGAAACTTTATTTATAGATCAAGCTATGAGTAGTGAGGTTGAGAGAAGATGTTTCTTAATGAGTTTGGATTGTAGTTAAGCTCACTTGAAATTTGGAGCTTATTGAAACAAGTTATGAAGAAATAAGAGTTATTATTATAACAAAGAAAGTTTACCCTATGACAGAAGATGAAATCTATGTTTCTAAAAAAAAATTGTGAAGTTTTGTGGAGAATTGTCATGATGAAAGGAAGCTATGGTGAACCTTGGATAACATTTGAAGATTGGAAAATTTATCTTGAAAAAATATTTGATTTTAGAGTGAAATAAACCTTTTTGATTTAGCGAAGTATGCAATTAATGCAAGTTATAGATGATTTAATAGAGTAAAAACTTAATTATTTCTACATTGTAATCATCTTAGAAGCTTAAAGCACCCAAAAACAATTTGGAAAAAGTGATTTCAAGAAAAGCCTTACTCTAAAAAAGGTATTTTATCATTCTTCACATAGAAATTCTTCAATAAATTTTTATTTGGTGTAATCATGGATATGCCAATTTATCTTTGTCAATTACTCCAAACAATGTAGTTTTCTTGGAAGATGTAGGAAGCTACTTGTGTAGTAAGTTTGAAACCATTGAAAGTGAGTTTATGAACAAACATATGGAAATTGTTTTCAATCATGATATGACTATTAAGCCTAGATATGAACATCTTAAAGAATTAGACTTAGTTAAATATCATTTTTACCATAAACTTGATACATAAGAATGGACTCAAATCATATTGAGTAGAATTCATAATGGAAAGATTTGGATGGGAGACAATGTAATTGACATCTCTACCAACCTTATTCATGAGGTCATGAGTCTTAGAAAATAAGGCAATGTACCTATTAGTGAGAAACTAGTTAAGTAACAAGTTGAAAATTACACTAAAGCAGTTTACAATGGTAAAGCAATGGTGATCAACACCATTAGACAACATGATGTGAGATTCTTGAGAAGAATCGTTACATATTCTATTTGTGCAAGTTCTAAGAATGATGAGTTGTCAATAAGTTTCATTTATGCAACTTATAAGATGTGTATTGAGCAAGAACAAGTGAATTTAAGTGAGATTCTAAGAGTACATCTTCTTGAGAATTTAGAGAAAATTAAGAGAACTAAGAATTGTATATTTAGATTCTAGTCTCTGATTAATCACATTTTATTTCATGTACTTAAGAGATTTCCATTTTTATTAGTTACTGATATTATGAGCAATTACAGATGCACTATGAACAAGATAACAAATGTGTGCAGAAGGCATCCAACAAAGAAAATCTTGGATAATGAAAAATTGATTATGAGGACATTTCAAAACGAGATGAAAGAGATATTCAGAATTGCCCTTGCAATTGCTGATAGATTTAAGAATGATATATGTTTTATGGTGGATACAGACTTAACCTATATTGAAGCAGTAGAACCTCAAGAAACATTTCTTGAGACCCTAGGTTATGAATTGAGAAATGATATAGCTATCAATTATATTGATTTAATGTTGAAATCCAATACAAATTAAGCATCATACAGATTTGGAACATATGAAGAGATAACTAAGTCAACTTATAGGCATCAGTACAAAAGGCATCTCATAAGAAGATTGCATTTATAATGAAGAAAGCACTATTTGAGGCCAGTATGTCAGAAGATGAATCATAATTAGTTAGACAAATAATCTCCAAACTAAAACAAACTAGTGAACAAGGTGTAATGTATGCGACATCTTTGTTAGTTGGCTAAGCATCCAGTGTATCTATTGCAAAAACTCCTATAGAAAAAAGCATCCCATATGCTACTATATCAGTCAAACAACCAAGTGGATCTAAAAGTTAGTAAAAAAGAGTCAAGAAACAAGCTACTAGACCAAAGAAGAGAAAGAAGACATTATTGAGAATTGAAAACTCTAGTGATGATGAAGAAGAAGAGGAACAAGAAAACAAACATCCAGAGAAAGTCATTGTTTCCAAGTAGCCAACAGGTAAAACAAGGCAACCTTGGAAGCCAAAGATAGAGAAGATTAACATAGCCATTTTTAATGAAGGGAACTTTGTACATATGCAAGAGTTTTATGATTTGTATAGTGATATTGAGAAGGAACATATTGATATCTCTACTCTGAGATATATGATTCTAAATATCTTGAAATTGAAGGATATTAAAAGTTTTATAAATTAGGAAGTCCATGACTATAATACCCAAAAATTGGCTCATTGCCATGATACCAATTCTAGTCTATTTTGATCATTGCTAAAGTCCTATTTCATTAGACACATTCTTGATCTAACTCACTACTTGACTTAATTGTCAGATGCATAAGACCCTAATCTGCATTCATCATATTTCTTATTTAATTCCTATAGTATGTACTCATATTAGTCGGATTAAACCTACTTGATTTAATTATAATTTAATTTAAATTATTTATACTTTATTAAATTGAATTATCACCTAAGGCTAATGTACTATGGGATTAAATTTATTTAATTTAATAAATACACCTATCTTGATTAATTAAATGTAATTATTTAATTAATAGGGAAATGTATTTCTAATTAATTAAAGGAAAATATTTAATTAAATGGAAGGCTATTCTTTAATTAATTAAACAAAGTTATTTAATTAAATAGGAGTAATTCCTAATTAATTAAATATAGTTATTTAATTAAATAAGAAAGTGTCTTTAATTAATTAAATGAAATTATTTAATTAAATAGAAAATATATTTATGAGAGCATATCTCATTTTATTAAATTAAATATCTCTCCAAAATCCTTCTTTAGTTCAAAAAGGGAAATTTCTAGTTCACTATTGATCAAAAAGGAATTAAATCAGTTAACTCCTTATTCTACTCAAATTAAATTAGTTAACTCCTTATTCTACTCAAAAGAAATTAGTTAACTCCCTCTAATTTGAGAATCTTCCTTTATGACTGAACTTCATCTTCAATCCTGACCGTTGATTGAAATCAATGTCAACCGTCAGAGCTTTTCAGGAAAATCTATATAAGAGACCCCCCTCTCTTCATTTCAGAGAGAGGTTGAAGAGAATTTGTATCGAATTGCTATCAAATTGCATTCTCATTTAATCTCATCGAATTCTCATATAGATTTTCATTGTTAGTTTAATTCTCATATAGATTTAATATGCATATTCATCTAGCATAATCTCTTTTACATGTTTCTAGATTAAAATGCATTTCTTATTCTAGATTAAATTGCACAATCATATAGATTATTTGCATCTCATTCTCAAATCTTTCGTTCGTAGAGGGTCTGGTTGCTTAAACACCTCAAATCTAGGGATATCTAATAAGCAAATCCCTCTAGATAAAAGCTAACAGGTCGCCTTGTAGGCTGATTCTTGGATGAACAATCCAATGTTCATTCCGGGATGAATCTACAAACAATGACTGTGTTGAAGTGTGTGTGAAGCCTAAGGCCACATATTCACGCATACATTTTTGGCGCCCACTGTGGGGCGTGAACTAAGTTTCTAGCTCCATCTTCTTTTCTTGCATTTTATCTTTTGTCTATTTTTCTAACTTTTTTTTTTTTTTTTGCAGCAACTTAATGGTTCTAATCAAGTGCTTTTTTAGGTTCTTATTTTAGCTTTTAAGGCTAACCCTTGTGCAGACTGAGTTGTAGGCAAAAAAATCTTGGGGTTCTTGAAAGATTTGATCATATCCTTCAAATGGTTCATTATTTCAATCTAAAATTTTTATTTCATATTTGGCATGCAATCCTTAGTTCACAAGAAAATTTTTGGATTTATTTGATCAAAAATGAATTTTTAGTAATTTTTTTAATGTATTTTCATTAAAAAAATTATTTCGTAACCCAAATAATTGAATTTTAATTTGAAAATTATATTATAGATTTGGGAAGTTTTCAAGAGATCATAGTAAAAATTTTAGGTTTTTTGGAACAAAATATGATTTTTTATAATTTTTTAATGTATTTTCATAAAAAAATTAATTCCTAAGATAAATCAAATAATTTCAATCAAAAAATTTTATTAAATGTTTTGGAGGATTTTTGTAGACTACAGTAAAAATTTCAGATTTTTTGGATCATAATTCTATTTTTAATAAAAAATTTATGTATTTTCATAAAAAAATTTATTAACTCATGATCTAAATCTTGGAATTTTAATCAATAATTTTTATTGTAGGCTTTTGAAAAAAAAAAGGAATTTTAATCAAAACCTTGGATTTGGAAGCTAAGTCCCCTTGTGGTACACTATTGTGAGTCGATAACCTTTAGAGAGGGTTAACCATAGCAGACAATCCCTCTACAAGGGAAACTGTGTGGATGGAACCTTGAGTGGTAATAGCCATTTTTGACATGGTAGTGAAAACCTCTATATAAATGTCCTTGTGGAAGAAATCTCCACGGGTGTGGTTCATTGTGGGTTGTTAGATCTCCCCAAAAGCTCTTGAAGATTAATTTCTCAAACTGTGTTGAAACCTCGGTGCACTGGGATTGGAGGTCACCCCAATGAGTCATAAAAGTCGTAAAGTCAAAACATTACTAAAAAACTTAGAGAGGCCAAACTTTTCACTTTCTAGGAATGTGTGCAATGTTTGCAAAACTCTTTGAAAACATACACAAATAGCTCTCCTAGGGATTAGCACAAACTAAGTCACTTGATTGTTCATGCGCAAGGTTGCTTTTGCCCTTGCTCATTATTTTCAGACGTGCTTGAAATCACCTGCTTGTTATTCTACGTGCTTGTTTATTTGCCTAGTTACTGAAATGATCAAAATTTGTCAAAACATTATTCCTATTAAACTGAAACTATCAAAAGAATTCAACTTTTCACTACAGTCACGCGACGATTAACTTTCGGGACTTGCTGTTCTATTTTCTTGGCAAATCTGAGATCCTGTCTTGGGTGACCATTGTAGATTCTTGCGCGAAACTCTGCTGAAACACTGCCAAAAACTTGTTAAAATTGGTCATTTCCTACACTTCTTCACGTGACCTGTAAAGGTTTTTTGCATGAAATCTTGTGTCAGCATTACCAATTTGGGTCTATTTTAGCTATCTGCGGCCTGCACACTATCTTTTTCTATGTCCTTTTATCGCTCTTTGTCTATAAATAGTCCTAAAATAGTGAGACCTCACTTAGCTAAATTCTTGTGTCTTGTACTTTGACTAGTCTCATCTCTTAAGTTACCTTTTGTCTTTGTTTCTTAATGCTTGTCACACTTTGTGTCGCATTGGTCATAATCTCTGGCTATTCTAGCCTTTAAATCAGACTATTTGTGCCTTAGTGTACAATATTCTTTCTATTATCTTGTCCTTTTTGAGACTCAATCTTAGTATATTCCTTGTCCAGGTTCTAACTTATTGTCCTTGTCTATGACTATCGCAACCAGAAGTGACAACACGTTTTATCCTCTTAGACTTAGACGTGGTCATGCTAGGGGTCATAATCATGGCAGAGGTCGCTTACCTTTTGTTACACAATCGGTATCTAGTTCGACTAGTGAGGCATCTTCACAACCCCCCTCACCTGCCAGGTCACCTCAAACTCAGCAAACATTTTCCATAAACCTGCAACAAGTTAGAAATCCTTTGTACAAAGAGGATACTGAGATAGGAAGAGGTCCTGCATTACCAAACACAATAATGATCTTTTTTTCAGAGGACCTTTAGAAACACAACACACTAAAACTAAACACATTCCTATAATGACTAATCGTGAACCTGAACATAGTAGTCATAATCGACATCAAGAACCACCCAGGAATAACAAAGAGAAAGAGAAAGACTATGACACCGATGAGGAACAAGAAGAGGTGGAAATACTCCCTGAACACATAGTTAAACATTGAAGAGACAAAAACTTCCAAAAGGTCATGAGAATCCTACTCAATGAAGAGAAAGAAAAGTACTTTCTCAAACTTGCCCAAGAGGGAGCAAAGTTACCTTCTCATTTCAATGTGAAAACCATTATCATGCTTGAAGAAGAAATTGAAACTTCTAAACTCCAAAAACAACTAAAAATTATGCAAGACCAATTGGCTCAGATGATGCATGAGAGAGAGAAACCATAAACATACACATTGGATGCTCTTTGTCCATTTCCATTTAACAAAAGCATAAACATGGCACCTTTCCCATGAGGCATAGAACTACCCAAAATGACAAGTACTTTGGTACTACTAATCTCCAAGATCACTTGTAGGAATTTGGTGCTTTGTCTATGGAGTTTATACATGATCAAACCTACCTCATACATTTATTCCCTAGAAGCCTAGGTGGTCAGGCTTTGGAGTGGTCCTCACATTTACCTCCTGGTTTCAAGGCATTTTAGTAAATTTCCAATCTCTTTGTTCAGCAATATTCTCATAACATTCAACATCCTATCAATATTCGAGATCTATGCAACCTTAAATAGAAAGTTGGTGAGCCTTTTCTCACATTCCTCCAATGGTGAAGACAACTATACACTAAGTATTCTTGCAAAATCCTAGAAACGGAGAAGCTTGACATTTTCACAGATAACCTCCTACCTAATTTCAGATACAGAGTCCAACTTCAAGGTCCACGTACCTTTGAAGACATGATTACATAGGCTATCTGAATCGAAGAATTTATGGTCAAGAAAGGTGAACTCACTCTTCAGAGAGACATAAAACAAGGTTTCACTTCCAACATGGATAAAACCAAACATGTCAACAAGAACTAAGAAATTGTACATGATGGAGTTGTTGACAATGTCACACCCAAACTTGCTAAAGTTGCACTTAATCTCACAGATGGCCTCAAAGTAGCTAAAAATGTTGAGAAACCTCCTCCTAACAATAAGACGTCTGGAAACAAATTGAGAAACTCATGGGCAACATGCCCTAAGTGAGAATACAGACCTTTGGGAGAACCCTTGGATGTGGTTTACAAAACATTTCTACAACACAAGCTTATTTCACCAATGGATAACCCTCATCCCTATGATCCACAACCATGTCCAACATGGTGGAATGAGACCTCATTCTATGAGTATCACCAAAACAAGTGACACAAAACTAGCAACTGTATAAACTTGTGCCATAAAGTCCAAGACATGATTGATGATGGTGATCTTGTGGTAGATGTACATAACAAAAACTTGGATCACAAGGCATTCAAAGAACCTTTCCTAGCTTATGAAAAAAGAGAGACTTTGAAACCACAACCCTACAATAAGGTCAACTATACATATTCCAATGATGACAATGTCATTCATATGGTTGAACCTATGGATTCTAAATATTGCAATGTTATTACCATTAAGGGCAAGCAGGATAATGACAAACCCAAGACACCATTTGTCTTGAGGGGCCCTACTTCCAATGCAATGGATAATGTGCCTTCACAACACTATGCTAATGTTGTCACTCATTCTCATGCCAAGTTGGTGCTCAAAGGCCTTGCGCCTCCTACTTCAAATCCTAAACAACACAAAGACAAAGCCCTTGGTGGTCCATCTAATAAAGGTGCAAAACCCACACTGAACTTGATAGAAACTAGTTATAGTGTTCTCGATCAACTAAAATGAACTAATGCTCAGATTTCTATCTTTGAGCTACTTAAAATCTCGCCTGCTCATAGGCAGATTCTGGATAAAGCCCTTGCTAAGGAAAATGTTCCTCAAGATCTTGATCTTGAGTGATTTCAATCCATGGTAGGTCACCTGACCTCACCATACCTTATGACCTTCTCTGAAGAGGATGATAACTCACTAAATCACCCACACAATCAACCTCTACACATCGATGTTATGATCCATCAGACATGTGTTCATTGGGTACTCATTGACAATGGTGTTGGCCTAAATATTGTCTCTGCTTCTCTTCTTAGACAATTGAATTATTTTGAGGACTCTATTGATCCTCGATGAAAGATCACTATCAAAGCATATGAAGAAGTGGAATGAAAGTCTCTAGGCCTTGTGGTTTTACCCATCCATGTTGGTCATGTAGAGAGGGATGTCACCTGTCAGGTGCTTGACATTCCCTTGGCTTACAACATTTTGTTAGGATGGCCATGGATACATGAGATGCGCACTGTTCCATCCAAATACTATCAATGCATCAAATTCCCATTTCATGGCTCCAAAGTTACTATTCTTGCCACTACTAGCTACACCTACAATATGCTCAAAGCTGCTAAAACTTTTGTCCCTGCTAATCGTGAGTTCATTGATTATCATGACAATAAGCTGAAAAAAATTGAGCAATCATTCAAACTAAAAGAAACTAGCATGGGAGAGTATTACATTGAATTAGTGCTATCATTGACATCTCTCCCAGAGTCTCCTCAACATTATGGGAGACCCTCAGAGGCAAAAAAGTCATTCATGCTAACACCTCAGACCAAGTATAATGGCACTTTTTTCAAGGGTATAGTTCCCTTAGAAGATGAAAGTGAAAACAGAGCCATTGCTACATGGCTTTACAAAGAAGAAGCTCCAGTGGACCTAACAGAAAAAGCTCAAGAAATTACTCCTAAGAAATATGGGCCTGGCCTTAGGCTTATGAAGCATTTTGGTTACAAGCAAACTGGCCCTATTGGGTGCAATAAAAATGGCCTAATTGATCCTATCAAAGCAACAACTTGAAGAAATAGTAACACAACTGGCCTAGGGTTTAAGAAGGTCCCTTTCCATTTAGGATCCAATAAATTCATTCCCAAACCTAATAGTTCATCTAAAAATGAGTCACAAGCTGAGTCAGATACTCAAGAGGAAGAATTTGATGATGAGGATTCCTATCCTCATCCTATCCCTTATGATCTTGCTAAATTCTTTGCTGAGCCAAATGACTTTGTACCATGTGTTAGCACTATGGATGATACTAGTGATTCTTTTAAGGACAATATTGAGCAACTCAAATATCATTCAAAAAAGGGAGAATCCAATCAGTCATGTCGTGTTGAGTATTTGTGTAAGAACCCAGAGGATGAAGGCGAGTATGTCCCTATCACTATTGGGGAGTTCTATAATCTCTTGCCATGTAGCACTGATTCTCATGAATATGAATTTGACTCTCTTTCAGAAGCTACTATTGATAAAGACATTGATCAAGTGCATGTCTATGAAAACCAAATCAAGGTGGGTCAAACATCTAGGGTTAGGTCATGGGGGTCTGATCCAACTAGTGTCCTAGAGTTGACACTTACTAACATTCATATTCTGAGGCATTTGAACACACCTGTGGATGAAGTCACTGTAGGTCTTGAATTACTGGCCCACGTACTTAATGACTATACTATGAACACAATTAAACCAGCCACTACTCTCTCACTCACACATCTTGAGCTTATAGACTAATGCATCTAACGAAGTCCCCACATTCTAGAATGACTATGCTTTCACCTATTACCTAAACGCTATCGAACCTGTAACATCTTCCACCAATGAGAAAAGTGTCAACATGACTGAGGCCAACATCAAATATCTCAGTCATACAATTAAAAAGAAAAAAATACAAGAGGTCCGATGGTGAAAACCACATTGTGGTAGTGTTGGATCTAAAAAAAGTAAAAACAAAAGACATATCCAAGGGTGAAAACCTCTCTGAGGCACCCACGGATGAGATATTTGATGTCCTTCCCAATCACTTTCAGGAGAGACCATCAGTATTAATAGAGCCAACACAATCAATTAACCTAAGCACAAAAGAACATCCTCATATGATACATCTGGCACAGTCACTGTCACCTAAAGAGAAGGAACAATTCATTGCCTTTTTCAAGGAAAAGAAAATAAATTTTACCTAGACATATTCTGACATGCCAGGATTAGATCTTGATCTTATCATGCATCATTTGTCCATAGCACCAGGCATCAAACCAGCTAAATAGAAGCTTTAGAAAATGCACCCTCATGTTGCATTGCTCGTCAAAGAAGAATTGGAGAAACTCCTAAAGTCTAGTTTCATCCATGCAATTGATTATGCTAAATGGATATCCAATATTGTTCTAGTTTCCAAGCACGATAAATCTAGTAGGCTTTGTATAGACTTCCATGATCTTAACTTGGCATGTCCTAAAGATGACTTTCCACTCTCTAATATTGATATTATCATGGACATGAAAATTGGCTATGAGATGTACTCACTTATGGATGGTTTTTCTGGATACAATCAGATAAAAATTGCCCTAGAAGATCAGGAGAAAATGGCTTTCACATGTGCATGGGGAACCTTTTGTTGGAATGTGATGCCATTTGGTTTAAAGAATGCTGGTGCTACATATCAGTGGGTTGTTACTAAAATTTTCCATGACATGATGCATAGAACCATGGAGGACTACATCGATGATACCTTGGTCAAAAGCACTAAATGCAATACTCATCTGCAAGATTTTCCCATCTTAGATCATATGGAAAAATTCACCCATTCTAGAAGGTCTGAACTAGAATGAGAAACGTTACCTAATCTGTAATGCTTCACATTATATCATTATTGCTGACAATCTGTATAGGAGAGGTCTCGACGGAACACTCCTTAGGTGTTTAGAACCTGGCGATTCCAAATGCACACTAATTGACATTCACGAAGGCATTTGTGGATCTCATTCCAATGGCCTGACACTAGCTCACAAACTCCTTCGTGCTGGTTACTACTGGCCTAAAATGGAGCAAGAAGCTATTAAGTATGCTAGGTCCTGCAAGCAGTGTTAGCTACACGAGAATCTCATTCATGCTCTAGCCAGAGAGCTAATTCCCTCTACTACAACATGGCCATTTCAACAATGGGCCTTCGACTTGGTGGGGTAGATTCACCCAACCTCTTCTAATGGACATAAGTTCATCATCACAACTATAGATTATTTCACAAAATGGGTAGAGGCAGTACCTCTCATAGTTGCTGATGGAAAAACTGTAGCACTTTTCATCACAAACTACATCATTTGTAGATATGGTGTACCATCCTCAATCATTACTGACAATGGAGGAAAGTTCAAGAATAAATATCTCAAAGAATTGTGCAAGAAATTCAAGATCACACAACATTGGTCTTCCATTTATTACCCCTAGGGTAATGGCCAAGCTGAGGCATCCAATAAGGTGATCCTCAAAATTCTTCATCACACAATCAACAAATCAAGGAGAGACTAGAATTTCTAGATCAATCTAGCTCTATGGGCATATAGGACAAGCATCATAACTCCAATGGACACGACTCCCTTTGTGTTGGTGTATGGGGCAGATGTTGTGCTTCCAATAGAGGTTGAGATTCTTACCTTGAGAATCTCTATAAAAGGCCTTATCACTAATGATGACTATAGGATAGCTCGGCTTCAAGAGCTTGTGTTACTAGATCAATGAAAACAAGTGGCATGTGATCATCTATGAGCATATCAAAAAAGAATGGCATGAAGCTACAATCAAAGGGTCAGGCCATGTGACTTCCAGCTGGCTGACCTCCTCCTGAGAGAGAACCCTAAGAATCAACAATAGCAAGTGCAAAAGGGAAAGTTTGAACCAAACTAGCTAGGTCCTTACATCATTACTATAGTATATGGATTTGGCACCTATTATCTTTCCACAACCAAAGGAGAAGTGCTTAAAGAGCCTGCCAACACTCTCCACCTAAAGTGGTTTTACAGTTGATTTAATCTCAGTAAGCTCTCTGTACATATCTATATGTCCTGAAAAAAATCATAAAAATCATAGTCCTAAAAAAAATTATTACCTTGGTGAAAACCTAGCAATAGGCACCTTCGTAACACCAAAAGAAGTGAAAAATCTCAAAAATTAAAAATAAAAAATAAAAAAGAGAGAAATACAAAAAAATTGAAAAAATTGAAAAGTGCCATTAGTGAAAACCTAGAAATAGGTATCATGGTAGCAAAAAAAGAGAATCTTGCAAAGAAGGTGAAAACCTGGTAAATAGGCACCTCTTATTCCCAGTTCTCCATCTTGCAGCACATCTTTTGGCTACTCTTTACAGTCACTTTCATGCTTTTGCTTTCCTGCTTTTCCTACTTTCCTCTCATGTATCCATGGATTGAGTCTTGTCACAGCTCGAGGGCATTCCCCCTTTAGTGTCATTATTTTTGAGATTCTCCTCATAGAATCTCCTTCATGATAGTCAGCAATGGTTCTCACTATGTCTTCCTATTGTCGCTAGTGTCACTATTTTTGAGATTCTCCTCATAGAATCTCCTTTGCGACAGTCACCAGTGGCCCTCACTACGTCTGCCTACTATTGCTAGTGCCACTATTTTTGAGATTCTCCTCATAGAATCTCCTTTGTGACAGTCACCAATGGTTCTCACTGTGTCTGCCTACTATCACTAGTGTCACTATTTTTTGAGATTATCCTTATAGAATCTCCTTTGCGATAGTCACCAGTGGTCCTCACTGTATCTACCTACTATTGCTAGTGCCATTATTTTTAAGATTCTCCTCAAAGAATCTCCTTCACAATAGTCACCAGTGGTTCTCACTACATCTGCCTACTATTGCTAGTGTTACTCTCTTCAAGGTTCTCCTTATATAATCTCTTTCGTAATAGTCACCAGTTGTTTCAGCTGTGTCTGCCTACTATTGCTTAGGTCATGTCTCCAGATTCCTTTATGGAAGATCTCTCTTGCATCAGTCACCAGTCATCCTAGCCATGTCTATCTACTGTCGCACAGTCCTTCTTAGGTTCTTCATCATGAAGATTCCTCTTTGACCTCAATCACCAGTCATTTTGACTGCATCTACCTACTGTTGTCACCTTACTGAAGAAATTTATTTCCAACATGTTTTGGACACTAATACTTGACATCAATCCAAAAAATGAACTCAAAAATGATATACTTGTTTGGATATGCTGAGCTTTTTCTTTGTTTTCTTTATTTTTGCTTTATCATATCTCCTCGAGCAACTTGATGATGTCATCTTCAACTAGAGAAGTAATGACTGGGGGCATGATCTTTTCTTTGCTTCCTGTTTGCGATTTAGTTCCAATTAGTTGACATATTCCTATAAGAGGGGTGTCCAATATAAGAGCCTCCTTCTTGTATTGGATGGCCGTGTGTACCTCGACTCCTTTTATATGAATAAATCAATAATGTTGGTTCTTCTCCTTGTTTGTTGGAGTGAAATTTTCATGCTATAGTAAATGCTAATACTCATCTTGCTAAGTGAATGTACGAGTCACTGTGAGTATATCTAACACACTTCTGTCTTAGGTTACGAATGCAAGGGTCATTGCGGATAGAATAAATACTGAATACTTAGCATAAGAGGGATCTCCCATGTGTCTAGCATGATTGCATGCAAGCAAAATTCAGGTTATCCTAGCATTTATGCTTTGATGCTTATGTTAACTTGCTACAATAAAAGGGACAAATGTTCTGGTCATTCTGGCTTCTTGTGCCTCGAATGCTTACATTTAATCCTAACAAATTAATAACGTATGTTAGATTCATATTTCCATGATGGCAATGTTAGTGGAAATTGTATGGCTTTCGAGCTTTGTTCTATATTTGGTGATGATAAATATTGAGGCTTGGTAACCAGACCTAGGGTTGCATTTAGTAAAGTCTTGCATTACATACTTCACTTGCATATGCAAATGATTCAATTGCAAAACTACTTCCATCCTTCATGATGAGGAATTGTTGGCTTCTTCAAAGTATCATGTTTCTTCATGATGGCACAAATGATCGATTAATCACCCTCTTTGCTACTTTGACTGCTTTGAATCCATTTTCGGGATCAAATTCGACATCTAACACACCTAAGCGCTTCAAAAATGTATTTCAAAATTTTGGGGACCAACACGATTGAATGCTTGTGCAGTCCACATTTTTTTTATGCTTTGGGATTCTTGAAATCCTTTCCACTCAATTCAATTCACTTGATTTCAAAATTCTCTTCTGATCGTTCTGATCTCATCATTATTCTGCTAAATCTTAGCTTTCTTCAGCATCTCATTATCTATTTCTTTACATCATATTTTTGGTGTGTCATCTTTCGATTTTGCTCTTGAGGGGGCAGGATGATTACATCATTGAACTAAATTTCAACTCATTTTGAGTCTCATTACTTGGGGCATCTGGTTCCCATTTTATGTCCTTCTCACTTGGGGCATCTCATTACTCAGGGCATCTTGTCCCCCTCTTTCTGGCATCCTTGTCATCTACTTCATCTTTTGATCATTTGATCACATCTTATAACATTTCTGATATGAGTCTAATGGACAGGTATTGGGACAGTCTAAACCTTGACTCCTGAGGATCAAGCCTCGTTCTGGGGATGATTCTATGACTCACAATTAAATCTTATCAACTTAGGTATCTAGGTGTTCTACCTAGATACCTTAGGATTAAGCTTCATGCTGGAGATAATCATTAAAAGCTTGTTTCAACTTAGGTATCTAGGTGTTCTATCTAGATCCCTTAGGATTAAGCTTCGTGCTAGAGATAATCCTTAAAAGCTTATCTGTTTCAATTCAGGTATTTGAGTGTTCTACTTAGATTCCTTAGGATTAAGCTTCATACTGGAGGTAATCCTTAAAAGCTCATCAATTGGTCTCTGTAGAATCAATTTTAGAACCAATCTCTTTTTTTTTTGATCTGCGCATCATACTTTTTGATTTTCTTTGAATTGAACGTGTTGCTTGCACATTCATTCAAAGAGGGGCAAAATGTAATACCCCAAAATTGGCTCATTTACATGATACCAATTCTGGTCTATTTTGATCATTGCTAAAGTCCTATTTCATTAGACACATTCTTGATCTAACTCGCTACTTGACTTAATTGTTAGATCTAGAAGACCCTAATCTGCATTCATCATATTTCTTATTTAATTCCTATAGTACATACTCATATTAGTCACATTAAACCTACTTGATTTAATTATAATTTAATTTAAAGTATTTATGCTTTACTAAATTAAATTATCTCCTAAGGCTAATGTACTATAGGATTAAATTTATTTAATTTAATAAATATGCCTATATTGATTAATTAAATGTAATTATTTAATTAAATAAGAAAGGTATTTCTAATTAATTAAAGAAAATTATTTAATTAAATGGAAGGCTATTCTTTAATTAATTAAACAAAGTTATTTAATTAAATATGAGTAATTCCTAATTAATTAAATATAGTTATTTAATTAAATAAGAAAGTGTCTCTAATTAATTAATGAAATTATTTAATTAAATAGAAAATATATTTATGAGAGCATATCTCATTTTATTAAATTAAATATCTCTCCAAAATCCTTCTCCAATTTAGAAAGGGAAATTCCCAGTTCACTATTGATCAAAAAGGAATTAAATCAGTTAACTCCTTATTCTACTCAAATTAAATCAGTTGACTCCTTATTCTACTCAAAAGAAATTAGTTAACTCCCTCTAATTTGGGAATCTTCCTTTATGACTGAACTTCATCTTCAATCCTGACCGTTGATTGAAATCAATCTCAACTGTCAGAGGATTTCAAGAAAATCTATATAAGAGACCCTCCTCTCTTCATTTCAGAGAGAGGTTGAAGAGAATTTGCATCAAATTGCTGTCAAATTGCATTCTCATTTAATCTCATTGAATTCTCATATAGATTTTCATTGTTAGTTTAATTCTCATATAGATTTAATATGCATATTCATCTAGCATAATCTCTTTTACATGTTTCTAGATTAAAATGCATTTCTTATTCTAGATTAAATTGCACAATCATATAGATTATTTGCATCTCATTCTCAAATCCTTCATTCATAGAGGGTTTGGTTGCTTAAACACCTCAAATCTGAGGATATCTAAAAAGCAAATCCCTCTAGATAGAAGGCAATAGGTCACCTTGTAGGCTAATTCTCGGATGAACAATCCAATGTTCATTTCGGGATGAATCCACAAACAATGACTGTGTTGAAGTGTGTGTGAAGCATGAGGCCACATATTCACACATACAATGACAAACTTACAAAAAAGAAGGTGTTAGAATTACAATAGGAAAAGGTAAATTTCTGAGAAGGGGGATTGTGAATTGGTAGTTCAAACTTTAAACCTATAAAATATTTACCACACATCCATATTACTTATTCAATAAGTAAATTGAAATATCATGTAAATCATGTACATCTAAAGCATGTAAAAAAATAAGCATTCACACATATATGACACCAAATATGATTACCCAAAAAGCCTCCAATGAGAAGGTAAAATTGGGGTGGAGATGACATCCACAAATCTTCACTAATGTAGTGATAAAGGGTATCCAATGAAGGTTACAATGTTTGATCATGACACATGATCTACCCTATGAAAGGTCTACCCTATTAAAGTCTTACAAAGACTATTAGGTCTTACCCTATTAAAGGATTTCAACACCTTGTTAAAAGTGTGCCTTCTTAATGGACTTCAACTCAAAATAAAGTAAGCACCTTGTTAGAGAAGTTCAATCTAGCTTGTTAGGACTAATCTGTTAAGATATTTAACTAATTCACCTATTAGAATATCTCAGCATTAATACATTGTTTCTTGATGACATATCAGCTCTAAATTGATGTATTCTTGATCCTTCTTGATTAGATGTCTCTCTATTGTTCACTATTTTCTTCTTCTATTCTCCTTTAATTGATTCAATAATGCAGTTTTAGATCATAATACATTGATCACCATGAATGTCTTGGTTTGTGCATGTAAAACTCTCCTTGATCATTCATACATTCTTTTTCATGCACACTCTTGAAATTTAAGGTTTGTCCTCCTTAAGAAGACCTAGGTGACTTAGGGTTAGGTATGAATCAATGACTTTGATTCACCCATTTTGTTGTTTAAACCTTTTGTTTACCTAATTAAATGCATGTAATTCATAGGGATTCCAACTTAAGATTTTTCCTTATCACCAAAATATTGAAATTCAATCTATAAGTCATCTCAAAAATGGTTTACATAGTAGTTTGAGCCAATACAAACAACTATGACAAAACTATTTTACTCAACATCTAAAGTCTCTGATGCTCAACATATATTGATTTCAATACTGTGACTTAGCATCTAAATGAGTCAGCATGCACTACTTTCTCAGCTCCTAAATCACTTTACATATACTGTCTACTTGACACTTAAATAACTTGGTACATGAGTGACTCGACACTCACTATTGACTCAACATGCTCTAACTTATACATGTTGTGCTTGGCATATACTACTTATTCAGCATGAACTAAGTAAATGACTTAAGTGTATAGACTCTTACTTGTCAAAACCAATCTGAGACCAACAATCTCCCTCTTTGACATGAGTGTTAAAAAAACTTGGTCATTCATTAATGCTTTTATTTTTATGAGCATAACATAACATAACTACTTGGCTTCAGTACAAAATTTCAAAATATCAAAAATTTGCACCAACTTATACTAAAAATCTTATAACTTCCCCTAAGTTGTTTGATCTAGTTTTGTACTCAAAATTTTACTCCTATTGAGTATTTGATCTCTTGCTATTCTTTTCTTGCTCTCCCATGCTTGCTTTCACATGCTCTTTCTCACCCTTAGCTATTTCTCCCCCTTTTCGAAACTGATGTCAATGGGTTATACACTAATAGTGTGTTTTTCCAAAAAGGATGTATGGACCTCAAGAATAATCTTAAGAGTGGCATCCCAATTGTCAAAAGCTACCTCTAAAGACTTAATTTGGATGGCCATCTTAGCAACAAGGTGTACTAGACCATCTAATGAAGAAAGATTGGGATCTTTCTTCATAAGATTTTCCACATATCCTAACTCCTTGTGCAAAATTTCCATGTGAAGGGTCAATGTAGTTTGGATGCTTATTAGTTTAGCTCTTATGTTGGCTTCATTTGTAGATAGCACTACTAACTGACTTTGGGTTTTCAATAGGGTCCTCAAGTGTTTCTCACTTTGAGCTAGAATCATGGGAAATTTAGCTTCGGATGACTACACTTGACTTTCCAAGCTTAGGATGTGATTCCTTATTTCTTGCATGAAGAGTGTAGGATTACATAGTTTGGTGTAGAGAGAGAAAATGTTCTCAAGTACCTTTTTTTGGTGTTTTAAAATGCTATAGGTTTCAAATTACCCCAATGAGAAAAATACACATCTAGGGGAAACTAACTCGCATCTTTAACATATCTTTTCAGACATTGGGCCAACTATAAGGCTAGACCCTTCTTCTACTTCAAGCTCTACCAAACCTAGGTGGGTGGACCTTAGATTCAATTAATATGGTACCAGTGCTAAGCATATTCTTGAATCTATTAATATTAGATGAAACACTTAATCTCCTATTTGACTCATGCAATAACATAGATCTACAATAGCTAAATGCAAGATAATGAAATTCATGAGTTGAGTGAGGACATTCTATTGTAGCTCTTCAACATGAAAGGGAAAAACATTTGATTAATGATGTTGAGTTCAACAAAGCCCCAAATATATAGTAGTAACAATAAATGATCATGTAGCTAATCAATGCCTTATTTATAGGGAAATTCCATGAATCAAACACATACATATGGATATCTGAGACATATTCATATAATAAGATATCTGATCTATCCATTCACCTTGTAAATAGACATCTATCTTCATAAGAATTCTCACTACTTACTAAATATCCTCTTGATGAAACCTACAATCCTATCAAGGTAAATAAGCATTTATTTGGCTCTTTTTTCTAATAGCAAACTCATCTAGACATACAACCTTAAGGGATTGCAAATGATTTTAACCTCTTTGTTCTTAAACACAAAACATTGTAGATAATAGAGGAAGGAGACAAGAATCAGAATGAAACAAAAGAGATTTCTACTCAACTATATTCATTTCCTTGCAATTATACATTCATATGCTTGAAATTAAAACATAGAAATGCCTAATAGATCAAAACTACCAGTATTATTTTCACTACTAGTATTCATTTAAGAGAAATTATTGAAGAAAATGTGGTGTCACAGTAATGAAAACACATCAAAACTGGAACCATTGGTCTCATAGATTTGAGAAAACTCAAGATTGGAACCCCTTTGGTATCATAGCAGTGAGTCCTTTTTTCTTCAAAACTAGAACCATTATAATGAGAAAGAAAGAGAATGATATAAAGGAGTGAATTCCTAGATCTACTCTATGTCTGACATCTGCCCACTTGAAAAATCTCCTCAAGAAGTTAAAAGAATCTCTATAATCTCTCTTTGCAACTAGTGAATCAAATCCTTGATTATTTTTTTCCTCCCAAAAGTATATAGTATCTCAAATACTTGATGGAACAATAATTGCTTTTGATGTCAGATCTCAAATCAAGACAAAGGCAAAAATCAATTAATTGGCCTCTAGAATGCAAAATAATCTTTTAAAAATTGTTTTTTCCACATTAAGGTTTCAACAAGCTTTTATAACTGCCTCCTAGCCAATTTTGATGCTCAATGATGAAAATTTCCCATTCTATTGAGAATGCCCCAGAAAACATAAATCTATGTATAACTCAAACTAGTAAGCGCTTGTGCAAAATATGACCTTAGAAATGGATATCTCATCTCTTCCCAGTTTCGATGGTATATTGGAGTGTATATTTTTAGCAAAAAATGTGCCTTTGGTAGCTGTTTGAAAATTAGGCTCCCATCTAGGAATAAAGCAATTAAAAGGAATAAAATTGAAAATTTTAAAAATTTCTATAGTCTAAACTATAGAAGATTATATTTTTTAAACCAAACTTTCAAATTTTTTGGAGGTTTATATGTTCAAAATTATGTCAAATTATTTTAAGATATTTTCCCTCCAACCTCCCTCATAGTGCCATGTGTCACATCTGTATTGGCTCTGACCTACACAATTGGCACCATGTGTCATCATGTTATTGGTCCTCTCACTACTATGAGTCCCACATACACTTGCCATTTTTTGATTTTCTGGCAGCTTGCCATGTTACTTGCAAGAAAATCCTCCCATTTTCTAGTGGTGACATGGTGACCACCAGATTCCAACTACCTTTTTTTAGTGAACTCCATCCTTAACCACCATGTTAGTGCCACCTTAGCCCACGATCATTGCCACATCACCAACACCTGGGTTGGTTGCTATGTCACCATGGTTATCTAGTGAGCAACTTCACTTGGTGACATTGCGACAGTCATCAGATTCTCCACATGGCATCATCTAGTCACCCAGGATTCCATTTCATCTCCTTGATTTGTGCACTTGGGTCTAATCATTGATGACATCTGCATCTTCATTCAAAATTTTGTTGCAAATTCTGTGCCAACTGGCTGCGATATGGGGCCCTTCTCATCACAATGCGGCTTTACAAAAAGCCCAAGTATTTTGGACAATTGATTATTGTGTGTTTGTGTATTTAAACACTTGAGAGAACATCCACATAGTGAATGTGGGAAAAATTTTTACTTGTTGGTGTAAATAGGTATTTACTATTTACACTTTACTTAAGTTTACTTAGGTTAGTGCATTATTTTATTATTTCTCTTTATGAGACACTTAATAGTTTGTGCATCTTCTAGAGTTGTCATGTAGACAACACAAAAGTATGCAACTCTAATTGTGCACATGGTATCTACAACATAAGAGTTTGCATCATTCACTGAGTTGTCATGTAGACAACACAATTTTTTGCACTCCTAATTTAGCACATGTTGTCTACAACATTGATGTGCGTGTTTCACCTTTGTAGGCTTATCCTCTCATCATCACACTTACTTATGTGCATAATGGAGGATAACCCATATCTGGTGGACATGTGCCTAGTTGTTGGACTTATCATGATAATAATTCTAAGGCATTTTAGATGCATTTTAGAGGCCTTTATATTGAGGCACTCCTAGTGTACTTGTATATTGTATTGAATACTATACTATTATTCTAATCATACTCTGGTCTAATTTGTTCTTGTGTTTTGAGTTCCTTGATCTTGGGTAATTTTTTCCCTAACACAAATTCTTATGTGGTATTAGAGTTGAGGGAGATACTTGTCACATAGCTATTGAAACCTCATTACTTCATCTCTATAAGGGACCTGATTCAGATCCAGAGCATCAACTACAATTGGAAGCATCTAGAGTCGACGCAAACCTTGCCATTGCATCCAGAGTGACGATTCGGTGAAGATTGACTATAAATTTTCCTATTTTAGGTCATAGTCAACTGGGAGGCAAATTTTTTTTACAAATAAGAACCCGAAGGTCCGATTTACAAATTTGGGTATGGTCTTATTTGATCTGCAATTTATTTTATAGATATGATTTATTCTTTGCATTTTTTATTTTCTTCAGAATTATTTTCTACCCAGTTGGCATGCAGAGAATTTTTTTTTGCACAAACACCAAGTAGTCACACCCCAGCCTTGTGTGCAGTATATTCTATATTTAAATCACAGGCATAATTTTCATTTGGAAATCTAACATAGTAGAGTTTGAGCTCCGGCGAAATTATTTCCACCAAGCCAGTCCCTCCATTTTTTGGCCTAAGCCACCAGGCATTAGCGGTCAATGCTACATCTCTGACATAGATCATACTACCAGTGAACATCCAACAAACAAAGCAAGGGATTTTTTTAAAAAACTATCTATAGCTTGTTTTTAAAAACATTTGTATTCGCAAGTTTCATTAATGTGGGACTAAAATATAAAGACCCCCACCATTTTTCAAGCCCAAGACCATGCATTGGATATTTCAGTGCATTTGTTGATTCTAGTTGTTGTTGCAATCTACCATGTACCCATAGCCATGCAACAACCTCTAGATAGCCCTGTCAACACTACTAAGGCACCACGTAGTCACTCCTTAAAATTTGCCCGAGCTAGCATAGACCTGACACATGTCATCTGAAGAGTCCCTATTAGTGATTAGTGCTACACACATGGCCCAATCCTATTCTCCCACACAGAGATACAATCAATAGTATGGTAGAGACAATCAATGCCACCTATGTAGTCCTATACATCTAACCATACAGCCTACTCATCAGTCCATGCAGGGGCCTAGTCATTTTCTATACATCCATGCAAGGTGGCATGCCCACAAATTCTATACAATTTTGTACAATTTGTACATGTCACGTCAACACCCATATAGTGTGACATCATCATTAGCCTGCTAAGACACTGACATCAGCACATCATAGGCCTAAATTTGACAGCCATTTGATTGTCATACTAGGGCATTTTTAAACTACTATGACTATCATTTGATCATCAAATTTAACACAATGTTTTCCTTTGAAGACCCCTCTTTAGATGCATTATTGATTTGGTAGCCCGACTTCAAACAACCATAACTCGGTCATACAAACTCCAAATTAGGTGCAATTTTTTTTTTGATTTTGGATAATTTTTTTGAATGTTTCAATGGTACAGCTAGTTTCTAGTTTTGGTGATTGGATTGGTCAATATAAGCACTTTTTGGTGGTTGTACCTATCTAATCCTACTTTTTGCAACATCAAACGCATCGTACGGGCTCATCTGGACTCCTTTTCAGGTTCTATTTTTTTTGAAAGTGGATTTTTTTTGTCTAGTTTTTAGATCTATAGTCAGATTGTAGTCTTATTTGGACAAAAGCATCACTTTTAGAAATAGGTCTTGTTTTGCATTGTAATGCTTCATAATTGATTTAATTTTAAGCTACATTGTGATAGTCTAGATTTGTATGCTATATAGAAGTTGTAATTAGCAAAATTAGAAAGTCCACTTTATCCATTTTGGCAAGTGATCCATTGTAAATGCACTATATATAAAGTGCCAAAATCATTTATTTGGGGGGGAATTTTTTTATTGAGTGAAAAGGGGGGGGTGTGTATTGTGTATTGTGTCTCCTTGATCTTGTGTTCTTGCATTATGGGTTCTTTTTCAAAGTTAACTCCACATAATTATGCTACTTGGAAAGAAAAAATTAAAGAGCCATTGGTAGAAAAAAGTTTATGGTGTTATGTCACTGGTATAGCCAAGAAACCTCCTGCTGATGATGATGAAGCTCATAAAGAAGACTGGGAATCCAAACAAGAGATGACCTTAGGAACCTTGTTGAAAAATATCTCTGATCCTGTAAAAATTTCACATTAGGAAGTTTATAGATCCAATAGATGTTTGGGCTAAACTAGAAGCTTTGTATGGGATAGTAGATAAAGAAACGGCTTACACAATAGAGGATAAACTTCTCAAGTTGGATCCTAGAAATTTTGAATCAATTAAAGACTATCTTACACAAGTAGAAATGTATAGGGCATAGTTGAAGAATTGTTGTGAACCCATTAAAGATGGAAATATGATCAAACACATCATGACTCATCTTCCACCTGAATATGCTCATTTTGTTTCTAGCTTTAATACACACAAAGTGACAATGGGTAGTGCCTATGTTAAGCCTTCATTCGAGAAATTCTCAAAAATGTTGATCTTTGAACATGAAAATCTAGTGGGAATGGGAATTGTCAAGTCTTCAAAAACTAAATTCTTGGTAGCAAATGAAGGTAATTCAAGTGGCAAAAACTCAAATAAGAAGTAGAAGTAATGGAAGGCTAAGACACAAGATGACACACACCAGTCCTCCTCAAAACAACAATCTTCCACAAGTCAATCCTCTTCCACTCAACATTCTTCTTCACAACAAGGAAAGTCTTCTTTCAAGAACTATTAAAAGGGGAACAATTCTAAGAAGAAGGAGAAGAAAATGTGTTCCTATTGTAAGAGGAATGGGAATGATGAACATGAGTGCAAAGATAAGCAGTTTGATGAATTGGAACACAAAATTGATGTTCCAAATGCATACAAGGATAAGGTTTCTTCATCCACTTCAAAGGGCAAGGGCTAGGCTTTAGTTGCAAGTACAAAAAATGTTGAGGAATGAGTTCTAGATTCAGGAGAAACTCATCATATGGGTGCTTCAAGGGACAAATTTTCCTCTTTAAAACCTTCAAATGTACCATACATCTATGTGGGCAATGATACTCAAGTTGAAGTAGAAGGTAAAGGAAATGTTGAGTTGGAAAATGGCATCTTCAAGGATGTACTTCATGTTCCTAATATTAGCACTGACCTTCTCTCCATCAATCAAATCACTCACCATGGATGTGGCAACAAAGTAGAGTTCCTCCTCAACATAGTAGTGGGGAAAAATCTCGAAGATGATTTAGTGGTGGTGGTTGGAAAGGTAAATCATGAGACTAGTCTTTATTCTTTCTCATACTTCGTACCTAAGTCCACATCTCTTGCCTTGTTGACTCATTCAAACACTCAAAGTAAACTTTGGCATGAAAGATTTGGACACCTTAATTATCACTACCTTCCACAATTAAGAAGCAAGGAAATGATTATTGGTCTACCTCAAGTAAAGTTTTCAGAGGGTGTATGTCCAGGTTGTGAAGCAGGTAAACATCCCGAAGAGAAATATGACAAGGGGAAGTCTTGGAAAGCAACTACTATTCTAGAATTGATTCATAGTGATGTAGTTGGCCCTTTTCCAGTATCATTTTTTGGTAAGGCCCACTATGTTCTCACATTTATGGATGACTTTTCAAGGTAAACTTGGGTCTTTTTTCTTGGTAATAAGAGTGAAGTCTTTGAAAACTTTATCACATTCAAAGCTTAAGTTGAGAAGAAATATGGGAAACCCATCAAGATCCTAAGGATAGATAATGGCAAAGAATATGTCAACTCTAGACTTATAGACTATTGCACACATGAGGGGATAGATCTTCAGCATTTAGTTGCATACACACCATAGAAAAATGGTTTAGCTAAAAGAAAGAAACAAAACCTTAAGGAAATCTATTTTGGATGTAGTTGCGCTAACTACATCCAAAATAGAAGTCTGCATAAGGCCTTATATGGAATAACACCTTTTGAGGCATGGTGTGGTAGGAAACCAAGTGTTAAGCACTTCAAAGAATTTGGTTGTACATCATGGGCTAGGATACCTCCACAAAAGTGGAAGGCATTAGAACCACAAAGAAAACCATGCATATTTTGTTGAATATCCAGATCATCTCAAGGCATACAAACTGATGGATCCAGAGACTCACAGAATCTTTTATGAGAGGAGTGTTCATTTTGAAGAGACATGTCCAAGATTGGATTCTTCAACTCCTCCTTCCTCCTTTGTGGATAGTGATCGTAGTGATGAAAGTGACTCAGAAGATGAGATTCCTCCATCTTTGACTCACAGGACACCACCTTTGTAGGGTCAACAAATAGTTGAGGACATTCCTCCTCCTTCTTCTTCCACTAAACCTCATTGGGCACATAAAACCTTTGATGCAGCAAGTTTATTGGTAGGAAATCCTTTAGACACTGTGTGATGATGAGAGGATAAGCCTACAAAGGTGAAACACACACATCAGTGTTGTAGACAACATGTGCTAAATTAGGAGTGCAAAAAACTGTGTTATCTACATGACAACTTAGTGAATGATGTAAACTCCTATGTTGTAGACACCATGTGCATAATTAGAGTTGCATACTTTTGTGTTGTCTACATGGAAACTCTAGAAGATGTGCAAACTCTTAAGTGTCTCATAAAGAGAAATAATAAAATAATGCAAAATAATAAAATAATGCACTAACCTAAGTAAACTTAAGTGTAAATAATAAATACCTATTTACAACAACACTACTCAAGTGCTTCTAATTCTTGAATGACTACTCAAGGATACTTTTTCTATCTAGACTATACTCTTTCTTCCCATCTTCTTTCTAGTCAGATTTATCTAATTTGAACGATGCCTCAAGATTCTAAAGTATATGTCTTCTCCTTTAATATGTGTAGTATATATTCCATCTTCCTATTGTTAATACTACATGGATCTTCTTAATTTCTCTCTGAGTACTTGATTCACTATCTTGTAATTGATCATTTTGATTCAACAAAATATTGGCACTCAACATAGTCACAATATTACTACCAGTCTGGGAATGATTACAATTATTGGCAATATATCTATGGTGCTTCTTTTCCTTGATTTGTGGATGATTGATGTCATAAATTTCATTGCCTCTACCAAGACTTTTGATGCTAGTTTGACCTTTTTTTATATCCTATCCTTCCAATGTCTCTCCCATCAACAAAATTTCCTGCAATCTCTTTGTTGATTTCTTAAAGTCATGTCTCCAACGTTGATTACTCTTTCTCCTCTTTAGATAATGATGGTGGCAACCTACTCATGAGCTGCAGATTTTTCCTTTCATCTCTTGCAAATTTTAGTATCTCTACATGTCTAGCATGGAAAGGATCAAATGCACCATCAATATAGACTATTCTTACATTTGGCCCTAGATCCTTTCCATTTGAAAATTGCACAATCCTATGAGAAGTAGGAAGAAAATGAGAAACCCGAGTTCCACTAGATGAACCTCCTCTTTCATCATTATGATCATGACCATGGCTGAACTATCACTACAAAGAAGCATGACCATATTTATCATTGTTTGGCTTTTCCATCATACAAAGTAGCATCTAGCTAACAATATCAGTACTAGAGACACCCTTAGTATGCTTTATTTGCTTGTAACATCCAGCCTTCTTGGCAAGGGCATATGCATCACTCCCATTAGGGAGTAGAAAATGATCATATCCATGTATAATATAGTCAATTTTATACTTGTCAAACAATTTTCTCATAAATTCCTCATGAATAACATATGGAGCATTCACTATAACCTCACCAATATGGTTCATGTGTTAAAATTATTAGAAGATCCTCATTTAGTTAAAACTCCTAATAAATCAAGAATGTTAGAAGCGATGCTCCAATTCCAAAGAACTAAAGCTCTTAGATGATTTAAAAACATTATAACATCATTTGGATAGTCCCAACCACAATCTCTTAGCAATTTGATGCAAATTAGTCAGGCTCCCCAAAGTGGGTCCGACTAATTTTTTTTCATTTTTAGACAATTGAAATGCCAAATTGATCCATAGAACTTATGATTCTGACTGGAACTAATTCCGAGCACTAATTTATCATTAAAACTCATTTCACATCTTATTTGCACACTATGGACTTTGTGCCAAGAGGTCCTTTGAATGGCTTTAAAAATTGACCAAAACACCTGACCAAGTTCTAAAATCAAACACATTGATTCTCAATTCTACATACTTTTACCCTACCAAATCTCATCTCATGATGAAATCTCAATCAAAAGATATTGATCGCTGAAGTTGCCCTCTCAGAATTACCTGCAAGTAAACATGTCAAAAAACCACAAAACATGTTTGGATTTGGCTTTTAAAATTGGGTAAACTAACACTTGGGGAAACGAAAACTGGGGCGTTGGTTCACTATCATGAGGGGAGTATAAATATATGATTTGGGCTCATGAAAAATAATAGGATGCATTTGGAAAATGGTCAAAGTGGGCTACTCAGAATTTGCAAATTGGAAGTAATGACATAAAAGTGGTTTTTGCAAATGGAATGGACCTGGAAAAGTGTGCAGACAGATTTGTCAAGACTTAAAAGTTGGCACACTTGAAGTATTTTTAGAGTAAAAAAAAGTGGTACAATCCATTTAATCTCATCTATCATGTATTTTGAGATATAAATATCACAAATAGGGGTTCTGACAAATCTGCACTTCTTGACACTAGTAAAATTTACAAGTTGCATTTGGAATCGTGTTTGAAATTCAAACAAATGGATTCATCATAAGCTCAAAATTGACATATAGCATGCATCTAACCTCTAAAATGAAGCACAAAAGGAATTTTGGCATCTTAGCCAACTGGGTCAAAATTATAGCAAGTCAAATAGGGGTTCCCAAAATTCAAAATAAATCATATCAACGTGATATTAGTAAATGACCAAATTTGAGGGATTCAAAACCTAGTGAAAAGGATTTGAAAAAACTCAAAATTTGAAACATAGGTTCTCTATTATGGACACTAAACACTCCTAGATTATAGAGTCATGAAACATTATTGGGTGCAAGATATTCAATTGCAAACATAGCTTCCTATCGTTGTTTGACACTGGTGAAAATGCAAAATTGGACATTGCTCAAAACGAGACTTCATGAAATAGCTCAGAAAGGAAATTTAACTTCATGGAACACAAAGACGTATCAAATGCATTCTTTTAGAAGCATTAAACACCTTGTAGGCCTCACAAGTGCTTATAAGGCTTGATTTTTCAATAGTACTCAAAATCGGGGCTTCAATTTTGAGTCCCAATAGTGGCTCTATCTAGGGATGCATGTCCCTTCCGGGCATGGCAAGGATTCAGATCTCTGGAAGAATTAGACCATTCTCAAAACTTCTCTCAAATAGCTTTATTGAAAGCAAGAAAAGAACTACTCCTACTATGTACAAACAATGGCCACAAGCCACTGAACTTCAACAAATTTTTTTAGCTCTGTCATAAATCTGATTTTCATCTGAACTTGCATGAGGTAAACTAAAAATACTTCTCCTATCAGTTTCACCAATCAAGTTAGCATATTGAATCAACTCACTTGGCCAAAATAGATCTACATCCTCACTTTCATAATGCGTATAAAAACTAGCTTCACTTTCAACCACTTGCTCATTATGAAAGTTCTGATCAGCATGCTCACAAATATTAGACTCAAACTAAAAACCTTCTCTAACAAATGAATCATGCATGCTACCAATCTCAAATATGAAGGCATCATATTCAACATGGGGAAAAAGGTCACACATACCTTGAAAACATGCATCCTTATGTATAGCTAGAGAGTATTCATACGAGCAATCAAATTTGTACTCACACATATCATCAATGTCATAATCTAAAACTAATCTAGAATCTTCAAATGGTCCTTTTAAATGAGAAAATGAATTAGTCATCTCATTATAATGTTCATCATAAAACTCAGTACAATGTGCACATTGATCTTCAATAACAACCTTATCAAACACCTTATTCTCAATCTCATGAGATGCAACATCATTATCATTTTCACTGTCATACTTGAAAGAAGAAAAAATTGACCTCTTATAGCAGTAAGACAAGGTATCATCATTAAACTCATTATCAATTGAATGTGAAACTTCCATGTGCTCTTCACACAAAGGATTGATAACTCCATGCAATGACCCTCTTTGAACATTTTGACAAAAAATGGATTGATCATCATCAATATCTTCATCATGTAAAGCATTAGTGTACACTTTGAACTTATTACCCATTTCATCTTCATGGAAACTTTCAGCACGTGAAGAAAAAATAGAACTATATGAAGACTCACTTTCTACTCCATCAACGAAGCATGTAGAATATAAATCAAAGTTACTTTCATTGTCTTCATGAAGGTGATTCAAATGTCTTACAAACCAATAAACATTAGGTGTTGATGCATTAACCTCAAAATCATTTGTATACTGATTATCATTGCACACATCCTCAAGACATTCATATACACAATTAGGTTATCCACCCTTATAGATAATCTCTTTGTCTTTATATTGTGTAGACAACTCTTCTTCACCACTTTTAGATTTAGAAAAAGAACTCATACCTTTTATTTTATAAGAGTATTCACTTTTGTCATTGCTTTCTTCTTCCCAATTTTCATCAGATTCATGTGAAGATGCACATGTACTATTGCTGTCCTCTTCTTGAGTCGAGAAAAAACTCTTGTCATTGTCTTCACATGAGGCTTCTTCATAATAGATGGGATCAGAAACTTTATCTTCATCATTTGAATACTCACTTTCAGCATTCAACCCACCATACTTTGATTGAAACAAATGTGAATTACATTCTTCATCTTGTGTTATATTTCCATGGCATGTTAGATTAGCAACATCAAACTCATGATCAGAGACATAACTCTCACCCTCCTCACTTGCACAAGACTGAGATCTAGGTGCAACAACCTCATATTTTGAAGCATTAGTTACACCATCATACATATAATTATCATGAGAAGAACTTACTACTATAACTAAACCTTGATTCATAAAATCAACATAGTGCTCAACCCTATTGAAGTTTGAAATGTTTCTTACTGATGTAGCATCGAGGACATGTTTAACTTCATTTGTAACCGAACTAACCTTCCTTATACACACAGTATGATCTAAATTTTCCACTTGATTAAAACTTATATTAGGGTTATTGATAAGCTAATTTGAAATTGAAGCATCAGTACCACATTCATCCTTTCTTTCAAACACATTATATTGGCACACATTTCTAGCAAAATGACTTCTAGTCAATCCATATTTTAGATTGTTTTCAATCTCTATAGTAGTCATAAAAGCTTGATATAATGTCCTAGGTTCTTTATCCTTTATTAGATATCTCATTTTCTTTTCAAATGCATCAAAATAGACAACTAAATACATTTGATCATCTGGTCTATAATTCTTAGGGATATCATTCAAAACTTTTACAAATCTGATATTGAATTGAGGCACAAGTTCATCACACTTAACATGAATCTTCAAGAACTTATCATAAGAATTAGATATGCTTATTCTTTCTCCAAATTTCTCCATGAAGGAAGAATGAAACTCTCCCCAAGATGAAATAAAACATGCTAGTAGAAAAGAAATACAATCTCTAGCATCACCTTCCAAAGTTTGAACAAATAACTTCACGTGTGAATCCTCATGAGCAATCTCACAGTCACCCATCAAATCATTGAACAACTCAACATGATGACTAGCTGAAACAAGATGGTTCCCACTAAACTTAGGCAATTTATTTCTAATATCATTAGGAGTGGCATTTAGGAAACCATGAATACCATCAAAACTTAATGGCATATACTGCTTGGTAGAAATAGATATAGAAATTTCACTGATAGGCTGTGTTGTATACTAGATGAAATGAAACTTGACATTCTTCAAACATTTGAAACACATTCACCAATAATGAATCTTAGATTCACAACTTGTAGTGGATCTATACAACCTTCTACCAAATAAATCTCTTCAAATACACCTCACAAAATTTATACAACAAGTTGAAACTACATCCAATGAAGTGTATGAAACTTGTCAAACTATTCTCCTCCTCTTAATGCTGAAACTCACTTGATGGAGAACACTTCCTTTTAACAATCAATTTTCATGATAAGATAATACATGAAAATAAAAATACCTCAAGATCTAGATGGATGAAAGTTCTCTGTCCACTATTTACAACAACAGACCCAAAATCTCATCAATTCTTTATTGAACTATTTAAACCAGCACATCACAAATCTTACCAACTATTCAATTGTTTCAACCTCTTCAAATCTACTATTCTCCTATAGCAACTAATCACAATTCATGTATAGAATTGCACTAGTATAGAGATTAACTTTGAGTCACCACTCACATTAAGTGAGACATGAATTGCATTAGTCTTGAAGATACCACAAACCAATTTGAAACAACATCAAATCAAAGACATTTCTTCAGATTTATCTTGAATTTGAAACCTCTACACAAAGATGAAACATAACTTTCTTGACTCTGAAATTACAACAACGACTCACACCAAATTGAACTAATTGAAGGCATACTCATTTCTCAACACAATTTGCATCCAATTTAAGAACTATTGTTGTTAGAGAATAAAGGTTACTAGGGAACATAAACCTTGCATACAAAATTGAATATGCAAAATATATTAGAGGTTTCCAAATCCATAATTTCAACATTACAACCTTTGTCCCTAGTAGAGTCACCATTTTTTTCGTGTTTTGAAATGCTATAGGTTCCAAATTATCTCGATGAGAACAAGACACATCTAGGGGTAGCTAACTCCCATCCTTAACATATCCTTTTAGACACTGGGCCAACTATAGGGCTAAACCCCTTTTCTACTTCAGGCTCTACCAAACCTAGGCTGGTGGACCTCAGATTCAATTAATATGGTACTAATGCTCAGGATATTCCTAAATCTATTAATAATAGATGAAACCCTTAATCTCCTATTTACTCATGCAATAACATAGATCTATAGTAGCTAAATGCAAGATAATGAAATTCATAAGTTAAGTGAGGGAATTCTATTATAGCTCTTCAACATGAAAGGGAAAAGCATTTGATTAATAATGCTGAGTTCAACAAAGCCCCAAATATGCAATAGTAAGAATAAATGATCCTGTAGCTAATCAATGCCTTATCTGTTGGGCAATTCCATGAATCAAACACATACATTTGGATAACTGAGACATATTCATATATTCAGATATCTAATCTATCCATTCACCTTGTAAATAGACATCTATCTTCATTAGAATTCTCACTACTTACTGAATATCCTCCTGATGAAACCTACAATCTTTTCAAGGTAAATAAGAATTTATTTGGCTCTTTGTTCCAATAGAAAAATTATCTAGACATACAACCTTAAGGGATTGCAAATGAGTTTATGCTCTTTGTTCTTAAACACAAAACATTGCAGATAACAAAGGAAGGAGATGATAACTAGAATGAAACTAAAGATATTTTTGCTCAACTCTATTCATTTCTATTGAAATTACACATTCATATGCCTGAAATTAAAACATAGAAATGACTGATAGATTAGAACTACCTGTATTATCTTCACTACTATTGTGCATACAAGAGAAATTGTTGAAGAAAATATGGTGTCATAGTAATGAAAACACATCAAAACTAGAACCATTGGTCTTACAGATCTAAGAAAACTCTAGATTGGAACCCCTCTCATATCATAGTAGCGAGTCCTTTTTTCTTCAAAATTGGAACCATTACAATGAGAAAGAAAGAGAATGATATAAAGGAGTGAATTCTTGGATATGTTCTATGTCTAACATCTATCCACTTGAAAAACCTTCTCAAGAAGTTAAAAGAATCTCTCTAATCTCTCTCTCTACAACTGGTGAATCAAATCCTTGATTATTTTTTGCCTCCCAAAAGTATAAAGTATCTCAAATACTTGATGGAACAATAACCACTTTTGATGTTAGATCTCAAATCAAGGCAAAGGAAAAAATTAGTTAAATGGCTTCTAGAATGCAAAATAATCTTATCAAATTTATTTTTTCCACATTCAAGCTTCAAAAAACTTGTATATCTACCTCCTAGCCAATTTTGATGCTCCATGATGAAAACTACCCGTTCTATTGGGAATGCCCCAAAAAACATAAATCTACTTATAACTCAAACCAGTGAGCACCTATGCAAAATTTGACCTGAGAAATGGATAGCTCATCTCTTCCTGGTTCTAATGGTATATTGCAGTGTATATTTTGAGAATTTTTTTTGCCTCTAGTAGCCATTTGAAAATAAAGCTCCCATCTAGGAACAAGGCAATTAAAAGGAATAAAATTGGAAAATTTAAAAAGTTCTATAGTCTAAACTATACAAGATTATAATTTTCAAACCAAAATTTCAAATTTTTTGGAGGTTTGCACATTCAAAATCATGTCAAATTATTTTAAGATATTTTCCATCCAACCTCCCTCACAGTGCCACATATCACATCTACATTGGCTTTGACCTACACAACTGGCACCAAGTGTCATCATGTTATTGGTCCTTTGATTGCTGTAGGTCCCACATACACTTTCCATTTTTTGATTTTTTGATAGGTCACCATTTGGCTTGCCAAAAAATCCTCCCAATTTTTGGTGGCAACATAGTGACCACTAGATTTTGGCTACCTTTTTTTGATTAACTCCATCCTTGACCGCCATGTTAGCACCACCTCAGTGCATGATCACTTCCATGTCACTGCCACCTGGGTTGGTCGCTATGTCTTCATAGTTATCTGGTGAGAAACCTCGCTTGATGACATAGCAATGGTCATTAGATTCTCCATGTGGCATCATTTGGTCTCTCAAGATTCTATGTTATCTCCTCAATTTGTGCACTTGGGTCTAGTCATTGATGATGTCAGCATATTCATTCAAAATTTTGTTGCAAACTCTATGCCAGCTGGCTGTGATGTGGGGCGCTTCTCATCACAATGCAACTTTACAAAAAGCCTAGGTCTTTTGGACACTTGATTATTGTTTGTTTGTGTATTTAAACACTTCAGAGAACATCCATATAGTGAATGTGGGATAAAGTATTGCTTAAGTGCTTCTAATTCCTGAATAGTTGTTCAAGAATACTTTTTCTATCTAGACTATACTCTTTCTTCCCATCTTCTTTCTAGTCAAATTTATCTGATTTGAATGATGTCTCAAGATTCTAAAGTATATGTCTTCTCCTTTAATATGCATAGTATATATTCTATCTTGATATTGTTAATACTACATGGATTGTCTTAATTTCTCTCTAAGTCCTTGATTCATTATCTTTTAATTGATCATTGTGATTCAACAAAATATTGGCACTCAATGTAGTCACAATATTACTACCAGTCTGGGAATGATTGCAATTATTGGCAATATATTTGGGGTGCTTCTTTTCCTTGATTTGTGGATGATTGATGTCATAAATTCCATTTCTTTTACCAAGCCTTTTGATGCTACTTTGGCCTTTGTTTATATCATATCCTTCCAATGTCTCTCCCATAAATGACATTGCTTACAATCTCTTTGTTGATTTCTTAAAGTCCTGTCTCTAGCATTGATGACTCTTTCTCCTCTTTAGATAATGATGGTGGTAGCTTGCTCATAAGCTATGGCTTTGTCCTTTCATCTCTTCCAAATTTTAGTATCTCTACATGTCCATCATGGAAAAGATCAAATGTGTCATCAATATAGACTATTCATGCATTTGGCTCTAGACCCTTTCCATTTGAAAACTAAAGAAAATGAGAAACCTGGGTTCCACTAGAAGAACCTCCTCTTTCATTGTTATGATCATGACCATGGCTGAACTATTTATGCAAAGAAGTATGATCATAATTATCATTGTTTGGCATGTCCCTCATACAAAGAAACATCCAATCAACAATATCAGTACTAGAGACACCCTCAGTACACTTTATCTGCTTGTAACATCTAGCCTTCTTGGCAAGGACATATGCATCACTCCCATCAGGGAGTAGACAAGGATCATCTCCATGTATAGTATGGTTAATTTTATACTTGTCAAACAATTATCTCATAAATTCCTCATGAATAGCATATGGAACATTTGCTATAACCTCACCAAAATGGTTCATGTGTCAAACCTATTAGAATATCCTCATTTAATTAAAACTCCCAGTAAATCAAGAATGTCAGAAGTGATGCTCCAATTCCAAAGACCTAAAGCTCTTATATGATTTAAAAAAATTATATCATTTGGATAATCCCAATACACAATCTATTAGCAATTTGATGCAAATTAGTTGGGGCCCTCAAAGTGGGTCCGACTAAATTTTTGTTTTGTTTTCAAACAACTAAAATGCCAAAATGATCCATAGAACTTTTGATTTTGATTGGAACTAATTTTGAACACTAATTTATCATTAAAATTCATTTCACATCTTATTTGCACACTGTGGACTTTGTGCTAGGAGGTCCTTTGAATGGTTTTTAAAATTGACCAAAATGTCTAACTAGGTTCTAAAATCAAACACATTGATTCTCTATTCTGCATACTTTTACCCCACCAAATCTCATCTCATGATAAAATCTCAGTCAAAATATATTAACTACCGAAGTTGCACTCTTAGAATTACCTGCAAGTAATCATATCAGAAAACCACAAAACACATTCGGATTTGGCTTTGAAAACTGGATAAACTGACACTTGGGGAAATGAAAACTAGGGCATTGGTTCACTATCATGAGGGGAGTATAAATCTGCAATTTGGGCTCATGATGAATAACATGAGGCATCTTGCGAATGGTCAAAGTGGGCTACTCAAAATTTGTAGATTGAAAGTAATGACATAAAAGACATTTTTGCAAATGGAATGGACCTGGAAAAGTTTGCAGACAGATTTGTCAAGACTTAAAAAATTAGCACACTTTAAGTATTTTTAGAGTACAACACAGTGGCACAATCCATTTAATCTCATCTACTATAGATTTTGAGATATGATATCATGAACAGGGGTTCTAGCAAATCTGCACTTCTTGACACCAGTAGAAGTTACAAGTTGCATTTGGAATCGCATTCGAAAACTAATCAAACTGATTTCTCTTAAGTTCAAAATTGAAATATAGCATGTCTCTAACCTCTAAAATGCAACACAAAAGGAATTTTGGCATTTTGGTCAACTGGGTCAAAATTATTACAAGTCAAATAGGGCTTCCCAAAATTTAGAACAAATCATATCAGCATGATATTAATAAAAGGCAAACTTTGAGGGATTCAAAACCTAGTCAAACATATTCAAAACAACTCAAAATTTAAAACATAGGTTCTTTTGTATGGACACTAAACACTCCCAAAGCAGTGAGTCATGAAACATTACTAGGTGCAAGATATTCAATTGTAAACATAGCCTCTTGTCACTGTTTGACACTTAGGTGAAAATGTAGAATTGGACATTGCTCAAAACAGGACTTCATGAAATAGCTTGGAAAGACAATTTATCTTCATTGAACACATAGATGTACTGAATGCATGGTTTTAGAAGTATTAAAAACCTTGTAGGCCTCACAAGTATAGTCAAGTACATATGCACTAAAAAGCACTTATAGGGCTTGATTTTTCAATGGTACTCAAAATTGGGGCTTCAATTTTGAGTCCCAACACCTTCTTCACATTGTCTATCTTAGTTGCCAATGCAACTTGTGTAAGTGATATATCACTAGATATTTTCTCATTCACTTTATGTTGAAACTTTTTCTGAGACCATTCTAATATTTTTGCATTAGTATTAAGGTTTGCATCACTTACCTTTTCCATTATGTTGGTCATTTGTTCAAGAATTGGCTTGGTTTCATTTGGAGTAAGCAGGCTAAATGCATCTAAGAAGATGTCTTTGATATCAAGAAAAGCTTGCTTCTTCCTATGCTCCCTTCTGAGCAGTTCTTGATGTTTTTGTCTAGCCAAGGCTTCTTGAAGTATACCCATCTGCTCAATTGTTATTGTTGCACAATCATATTTTGGCAAAACAATTTCTTCATCTAGGATTACATCTCCATATGGTATTACCTCTTCTTTCTTTGATGAACTTGGAATTGGCCCTGAGAATTGCAGAGCTAATCTATGCTTGGCCTTTGAAGAGTGTGACTAGAAGGAGATCTAGATACTGGTAGTGTTACCAATGCTTGAATTGTTGCTTGCTCCTTTGACTTGGGTGTCCACTTAGTCTCTTTAGGCTTATCCATTTCATGTTGAACTTGTGTTAGAGTTGCAAATAAATCCATCTAACCTGTTTGAATTTTGTGGTTCTTTAGTGACTTGTGTTTCCATTTTATCCCTTCTAATTGTCTCAACCTTTTCTAGTGCAACTTCTAGTACATTTTTTTATAATTGTACACTAGTGACTTGAGGGGTGATGGTAGGTGGTTCTTATGTTTTCACCTCCTCCCTTGTAATTTTAGTCACTGATTTCTAAAGTTCATCTACATTCACCAATACATAGTTGTTACACAATTTAGCCTGTAGTGTAGATTGATCAAGTATCTTTTTCAAGTCTTCCTCTATTAAGGGATTGATGTTCTAAATAGTGAGTTCAGAAAAATCCTTTACTATGATAGTTTTAGTACTTACACTTTTTATTTATGGAGGGCTACCATTCGACATTAGTGTATCTTGTACACTTTTTTCTTTTTGCTACTCTTTCTTAGCTGTTTCTCGATCATTTACATTCATTTCAGTACCTCTCTCAACTATGCCTTCATTATTTCACCATCTTCATCATATTTAACCTCAATAGGCTCTTGTTCTCCTTCTTTGATTTTGACAAGCCCATACATAGTTTCCCACATCTGTTTAGTCTTCCTTACAACATCTTCTATGTTGTTCTATAATATGTTGAATGCTCTATATTTATGAACAAATCTAACATATTTCTTTATGTTTTAGCTATCTGTGCCTTACTAAGTTTAGACATAACTTGAGTAAGGGATGTCTCCCTAATTATCCTTTCTAAGTTCAAATTATAAAGCCATTTTTTCTCAACTCTTTCATATAAACTATTAGACATGGAGTTGGCAATCTCTAGAGGGGATTTCTTGAAAGTAGCCATCATGACATATATTGTATCCTCCACTTGATTCTTTTCAACTTTTCAAGGATTTTCAAAATCAATATGAGAAAAACCTAATAAATCTACATTATTTCTAACATTCTCACATAAGTTGTTAAGACCTAAGATGGATTATGATTCACCACTTAGAATTGGTTGTTGTTATCAGATTTAGTTCTTTCCTCATTAGTTTTAGCTTGAGCAATATATTTTCTCATTGGTCTTTTCATGCTCCACCTTCTTGTTCTTTAGGCTTGGTTTTCTCTTTAGCCTTTTATGCAATGATATGTGTACTAGCCCTTGTGGTAGGTGTTGTAGGTTTGAGATGGCTTGGTTTAGCAACCTTCTTAGGTCTTGTCACTATTTGTTCCTTGTCCTTTCTCTTCTTCTGATTAGTAAGAATATGTGCTTCCTTGAATTCTTCTTTCTTAACACCTTTTGCAGTTTCTATTTCTTCCTCTTCCTATTGTTCACCCTTTCCTTATGCCAATGCAAGTGCTGCTTGAATCTGAGTGTCTTCTTACTCTTCATCCTATTCCTCTTCATCTTCCTGCTCGAAACCTCCACCAATTTTTTCTTTTAGTTTCTTTACCATTTTATCCTTCTTTTTGATGATAGAGGTAGTCTTCAACTCCATAGTAATCTTAGACCTGGCCATCTCATAGTTACCAAATGCTTTGGCATCTTTGTATATTTCTTCTACAAGTAGTGTTGTTATTGCTACATAGGCCTCTTCAACATTATTTTATAACCTAATGGCCTCAGCCATCTCACTCTTGGAAATGTTGCTTAAAAAAATGTGTAATCAACATCAACTAGGAAAAAAACATCATCATAATTTTTTTCCACTAATGACACTAGAATTCTTAATCTCTTTTTCATGGATTTCTTGAAGTCCTAAAAATAATTAGTCATTACCAACTCAAAATTTTCACATTATTGTTTAATGAACTCTCCTATTTGAATTTCAATAGACCTATTTGTCTTCCATGCAACAATACCAAATGTAGAAAATGTGTTCTGAACATAAAATAAGATACATATCAAAATAGATCTGAATTTGCACTAAGCACTCTTTGTTTTCCTTATTGTTCCTAGGTTTTCAATTAATTCTTATAGTTGTAGCTTGATAAGATCAAATGTATGATCTTTCTTCACAATCTTGTAACCCATATTTACTGCAATACATGGTACACTATTCAATCTAATTGATTGATAAAACTTATCTGCAATTACCCTTACTATAAAATCTATAAGAGGATCTATGATGGTATCTATGGTCATTTCTCTCTTGTTCCACACAACTCTTGTGTTCTTTTCAATGACTTCGTTGGACTCACTTCTTTTAGTCTTTGGCCAATCTAGGGTTGGATACCCTATTACCCTATGGATTATTCTCTTTGTGATTTTGATTGGTCCATTATCTAACCACACTGAGCTATCATGAATTCTACTCAAAATAATCTTTGATCCATTCAATTTTGAAAATATTAGGGAAATTTAGGGCATGAGTTAACCCTTTCTTTTCTAAAACCTTGAATTCTTCGCTTAACACACCATTTTCACATAGTTTCCCATATGCTTCTTTGATTTTCACGTCACCAATACTACCAATCTTACAATTATAACATTTTTTGACATTATGTATCATTAAAACTTGTGATGGTATCATAGATAACACACTAGAGAGATCTTGTTCATATTCCAATGTTTAGAATGGCCTTGAAAATAGGTTATTTTACCTTGTTGCTAACCAAATAAACATTTAAAACTTATTTTACCTCTACACCTTTTGAACTAGATGTCATTTTACAAATCTAGGGTTCACAAAATTTGAAATAGCCTAGCTCAACACATAATAAATACCTTCAAAAATCTGATGAAATGATGTTGAATGCTATTCAAATCTCTTGCAAACACTTCAGATGAAATTTCTAGATTTTCTTTAGCTCTTCTTGCTCTCTCTCAATTTTAAATGATGTTAAATGAGCAAAAATGAATCGAATACCCCTTTGAAATATTGCAATTAATGTTAAGTGCTTACACAGCTGTAAGCTCGACATCAACTAATTTTTGGCTCATGCAACATCCACTAGTCTTTCCATTCATTTCAAAACCATTACAATCTTAGCTACAATTGACCAGTCTATTAGCTCAGTATCCTCTAGCATTTCTAACACAAGCAAGGATGAATAACTAGGGCCAAGGGCTCACCCAACTATCCAAACTACCTTGGAAGAGTTAACACAATAGAAGCAAACACACGTGGACATCAACCAAAGGATGAGAAGATGGAAATACTTTTATTGATTCATCAAAATATCTTCATGCATGCCCAGCTGTGAGACCTTTTGGGTTATGGCCAATTACAATACATTCACATTCAAAGATCCAACAACAAATTTGCACTTTCAGTTTTGCTCCCTCCAAACTTTTTCTTCCCAAAAACTTACTTAACTCCAAGCCTAAACTCTCTATTTATACTTGCCAAAATGGCTTACAGAACATTCTAGAACATTACATAAGAGGAAGGTTGACCTAAGAATGGTCTGGACTCATCCCAAGCAAAGATCTTAACATAAATATCATGAATGAAATAAATCCCACAAGTCAGCACACAAAATCATGTCCAAATACTGACACTCGACATACACTAGTTAACTCAGCACATGAAGAATCACTCAGCATCCACTAGGTAACTCAGCACATGAAGAATCACTCAGCATCCACTGGATAACTCGGCACATGAAGAATCACTTGGCATCCACTGGGTAACTCGGCACATGAAGGAATGCTATAGCAACTTGGCACATGAAGGAATTGCTATAGTAACTTGGCACATGAAGGAATTGCTAAGTAACTCGACACATGAAGGAATTGGTATAGTAACTCGGCACATGAAGGAATTGCTATAGCAACTTGGAAAATGAAGGAATTGCTACAATAACTTGGCACATGAAGAAAATTGGGTTACTAGGCACATGAAGAAATTGCTACGCACATGAAGAACTGCTAGGTACATGAAAGGAACTACTAGGTGAACGAAATGAGCAAGATAACAAGGCAACCCAGGATGCTCCTGCATTAGACAACTGGGGTTGAAAGAAATGATTCTCTTGAATCATTGAGATGTCCCAACCTAAGCTGAATCCAACTCAAATTGAGAAATCTATGAAGCATCTTCAATAGGTTTGTTCTTCCACTTCACCAAATATTCATAGTAACCTTTTCTTCTTGTACTTTTTCCAACTCTCTAATCCAATATCTGTTCAACTTCCTCACTTTGTTTCTTAGGATAATCATCCAGTATAACAACTTCATCCTTTGACCCATGATACTTATACAAATCAGCAATGTTAAATATAGGAGATATATCCATGTCATCAGGTAACTCAACTTCATAAGCATTACCACTATCAAACTTCTTCAGTATCTTACAAGGTCCAAATTTATTCATCTTCAACTTGCTATATATTCCAACTAGAAATCTTCCTTTCTTTAGATGAACCATCACCTCATCACCAACTTGAAAATCATGGTGTCTTCTAGACTAATCAGCATTCTCCTTATACTTCTGATTGCTTTGTTCCAACCTCAACTTCACTTCTTTATGCAAGGACTCCATAAAATCAACAAATTCTTCTCCTATAGTACTTTTCTTTTCTTCACCAGCAACATCCCTCAAATCTGATGTACCTCTAGGATGCATTCTAGTAACAATCTCAAAAGGTGTCTTCCCTATACTCCTATTCACAGAATTGTTATATGAAAATTCAGCTTGTGCCAATACCATCTCCCAATTACTTGGCTTATTCCCAACTAAACATCTCAGAAAATTACCCAAGCTTCTATTCACAACCTCTGTCTATCCATCTATTTGTGGATGGAATGTAGAACTAAACTTCAATTTAGTACCCATCTTCTTCCACAAAGTCTTCTAAAAATAACCAACAAATTTATTGTCTCTATCTGAAATAGTGCTTCTTGGTAATCCATGCAATCTCACAATCTCTTTAAAGAAAAGTTTAGCAACATGCTCAGCATCTGATGTCTTCTTACATGGTATGAAATGAGCCATCTTAGAAAATTTAATATAGAATCATACCCCTTCACTATTTTAGGCAATCCAAGAACAAAATCCATATTGATATCAGTCCAAGGTTTCTCAGGAACAGTAATAGGTGTATACAAACTAGTATTTTGACTCACTCCCTTTGCAACTTGACAAACTTCACAGCTCTTTACAAATTTTTGAACATCCTTATACATTTCTGGCCAATAATATTTCTCTTTCATCAAACTCAATATTTTATCATTTCCAAAATGTCCATCTAATCCACCACTATGCTTTTCCTTAATCAAATTCACCCTCATAGGACTTCTCAGAATACAAAACTGAATACCTTTGAACAACATACCTTCTTGAATGAAATACTCAGCATACTTACTTATGTGATCTGTCAGATTTGGTGCTCTACACTCTCTCCATGCCTCAGAAAAATTAGGATCAACATCATATAACTCTTTCATCTCCTCAAAACCAAGAACTTCAACCTTCATTTCAATCAACAAAGAACGTCTTCTACTTAATGCATCAACAACTTTGTTAGTAACTCCACTCTTATGCTTGATTACAAATATAAAAATTTACAAATACTCAACCCACTTCATATGTCTTTGATTCAATTTATGTCGACTTCCCAAGTATTGTAAAGCTTTATGATCAGCATACAACACAAACTCCTTAGGCATCAAATAATGTCTCCACTTCTTCAATGCTTGAACAATAGCATAAAACTCTTGATCATACATAGAATATTTCCTTTTTGCATCATTCAACTTTTCACTAAAGAAAGCAATAGGCTTAGCTTCTTGACTTAATATAGGTCCCATTGCATTACCACTTGCATCACATTCAACTTGAAATACTTTGTTGAAATCAGGTAAAGCCAATATAGGTAATTCAGCAACCTTTCATTTCAAAGTCTCAAAACTCTTATCAGCTCCACGTGTCCACTTGAATTCCTTTTTATCTCCCCTCCTTGTTTCAATCATATCATTACAAACAACGCTGAAATTCTTTATAAACTTTTTGTAAAAACTAGCCAAACCATGAAATGATCTTACCTCGCCCACATTATCAGGTGTAGGCCATTCCAAAATTGCTTTAACCTTCTTAGGATCCATCTTAAAACCATCAGCTGAAATCACAAATCCCAAATACACAATCTCCTATTGCATAAAAGAATACTTTTTTAGATAAATCATCAACTTTTCCTCTTTCAACCTCTACAATACTTGTCTAATATGCTCAAGATGTTCTTCCTTAGTCTTGCTAAATATCAGAATATCATCCAAATAAACAATCACAAACTTACCCAAGAATCTTTTTAGAACTTCATTCATCAACCTCATGAAAGTACTAGATACATTAGTCAAACCAAAAGGCATAACCAACCATTCATACAAATCATCTTTTGTCTTGAAAGCAGTCTTCCATTCATCACCTTCTCTAATTCTGATATGATGATAGCCACTCTTCAAATCAATCTTGGTAAAATACTTTGCTCCACTCAAACAATCCATTATGTCATCCATCCTTGGCATAGGAAACCTATATTTCATTGTTATCTTGTTAATGGCTCTGAAATTAGTACACATTCTCCATTCTCCATTCTTTTTAGGTGCTAATACAACAGGTACAACACATGGACTCAAGCTTTCTCTGATCAAACCTTTTTGCAACAACTCATGCACTTGTCTGTTAAGTTCTTCATTCTCTGTAGGTGTCAATCTGTATGGTGCTTTGTTTGGAAAACTAGCTCCAAGAATCAGATCCATACAATGACTTATACTCCATATAGGAGGTAAACCATTAGGAATATCTTCAGCAATAATGCCCTTATACTCATTCAACAACTCAGAAATTTCTCTTGGCACTCAGTCAATACTACCAGCTATCACTCAGTCACCACTGACTGGCACTTGGTTAACATTTTTTTCTGGCACTTGGTCTCCATTGACAAAACTCAATTTTCTTGGAATTATAGAAAAACAAACTTGATTCTTTTTCACTTCTTTTTCAAATTGTTTTCCATTAACCATGCAAATTTTTATAGTAGTACAATTAACCTCATCTGAAACTTCAATCAAAGGTAACAATGTTTGTTTCTTCCCATTTACCCAAAGAGTATATTGATTCAATCTTCCATCATGTACAACATATCTATCATATTGCCAAGGTCTACCCAACAAAATATGACAACAATCCATGGGCATAATATCACACAAAAATTCATCAAAGTAATGTCCAATTTTGAACTTCACAAGGCATTTCTCTCTTACCAATATCTTATGCTCATCTTTGATCCATAAAACATGATAAGGTTTGGGATTTTGTGGCCTCTGCAACTGCAACTTTGTAACTAGCTCTTCTGATGCTAGATTTGTAGAACTTCCACTGTCAATGATCACTTTACAACATTTTTCAGCCATCTTACATCTTGTCTTGAAAAGACTTCTCCTTAAAATAGGTTTCTCATCACTTCCCTTATTGCATAAGGTTCTTCTCACCATCAAATTTTCTCCAGCCTCAAGTCCACTTGGTGAACCCTCATCATGTTCTTGAATCACAACATTTTTGTTACCTTGTCTACTTTCAGAGGATCTACATTCAAAAGATCTATGTCCCTCTTTACCACATCTTATACAATTACCATGAAATCCACCTCTAGAATAAGAATTACCTCTTCCTTGGTAAGAATTAGTGCCTCCTTAGTAAGAATTACCACTTTTTCATTCATTTTTCCCTTTGTCATTATTCTTCCATTCAGATTTTCCTTTATCCTGCATAGAATTTTCAGATCTGCCACTTTCTCCATAAGATCTACCTCTGCCTCTCTGGAATCTACCACCTCTATCTCTTTCTCTTTGTTCATGCTTCTTTGTCAAGATCTCCTCAGCCTTCAAGGCATACTGGTATGCTTCTTCTACATTTTCCAACTTCAAAAAACTTATCTCATCTTGTATTCCAGATCTCAATCCATTAATGTATCTTGCAATTTTCTCAACATCACCATCCACATGTCCAGATCTGATGTCTAACCTATAGAATTCCTCAGTATATTCTTTTACAGTCATGTCCTTTTGTTTCAAATTTTGCATCTTTCTCAACAAGCTAACTTGGTAATTAGTAGGAAGGAATTTGTTCTTTACCTTGTTCACCATCTTTGGCCAAGTTTTGATCTTCTCCTTTCCTCTCCTTTGTCTATCAGTTTGCAAGTGTTCTCACCATAGTGATGCATGATCTTTTAGCCTAGTGACTGCAATCTTCACCTTTCTATTATCAGGAGTCTTTTCATACTCAAAGAACTCCATATCAGAGATCTAATCCATCACAACATTGGTATCGAATTTTCCATCATAAGGAACAACTTCTACAATAGGTTTTGAATTTTCTCTAGACAATACTCTCAACAATCTTTCCTCATCTTGATCTCCTTTAGGTTTTGGATTATGGTTTAGTGCTACTGCTTCATCATTACTTACATCATCAAGATGTGCTCCTCTCCTCTAGGCTATCTCAACTAATCCAATATAGCATTATCAACATTATTTCCTCTACCATGAAACCTCTTTATAAATTAGGTTCCTGCAAGATTGTAACTCTCTGCAAGTTATAGGTCAAATCCACAAATTTGCCACCCTACAACCAAATACAAATTAGGGTTCTACATGATCCAATCTCAACAAGGATGAACCTTAAGATTTGATACCAACTGACGTAGGAAAGGATGAATAACTAGGGCCAAGATCTCACCCAGCTATCCAAACTGCCATGCAAGAGTTAACATAACAGAAGCAAACACAAGTGGACATCAACCAAAGGATGAGAAGACAAAAATAATTTTATTGATTCATCAAAATATCTTCATATATGCCCAGCTGTGAGGCCTTCTGGGTTATGGCCAATTACAATACATTCACATTCAAATATCCAACAACAAATTTGCACTTTTAGTTTTGCTCCCTCCAAACTTTTCCTTCTCAAAAACTTACTTAACTCTAAGCCTAAACTCTCTATTTATACTTGCCCAAATGGCTTACAGAACATTCTAGAACATTACATAAGAGGAAGGCTGACCCAACAATGGTTTGGACTCATCCCAAGAAAATATCTTAACATAAATGTAGCGAATGAAATAAATCTCGCAAGTTAGCTTGCAAATCACATCCAAATACTGACACTCGGCATACACTAGGTAACTCAGCACATGAAGAATCACTCAACATCCCCTGGGTAACTCAGCACATGAAGAATCACTTAGCATCCACTAGGTAACTCGGCACATGAAGAATCACTCAGCATCCACTAGGTAACTCAGCACATGAAGAATCACTCGGCATCCATTGGGTAACTCGGTACATGAAGGAATGCTACAGTAACTCAGCACATGAAGGAATTACTACAGTAACTGGACACATGAAGGAATTGCTACAGTAACTCAACACATGAAGGAATTGCTATAGTAACTCGGCACATGAAGGAATTGCTACAGTAACTTGGCACATGAAGAAAACTGGGTTGCTAGGCACATGAAGAAATTGCTATAGTAACTCAACACATGAAGGAATTGCTACAATAACTCAGCACATGAAGGAATTTCTACAGTAACTTGTCACATGAAGAAAACTGGGTTACTAGGCACATGAAGAAATTGCTAGGCACATGAAGAACTATTAGGTATGTGAAAGAAACTACTAGGTGAACAAAATGAGCAGGATAACAAGGCAACCTAGGATGCTCCTACATCAATTTCACTCGACAATCATAGAAAAATTTTCATGCTTGATAGTAACATGAAAAACTTAAAGATTTTTCTTTGATTTCTAATAACACCTTGCATCTTTATTCATTCTTATGTAATCTTTCAAGAACTAAATCCTTTGGAACTAATGTATGATATAACCTTTGAATATCAGTCCCATATACCTCTTGATTTCTTAGTTTGATGAGGTCTGATCACCTGACCCATTGGGTGAAGTGATCTCTTTTCCACCTGATGTGTTGCAATCCTCCTTTTTCTTCCATTTCTTATTCATTTCATTTCTAACATTTTCAAGTTCTACCTTTCCTTTGCCTTTATTGAACTCACAACTTGGTGCCTTTGACGTTGGTGGACAATATCGGCTGATGTGACTAGTCTTCAAATAACTAAAACATGTGGTCTAACTCAACCACATTTTATAGTCACTTCTGAAGTGTGTTCTAATATAGTCCTTAGGAATATGTTCATATTCTTGGTAGTAGTGACAACTATACCTTGTATTATAATCCCAACTATTAAAGTTTCCATTGTTCTTTTCCTTTGTTTGCCTGTTTGATGACCACATCAGTTTGGATCTACACTAAAAAGCTCTATGTCCATACTTCTAAAAATTATAACAATGTCCTTCAAATCTTTAAGTGTTCTTGGTCTTATTTATGCATTCATGTGCTTGATGACCTTGTTTTTTGCACTTATGATAGTGACCCATGCTCTTTTTCTTAATATTTTGATTTATAGTGTTGCTCCTACATACATTGGAAGTATGTCCTTTCTTACCACAACTACGACAAGTAGGTTTGGAATTCTTATCTTTGTTACTCCTTTCTTCAGCACTTTTGGATGACTCTCCTTCTTCAGTACTTGTGTATCCCGTTTGAAATGTATCATTGTTGGATCTAGGGGATCTCATTAATTTCTCAAAGTATTTGATGGCTTCACTAGGTTTATTAAAACTTTCAAAAAATTCCTTTTTCCTTTTTAGGTCATTGTTCAATTTCTCATTGTGCAACTTCTATGTTGTTATCTCAATGTCCTTGCCATTCAATTCATGGTTGGTATTCATCATTTGACCCATAGTTTCCAATTGCATGTTAGCAATCTTAGTTACTTTTGATGATTTCTCTTCCAGTCTGCTAGTCAAAATTCTTTTGTCATCTTCAATCATGGCTTTGTCTTCCATAGCTTCCTTTTTTTGTTCAATCACCTCACATAGTAGTATGGCTTGTGATTCTTTCTCTAACTTGAGATTTTTGATTTCTTCAGCTTGAGTTCTATTCTTTTCCATTAGATCTGCAATTGTTGCATCAAGTTCATTTGAGTCTCCATTTGCAAATAGCTTAGTAGTGTCTATCACTTTGTATTGTGGATCGTACTCCTCAATGGGGATTTCCTTCCTCTTTAAATATTTCTTTAAGTCTTCTCTTGCTTCATTCATTTGATGTAGAATGAGTTTTATTTCAATTCCCTGATTCTTAATATTCTTTCTCAACTTTTAGACTTCTATTTCCAAGATCTTTCCTCAAAGCTACAAAGCTTCTCTTTCTGAGAACCAATTCTCTAATACCAATTATTGGAATTACAATAGGAAAGATAAAATTCTAACGAAGAGCAAGGAGGGGGCGGGGGTGGCGAGGGTGGGGTGAATCAATAATTCAAAATTTTAACCCATAAAATATTCACCACACATCCATCTCACATATTCAATAAGTAACTTGAAATATCATGTAAAGCATGTACATCTAAAGCATGTAAAAAAAACCATTCACACATATATGAGACTAGATATGATTACCTAGAAACCCTCCAATGAGAAGATAAAATTGGGGTGGGGATGACACCCACAAATCTTCACTACTACAGTAATAAAGTGTATCCAATGAAGGTTACAATGTTTGATCATGAAACATGATCTACCCTATGAAAGGTTTTCCCTGTTAAAGGTTTACAAAGACTGTTAGGTCTTACCCTATTAAATAATTTCAACACCCTATTAAAAGTGTGCCTTGTTAAAGGACTTCAACTCACAATAAAGTAAGCACCTTCTTAGAGGATTTCAATATAGCCTGCTAGGGCTACTTTGTTACAAGATTTAACTAATTCACCTATTAGAATGTCTCAACATTGATCCTATAGTTAGCACTTGTTTTTTGATGATAGATCACCTCTAAACTAATGTATTCTTGATCCTTCTTGATTAGATGTCTCTATGTTGTTTACTATTTCCTTCTTTTGTTCTCCTTTAACTAATTCTGTAATGCAATTTTAGATTATAATACCTTGGTCACCATGAATGTCTTGGTTTGTAGATACAAAACTCTCCTTGATCATTCATACATTTTCTTTCATGCTCACTCTCAAAATTTAGGTTTTGTCCTCCTTAAGAAGACCTAGGTGACTTAGGTTTAGGTATGAAACAATGACTATGATTCATCCATTTTTTTCTTAAACCTTCCCTTTATCTAATTGGATGTGTGTATTTCATAGGGATTCTAACTTAAGATTCATCCTTATCAACAAAATATCAAATTTCAATTTGTAAGTTGGCTCAAAAATGGTTTACATAGTAATTTGTGTCAGTACAAATAACAATGATAATACTATGTTACTCGACATCTAAAGTATCAGATGCTCAGTATATATTGATTTCAATATTGTGACTCGACATCTAAATGACTCAACATGCACTACTTTCTTGTCTCCTAAATCACTTGACATATACTATCTTCTCAGAACTTGAGTAACTTGGCATATGAGTGACTTGACACATGAGTGATATAACACTCACTATTGACTTAGCATGCTCTAACTTATACATGTTGTGCTCGATATATACTACTTGTTTGGCATGAACTAAGTAAATGACTTAAGTGTATAGTCACTCACTTGTCAAAACTAATCTAAGATCAATAGAATGTACTAGTTCAAGAAGAAGATAAGGAAGTTCAAAAATCAAAGATAAGGACTTTGTGCAAGATTGAAGATGAAGAGGAAATTAAGAAATTGATGGGTAAAATAGCATCCTATCTATAGAACAAAATGAGGCCTATTCTATCTATGAGATGTAACAAGAATACAATAAGAAGTGACATTATTATAGCTATTAGTAAAATGTTGATGGAGATAGAGACAACTCCTACCACTACAAAGAAAACTTTGGAAGTATCAATAAGTGGTGATACTATGCAAATTGATCAAACTAGTGTCATAATTAACATTGATGATAATCTTTTTGTAAATTATGATCAGCCCAAGCCCCTCTCTAAAGATATTTAGGATCAATTGAGACTAATAGAAGAAAAGAAAAGACAAATAGAAGAAGAAAAGAAGAAGATTGAAGAAGCCAAGTTGAAATTGCTTGAAGAAGAAAAGAAGTAGAAAGAAAATGAAAAGAGGAAAGAAGAAGTAAAAGAGAAAAAGCTGGAAGAAGAAAAGAAAATAAGAGAAGAGAAGGAAGAAGAAGAGAGAAAATAAAAGAAGGAAGCAAAGAAGAAACAAGTGGAAGATGAGGTGAAAGCATCTAGCTCATCCTCTCCTATATCTCTTGCTAACCTTACAGGTGATGATGATGATCAATCTAACCTAATCTCATCCTTGATAAAATTATTTGAGAAGAACAAAAAAGGTTAAAAATATACAGAGAGAATTAAAGGAGGTGACTGATAGAATGTACAACACCCTCATAGCCAAACACACTAAAGCAGACCCTAAATAGAGAGCACAATCAATTGTAAAATCATTTGATGATGAGTTTATAGATTTGTTGAATGTTGTTGAGTCCAAGGCTCAAATTTCACATGATGCTAATCATTTTAGCACTATTTGTCAAAATATTCATAATGATTTGTTGAGTCTTGATACTTGTATCAAGGAACTCTGAAGATATCAACAAGTTGGCAAGGTATTATACATCAAATTTATTTTATCTCATAATTTTACCAAAGATTTGGAAAGAAAGATTCAAGGGAAGCTAAGTGAGATGGAAGCTTTAACTAGTCAGGTACAACAACCTTCTTGTAGAGTTGATGAATTGAAAGGACAAGTTATCAATGTTCACATAGACATCAAGAAATGAGAACTTGAAAAAGAACTAATTTTGAGAAGACTATCAAAATTCAGAGAGACTATCACTCTAAAGATATCAGTCATTGAGAGACAGTTGGAAGAATGTGTCAAAGCAAAAGACACACAAATTTCACCTACTCTGACCTTAATGTAGTTGGGATTGCATCATGGCTTATGTGCAATGCTCACTACTACTAAAGAAAAAAAGGAAACATGCATGAAAGGTATGAATAATTTAAAGGAATTTTTTTTTTATTGTATGAAGATATTAATAGCTTGAGGCAGTAAGACAGTGTTTTGATAGTAGAAAAACAATCTTTTTTATAGTTTTTTTGGAATTTTAGACCTTTTTCATTGATGTCAAAAGGGGAGAAGTTGTAGAAGAAAATTGTATAATAAGTTATGTATGTAACAAAGGGGGAGCAACTTAGCAATTGAGCATTTGTAATATGAAGTATATGTAATGCAATAGATGATAAGTATTGTAAGTTTTTGTTAAGGTTTTTTCACTTAGCCAATTTTCCTTACTTTGTTGCCACCAATGCCAAAGGGGGAGATTGTTGACAATTGAGTTTATGTAGTGACATAATTTTTGTTATTAATGACAACACATGATTTACTTACTTGCAAAAAACCTCAAAAATAAAGATACCTTGCTTTTGGTACTTGCAAAATTGTCTAGGTATGAAATTGGTTTACAATAGTACATTGCTTTATATGTAAAATGTTTCTGACATCATATTGTGACTAGAAAAGATAGATGGAGATAGTATTTATGATGATGATGATGTGAATAACCTCAAACATTAGTACATTTAGTACAAAAAAAAGATATTTATGATTTACCAGTGAAATAGAATAATGGAATTAAAGGGAAAGGAATTATTTTTCTTACAAAATAATTACTTGACCAATTATGACCAACACCCTAGATGTTTACTCTAAGTTGGAAAAATATATTCTGGTCTTAGCCAACCTAGAATTTTTTTTTGAAAAGGCATGGTATTTATGCAAAGAAATATTGTAAAGTCATTAGCGATGAGAAGTAATGTGCAATTGTAATATTAGAAGTGATATGCAAACTTTTTGTGAAGTGATATATGTGAAGTTTTTGAGAACTTGATTTAGTGATATGAGATTGAGCTGAAGTTAGAGATCAGCCAAGAAAGAAGGTACAATATCTATATACTTGAGGATTAATTACATGTTTTTTCAGTGAGCTCTTCTTGTAATTGGAAGTGCATGTTTGGGTAGTGAGCTCTTCTTGCATCCACTCATGTACTACAACTCCTAACAGGGTTGGAATCTCTTAAAAAGGGTTCAAATTCTCTTCACAGGGACTCTCTATAGAAAATTTGCTCATTGACTCCTAACAAAGTCCATCCTTTAATAAGGAACATATATATTAGTATATTATCTAGTGGGTATCATCCCCACTAGGGTTTTCCCTTGGCTAGGGTTTCCCTAGTTAACAAAATATGGTGTTATAAGTTCTCTTTATGCATGGTTACTATTTCTCTTCAACATTACTTGTTTACTTTCTTATGCATGGTTCAAAGTAATTAATAATATCTAGTTGGAAAATTTTTTTTGTAGAATACTAATTCACCCCCCCCCCCCCCCCCCCCCCCTCTTAGTATTCCCTATTTCTAAAAATAAGGACTATAAAGACAAAGGAAAGAAATAATTCTACATTGCTCAAGAAGAGAAAATCAAGTCTAGTACTATTACATAGAAAGAAGTAGTCGAGATGGTTTATGTTGCTATAAAAGAAGATTCTAATGTAGAAGGTATGAGAGTTAAAATTCCCTTGTTTCACATGTTATCAAGAATGATACATGGATTATAGATAGTAGATGGTCATATCACATGAATGGTGACATAAGTAAGTTTGACAAATTGGAAGAGATTAATGATGGTGAAACTATTAAGTTAGGTAATGATGTTCCATATTTAGTAAAAGGAAGAAGATCATTAATGTTAAATGATAAAATCAGATGTGATGATGATTACCAGGTACAAGGACTAAAGTATAATCTTTTGAGTGTTTCTCAGTTGAATAATTCAAGTAAAAACATGAATTTTAGAATAGAAAATCAAGATCTTTGATGATGAATAAAATCTAATTGGAGTTGGGATGCAATATAAAGGTAATTTATTTTATCTTGATCCTACTATTGGCACATGTTTGTTTTCTAAAGTTGAGAATGTATGGTTGCTGCAAAAGAGATTTTTCATATAAATTTTGAGAATATGGTGAAGGTTAGTAGCAAGAAAAGAGTTAGAGGCTTATCAAATTTGCAAAAAAATGAGATTGTTGTATGAAAAGAATGCGAAGTTGGTACGACGATGAAGTCAAAATTTTCAAGAAAAGGCACACAGTTCTAATGATATTATATAATTAGTGCATATTGATCTGTGTGGACCAATGGATATGGAAAGTTATTATGGTGAAAAATATTTTATCTTGTTTTTTGATGACTGTTCTAGAATGATGACTATCATGTTCATGAAATTGAAATCACATGCTTTTGATATGTTCAAATGGTATAAGGAAAGATATGAGAAATAAATTGGTAAATCATTGAAATGTTTGAGATTTGATAGAGGTGGAAAGTTTATGTCTATTGAATTCACTAACTTTTGTGTTGAGCATGTTATTAAGAGATAGTTATCTACATTCAAGACACTACAATAAAATAGAATCACTAAGAGAAGAAAAAAATCAATTGTGGATTGTGCAAGGACATTATTGAAAAAGTGTTGAGATCAGATTGAAAAAGATCATTGTTGAGGGAAATTGTTGTGACTAGATTGAAAAAGGGAGAATTGTTGAAGAAGATTGTATATTTCTATTATTGTTTTGTCACTAATGTAAAACCTACTATTTATTGGTAATACAACTTCTTATATGATTTAAGTACTATCACTTATTTGATTGATGAAGAGGATTTGATCAAAAGATCTAACAATAGCACCTAGAGGAAAGGTTGAGTTATGGTTATGTAATGAGGTACAAGAATCCATCAAGATAGTGATAACATGATATCTTGATAATCTACTTAGGTTACAAAGGTTGGTTACACTAAGAAATTTAGAAGAACAAGTTACACAAAGTTTGTATGCCAAGCTTGACTGGGTAGCAAAAAATTAGTTAGAGCCAAGTAAATGTTTATTCCAGTGTATGCCGAGTACTATAGTTGATGCCGAGCACTAGTAAACTTTAGTTCACACGAAGTGATTTTACAAAGGATGTTGAGCAATGTAGTATGTGTTGAGGATTAGAAGCAAGATAATGCCAAGCTAATGCATTATTTAAAATATCATGAATTCAATGGATTTGAGCCGATGAGTTGGAGGCATAGAATTCAAGGTAAACCATTTTTAGGTGAATTCAAAGAGGATTCTAGGAGAAGTTTCTTGAAGAGATATGGAATGTGGGATAGATTCATTATATCCTACCTAATCCATTCAAACCCTAAATTGGATAATGGAGAATTAGTGAAAAAAGATCTTAATTTATTATTTATAGGAATGGATAGTCATGAAGTAAGGTTGTCATGTGTGAGGATCTAAGGAAGTCAAGGAGACAAGGGTTTTGCTTCATCAAGTGACCTAAGAGAAGAATCTGCAATGTCATGTTAAGAAAGAAGGCTTAAGGATATGAATGCTTAAAGGGCGAACATGTTATCATAGATACAATGTATGGAGGCCAAGCAGAATGGAGGACTAAATAGCGATCTATAATCTAAAAGTAAAGTTGTAAGTTGTTATCAGATCAAATCCTTACTGTTACTCTCTAACAATTGTATTAGTCTAGGGTAAATCCTTTGGATTAATGTTGACCTAATAGTCATTTGTAAATCCTTTAACTAGTGACATTCCAAGTGAATGGTCTAAAGTCCTTTAACAAGGCTTACTCCTAATAGGGTGATTGAAATCCTTTAATAGGGTCACATTTAATAGTGTGTATTGTAACCTTTAATAGGTTTGACCTTTAATAGGGCATCACTTTAGAATAGTGAAAAGAAGAGCATGTTACTGGTGGTTTTTCCAAATTGATTTTTCATGTAAATCATTGTGTCAAGTGTGTTGATGAATTTGGAATGTTTCATGTTTACATTTCTACAAGTTGATTTGATAGTAACCTACAAGTTTTAAGTGATTGCATAGTCTTATGGAAGCATGCATGATGAATAATGTTTTATGGGTTCACTAAGCTATGAAAATTTTTATTTATACATCTAGACCTTGGATAACTAATTCACCCCCCTCTCAATTATTCTAAAGTATTCCAACAATTGGTATTAGAGCTATCTACTTAAGGGGACTAGTTTGAAGGTACTAGAAGCATAAAGATCAAGATGTCAAAAAGAGAAGTACCCAAGCTCAGTAGAGATAACTTTCCCGCATTGAAAAGTTTGATGAAGCTAAACCTTGGAGGACTTGGAGATCATGCACAATCTACCATTACCACTAAGCATGTTAATCTTGTTGGTGCCCCAATTGATGAGAATATGAGAAAGAAGAAAGAACATAACTAGGAAATGTCAGAGATTGCCTCTGCCCTAAGCTATACTGAGTTTGATGATATCAAAGGTCTTGACAGTGAAAAGAAAATGTGGGATGCCCTAAATAATATCTATGGAGGAGATACAAATGTTCTAAGAGCCAAAGCTGAAAGTCTTAGAGGTAATTCAAATGATATGAGAATGGAAGAAGGTGAAAATATTGCTCAATATGTTGCAAGGATAAAAGAAGTTGTAAATGCATTAAGAGGAGCTACTACTAAAATAGTTGATGACATTGTGCTAAGAAAAGTTTTAAGAACACTACTACCTATATATGCTATTAGAGTTTTCTCAATTCAAGAACTAATATGTATACCAAGGAAAGATCTATCACTTGAAGGTCTAGTAGGTAGACTCACTACTTTTGAGCTATCTAATTTAGATAATTACAAACTTGAAAGTATTGAATTTTATTTCAAAGCTAAGGTATCATTAAAGGAAACTAAAGAGAAGAAAAATAAGAAAAATAAGAAGTGTGTGTCTAGTGATAGTGATATAGATGAGAAGGATGTGGAATAGCTTGAAGCACTACTGAAAATGAGATTCCACAAAGGTAAAGGAAAGTTCAAAGGTAAATTACCTATCATTTGTTTCAATTGTAATGAGGTTGGTCATATTGCTACTAGATGTCTAGAAAAGAAGAATTATAGAGGTGGTGAAAAATACAAGAGGAGAAGAGATGAAGAAAAAAAGGAATATATTGACAAAGGCAAGAAGTCATGCTACATTACTTAAGAAGAAACAATAGATGAATCTTATGAACATGATGGTGAAGTGGTGTATGTTGCAATGAAGGATGTATCTAATGAAGATGAGGCAACTACACTTGTGACTTGTGTGAACAAGACTGATAGATAGATCATTGATAGTGGGTGTTCACATCATATGACTAGAGAAAAAAGTAAGTTCATTACCCTAAATTGTTATGATGGAAATAGTGTAAGATTTGATAATGATGCACCATGTTTGATAAAAGGAAAAGGTTCTATCAAGCTCATCGATAAGATTTTATGTGACAATTTCTACTATGTTGAAGGAATTAATTATAATTTTTTGAGTGTGTCACAACTGAAAAATTTGGGATGTAAGGTTGAGTCTAAAAATAAGATTGCTAAGATATATGACACTGATGGGACACTGATTGGAAAGGGTGATCAAACTAGGAGTAATCTATTCTATCTTAGATATAGAGGATGCTACTTGTCTAGTTGTAAAATATGATGATGTTTGACTATGGTACAAGAGGTTATGTCATGTTAATTTGGATAACTTGGTTAGTATTAGTAACATGAGAACACTTAGAGGTTTCCCTAAGTTGAAGAAGCCAAATAATGTAATGTGCAAATAATGTCAATTAGGAAAAATGACAAAGTCAAGTTTTAAGAGTAAATCTTATACCTCTAAAGCAATACTAGAGATTGTTCATACTGACTTATGTGGTCCAATTGATGTGCAAAGCTACAAAGGAGATAAGTAAATTATGTTGCTTGATGATTATTTTAGGATGATGACAGTTATGTTTCTAAAAAAGAAATATGATGCTCTCCAAATGTTCAAGTGGTACTTAGCAAGAGCTGATAAGGAAACAAGTAAAATTTTGGAGTGTTTGAGATCTAACAGAAGAGGAGAATTCACATCAAATGAGTTTGAGATGTTCTATAAAGACAAAGGAATCAAAATAAAAATGTCTACCCCTAGAACCCCTCCACATAATGGAATTTCTAAACGAAGGAATAGATCTATAATGGAATGTGCTAGAACACTCATGATGGAGAAGAATGTTTCTTTGAAATACTAGAGAGAAGTTGTAAATATAGTCGTCTATACCTTGAACCATGTACAAGTCAAGAAAGGTACTCATTTAACACCTTTTGAACTATGGTATGGGAACTCACCAAATGTCAAATATTTAAAAGTATTTGGAAGCAAGTGTTACATTCTTAAAGACTTCAAGAATGGTAAACTAGATGCAAAAAGTGAGAAGGTATATTCCTAGGATACTCCACAAGAAGTAAAGCTTATAAGTGTTTAAATACTAATACTAAAAAAGTTGTGGGAAGTGCAAATGTGAACTTTGATGAATAAACAAAAGTACATTAGGCTAAACTTATAAAAGAACTAGAAGAATACAAATAATTTGTATACTTTTATGAAGGTATGCTTGCTAAAGAAGATGCTTCAAATAAAACTACAAATAAACAAAAAGTTTTAGTGACTATTGAGTCACATCCCATGAATGTGGAGTTGCATTCAGGAACTGAGTTGCATTCAAATGTTGAGTTATAGCACTTTCTAATTCTGAGATTAGTATACATGAAAGAGATGTTGAACTACTTGATAGAGATGTACATAGTGTAGACACCTAAATTTGATTACACTGCTTTAGTAATCCTATTTAGCTATCTCTAAAAAGCATCATTAATTAAAATTCCTATTTAATTAATCCTTTGCCATCCCCTAGCTAATTAATTTAATTAATCATCTATAGTCCTAAATTGATAAATCAAATAACCTATTATTTATCAATTAAATCCTATTCCCCTATCTAATTCAAAAACCCTCATTTATTAAATAAATCTATTTGATAAATAAATCCCTCAAATCTAATAGCCCCTAAACTATCCTAAATCCTTCATTTACCCTAGTCCACCCCATCCACCCATACTAACTTAGCTTAGCCACTAACTCACCCACCCTCATGAATGCCATCCACTTGCACATCTCTAACATCCCTAATCTAATCCTAAACCCAAGCCTAATCCCCCCCCAACCTTGTCACATTCCCTAAGTGAGCTGAAGACTTTCCTAAGCCAAACAAAGTCAACAATCTCAACTCCCTCCAAAATATCCCAACCACCAAGCCTTCATTTCTCTTACAAACCCAATGAATGCTCTTACAAGAACTAATGAGGGCCATTTAAGGCATTGAGCCTCCTTTGTTGACTCATCCTTGCCCTTTCCTCCATCCACTAACCTTGTGACATGTGTCACTCTTTGATTGGTGCTAAACAAGCACAATCCATGTGCTCCCCTTTGAGTGCATCCTAGCTCTTCCTCACCATCTTGCCATCCTTGCATCTTAGCCCTCCATCCCTCAAGCCTCTTGCCTATAAATTGGATCTCTTTCTAAGCCATTTCATCACAAATCCTTAAGCTAAAGTTACCGTGCCCTTTTGAAATCACAATCCATCAAGTAAACTCATAATGCCATTTTGAGAAGCCAAATCCATATCAAAGCCATCATCCACACCAAAAATCCCAAATCCATTGAAGCTATTTTGAAACTTGAGCATATATCCCAAATCTACATAATAGACTCATCCCTAAATCAAGTGACCATCCTCATTGGGAGAGCCATTCCATGGCTCATATTCTCATTTTAGGGTTTCACTTTGTCTATCTCATATGTTATGATTTTTATGCTAGTTAATGCTTTTGTTTTTTAATAGATTAGTATTACTTGCTATCATATTTTCTCATATACATTTTGGCATGCCCAGTGGGACCTTGCATTTGGGTCAATCTAATCATTTTTTTTTTGTTTTGTTTGATAAACTAACAAAACTAACATTGTTTGCTTGCAATTTTTTGTGTTAGGTTTGCTGATTTTGTTGCAGGTACGCAGGTCACTTTTGGTAAAATGTGCTCCCGGGCATGTCATCAATTTTCACTTTAGAAGACTTCAAAACCAACAAGTTTTGCATCCCAGTGACCTCAGGAATGTAACCATAGGAACGCAGTTGTTCTTTGGCAAGAATGCGCATTCATGGTAGCGAGTTTGATAGTCATCATAAATCAGCCTCCGCCATGTATCCTGCACTTGGCTCTGCATCCTTGCCGACTAATCCTCCAGGAGGATCATCATTCTTGCTTGCAATAACATGCCTAATAGCAAAAAGATTTTCATTTCCACTTGTGGGAACACAAACTATATTCTTTTCATCTGTAATCGTTAATTTTCCTACAAACTATAAACACAAACCAGCAGGATCGCTCTGTTCAAAATGAGCTCCCTAGTTTTTTTATTTTAAGTTTTCACCAATTTTTCCTGGCATTCTTGCACCTTGGGAGGCTTGTGGGAACGCATCCTTGAAAAATCAAACTCCAACGGGATCACGAACCCACTTGCGAGAATGCTTGTACCCTTACAGGAATGCTTTCTGTGTCTTAGAGTCACGTTTTGTCATTGTTTTTTGTCCTTACAAATCAGAAAAATGAACTTGTATGCCTAAAAAATCCCATAAATCAAACACTTCTCTTTGGTGCTCTAAAACTAATAAACAAATCTATCTCTTTTACAAGCAAATTTAGGAAAAGTCAATTTTTGAACACTTAGGAAATTCGTTAAGTTAACATAAATCAACAAAAATCAAATTAAGTGGTTTTCATTTGGACTCACCATTTTTCTAACCGCTCATCATTCTAACCATTGGTTGAAATATCAGCACCATAAATGGGGATGGGTCTACTTGAAAAAGGTGTTAAGTGTTCCAATCTGATTCTACTTAATTAGTTTTTTTGAGGATTTATCTTAACTTATAAGATTTCGTGAATGTCCACAAATCTATATTAGATCGATCACACTTCAAGTTTGGACTTTAAAATTGAACAAAAATTAGTTAACGTGGAGGGCCTCCAGGTGTGCGCTTGAAATCAAGCTCTACACACATCTTTGTTTTGGGCTTAAAACAAACTCACACTCAATCTTGAATGCCATAAAGAAAATCAATCGATACTTGATGTTGAGGGCCTCTGGGTGCATGAGTTTACCTTTTGTTGACCCTAAATCTTCTTGGTGTATTCATTCTTTGATCACTTCTCTTTTGTTGGCACATTTCAAATTGGAATTGAACCTTTGCATCTTAATCACATGTGTTTTCAAAAGGTCTAGATCAAAAAACTTAAGCATCAGTTGGAAAAGAACTCTGTCTTTTAGCCCAAGATCATCCAAGTCTTCTCTCTCCTTGTTGTCTTTTGAGACCATCTTGGGTGCATAAGATTAGGATCCAAAATTTTGTTTAAGTTTTAGGAGGCTGAGGCAACTAATAAAACCCTCCTCAAAATCCTCAAGAAAGTTGTCAATGACTCCAACCATGATTGCCATTTGCAAATTAATCTCGCTCTATGGGCATACTGCACTTCATTTCGTATAGCCATTGGTACAACTCCATACTCCTTGGTCTATGGTGCTGAAGCAATCTTTCCTATTGAGGTTGACCTCCCATCACTTTGCATTTCTCTCTGAGGACAGATATTTGATGAGGAATATAGAGTGGCTCGACATACTCAACTTGATCTACTTGATGAAAGAAGGCAACAGGCCTACGACCATGTCATGGTCTATCAAATTTTCCTCAAGCACAATTTCTATAGGAAAGTCCATCCACATAGTTTTCTAGAAGGTGACATGGTCCTTAAAGAGAATATGAAGGTTCAAGTTGATAGAGAAAAGAAGGGAAAGTTCGAGCCCACTTGGCTTGGTCCTTATGTGGTCACGACATCCTTTGGTCCAAGAGCCTACCAATTATCTACCCTTGAAGGTGAAGTCCTAAATGATCCTACCAACATTATTCACCTCAAGAAATTCTACACCTAAGGATAAAATTTTCAAATCAAGGAAAGAAAAAAGGCATAAAATCAAGCATCCAATGGTGAAAACCTCACAATTCAAGCGCCTTGGATAGGTCCCTGGTGAAAACCTAGCAAATAGGCACTAGGTGTACTATAACTCTTCCATTATCTATTATCGACACACACCCTTTTACTGCCCCTCCATATCCTACCATTCATTCCCACCTACTTTTCCAAGGTGTTCCCTATCATTATTTTCCATACTTTGCAAATATCATCCTCTAGCACTTCACACTATGTAACATCCCATCTCATTTATAGCATCCCGTGTACCATACTTGATGTACCCTACCATTGTACTCTCCTAGATCTACCCTATCACATGCTTTTTATCCTTACCATATGTAGCATATACTACCCATGTAAACATGTGTCTCATACCCCCTACACTAACCCTTGTCTCCCATATACTATACCTATATAAATATAGTAGTATCAGGACCCCTGTACATAAATCGTGCTTTACATAAACCCACCTCAACAAAACCATGTATTATGACGATGCTATCTCCTCATCCTGAGCTTTCCCCCATCATGCATATACCTACTATGTTTTGATATCTATTCTTGAGTTCCCATGTCCTTAACTAGTCTCACTTATACATATTATCCAGGTCTTGTTTGCAACCTGTTAGTAGCTCGTTAGTTGATCTCTTTGGCAAAAGTTTCCTTTTTCACTTTGTAGAATCTTTTATTGTTTCTCCTTTTGGTTGATTGTTTCCACATACCTTTTATTATTTCCTTCTCAAGATCACCATGATCATTTCATATCATGGCGTGTTTTGACTGGAGCAGCTAAGGAGGTTGGTTTTGATCATAGTCTTTCACTGATTGAGAGCCAGTTGATATTATCCTTGCATATTTCAAACATGTTTTCATCTTTTGATAAAACATGATGCACTTGGGTAATCTTGTTTGCTTGTGGATCATCCAACATCGTTCAACACTAATCTCTTCGAGACTCACGTGTGATGCTAGGGCAATCCTTGTGTGTTGGTTTGAATCAATCCTATGGAATTTTGGGAAAAGGCCTTGACATTCTTAGTAACCTTGGTAGATCCCTAACAATCCTATATCAAATTAAGTGTTTACACTACATAGTGGTACTTCCTCATGAAGTACCCCACACTCAATTTTCCCCTACATCTCATTTTTTTAGAAACCCTGGTGTCCTCCTCCTTCTCATCACCCCTCTCCTTTGAACTATCACTTTTTACATCCTCAGGATCATTTGATTCAAAGCCTCGAACATGCAATCTTATTTACTCTCATCATGATGGGATCCCTATCATAAATTACTATCCTAGCTCTCAAATCTCTACTATCCTCCTGACTGCGAATTTGTTGGTTACTCTTTTTCCAACATTATTCTCCTTAGAGTCAATATCTCCTATAATCACTTTTCATATCATAGAAAGCTATCATAAGTCAAAACATTGGTTATCTTATTCCACCATCATTGTTTGTCTTGCATCTCCTAACAATCTCGTATGTTATATTATCATCACTTGTATCCTTTATCATATCACAGAATATCATTATGCTCGATCTTTTTATGCTATTCTTGTGGGATTATCATAAATCATAGATGTACCTTTTAGCTTGTGTTCTTTTAGTGTATCATAAATTCATTGTTCTCTCTTAGGGTTCATTTTAGCATAGTCATTCATTATTAGATTAGGGCTCATTTTAGCATAGTCATTCATCATTAGATTATGGTTCATTTTAGCATAGTCATTCATCATTTGATTGTGCTTCATTTTTAGCAGTATCGTCCTTTCTCATCAAGTTAGGTTTCATTTTAGCATTAACATTCATCCTTAAGAGTTGTACTTCATTTTGTGTATTTTCATTTTATTTTATCAATTTATTTGTTTTAATCTTTGATCCATTTTTAGTTTGTGTTAACATATCCTCAGTGCCATGATATTATATTCATTTTTCGTATCATAAATCTATTGTTTATCCTTTAGTTGGTGATTCAGTTTACATTTATAGTTTTTATTTATTATCATACAGCATCATATCAAATACTCTCCAAAGCAATCAATTTCTTGGGATCACATCACATCTATCATAGAGCAACATCACATCATTAGCATCATATCAAAAACCTATCATACTATAGAAAATGTCATCATCATCACATCTACAACATCATAAAGAAAATCATGTCATCAAGGATCACATAACATCTATGATATCATAGATTAAAAACACATCATATCTACACTATCATAGCTAAAATCACATCTTGCATCACAAACTGTCAGCACAATCATAAAATCATAGCATATATCATCCTGCATCACCAATTGTCAGCAATATCTGCAAAACATCACTATCTATCCAGCATGTATCAAAACACTATACGTAACATCACTAGTCCATAACACATATAACACCAGAATCATCATATCTATATATCAATGAAAGAATGAAAGAATAACAGTCCATCAATGTACAAATGTCCATATCATACAAATGGGTCTGAGCCCGCACAAAAAATCTCTATGTATCCAAAAAATGGATGCTCTACACAAAATACTCATCATACAACAAAAATTCAAACTATCACTGGTCACTGCTCTGCCTTCCTCCCTACCCCTAGCGCTGGTGGTGGTGGAGGTGGTGGCTTCATCAATCCCCCTCCTATCTCAGAGCTCTCTACCTCATCCCTCCCCATCCCTGTGTCTCGTGTCTAGCTATGTCTTGTCTTGTGACTATGCCCTATGTGTTAAGACCTGCCTATCCTCTGTGAGCCCCTAGTCCTCCCTCCACTATCCCCTCCACCCTGCATCCCTGTATGTGTCCCTACTGTACCTGACCGAGTTGGTCTCTTGTAATGCTCAATCTAGGATGCTAACACCACTGCATGATACTTGCCTTGATAAAATCTAGCCCTCTCCCTCAGATCCTCCACCTCGGCCTGTAGTCTCCTCAGCTCATCCAATCCCCCTCCCACTACTACCTGCACTCTCAACATCGCCACCTCCACACCAGTGCATTCAACCTCCCTTGCACTGCTTGCCTCTCCTAGCTCATCACCTCCAGCCTACCCTTCGTCCACTCCAGATCCATCTGCAGTCTACCCATCTCAAGCCCTACCCTATCTGCCTGCCCCTGTGCTACATCCTGCTCCTGTCTGAACTGATCACACTCTATCCGGAGCTAATCTCACTCCTGTTGTGTATCTTGGAGCAGTTGACTAATGACCTCATGAGCCTATTGTAAAGAGGCATAATGCCCTGCCAATCCATCATCTCCTCCTTGGGTAGATGATCCCCCTACATCTCCTCTTGTTGGCCTCTGTGGCCCCTGCCTCTCTACCCCCCACTCTCCTCCTCTCTTTGGCACCTCCTGCCGCTCCCTCACTCTCATCTCTAGCTGAGCTCCCCTCTCCTCCCCCCTAACCCTTCCCCTCTGCCAAGCTGGCTCCTCCTCTTGGACAATCACTGCTGCCCATTGCCATAATCCTCTGGCCACATATCACCCCTATCAGGCTACTTGGGCTAGTTTACCCACCACTGCCACCTCCCTCATCCCTTGTGCTTTCCCCACTAGTCTTAGCTATACCCATGTGTCCCGATACTCCTCAGTGGAGCCCACATTTGCTAACCCCCAAACCAAACCCACTACTATGGCTCCAACTCTAGCCATACTCTCAATAGCCCATCGCATCGTAAGGATGGCCCATACATCGACACTGGCTCGTGTGTGACCCGCTGATACCAATGTGGCTCTCCTAGCACCACCTGTTGCCACCCAAACTATCAGAGTGCCCTGTCTGGTCTATACTGCTCTGCTACATACTCCCACCGTCCAAACACAAAACATGGTGATATAGTGTACGACAGCTGCTCTCCCTCCTTAGTCCAAGGTCCTAGGCTCATATATGCCCTCCACACCACTACTGCTATCTCATCAATGACCACCCTTTAGTAATCTACTAAATTTGTATGATGGTATGTCAAGGGCTCGGCCCAACTATATGCCACTGGCTCCTCTTCCTATCTGTCTCTCCACCCCAAAGGCCTTAGCACAGCAATGTGCTCCCAAGCTACACCTATAACAATGTAGGGAACCCAATGCTCCTCCCTTGCCAGTTGCCACCTTGGTACACTATCTAGTGGAGGTCTCGGTATAGCTCGACCAACATCAGAGAACCCCACACCGCTGGGCGCCCCGCATCCACTATCTGCGTGACCATTGGAATCAGCACCAGTGTAACTCCTGTACCACCTGTATCTGGGGAAATGTACCTCAAAACTGGCCCTAACACATAAAAGTAGATCCTCCTCTCCATTGCCACTCGATCTAAATGCTTGTCTAGCACAAACTATCTCTACCAGATCTTATACTCAACTCTTGGCCCCATCAATCTCTGAACGGTTGCATCTGCTGTCATCTCTCTCATCGCCATGACTAGCATCCCCATACTAGAAATTTGAATATCTAATACACATTCTCTAGTGTCACCGTCATCTCCCCCGTCAGTAGGTGGAACATTGTCATCTTATTATAGAATCTCTCACATAGCGTTGTGACCATCACCATATAAGTCTGAGTATGGGGAAACCTCACTAGGTACCCCAGTCTGATCGCCTCAATCCTTTCTTAGTCTGTCGATGTCAGCATCCCTCCTGCATGCAGCACTACCACTCATTGCTCCTGTAATACTAAAGCATCCAACAACCACTGCACACTACAAAATTGGTCAGATATCAATCTTTATATATTAGTTTTTCATCCTCCATCCCTCCCTTTACCCATCCTAACTTTTTTTTTCAACATTTTATTTCACCAGCCACGTTCCCACAAATTTGCAATTCTGTGATGCTCACAAAATTGCGTTCTCGTTGGCT